>CM060612.1:28425919-28485919 GCA_030578255.1 Tiaroga cobitis
AGTGGAATATCTAAACATCATTAAAACGAGTTATATTCACTTGAGAAGCGAAATATCAAGACTTCAAGAATGTATTTTGATTGATTCTGCTCATCTCGTTTTTTTCTGGCTAGTAAATTTAACAAACACTTACAACGAAACGGCAAGAAACTCAATGAATTAAACGTGAAATAGTATTTTCATAAAACACACTCCAATAATATTGGTTTTATTTACAACTTTGAAAAATCTTCTTTTTTTTTTTTTTTACAGTGTAGAAAAGATTAAGTATACTTTTACTTAAAATAAGAGCTTATGTTTCAAAAATAATACAAACACTTCATTCAAATCGGAATATCTTCTGCAGTTTTGCTTGTCAAGTGAATTGAAAAGGATGTTTTCACAAAAAAAAAAAGATTATTAAATGAATTCAAATCAATCAAATTTTCACCTTTTGTGTTTCACGATGGTGACGGTTTTCAGTATTTCTTTAATCTTCTCTCGTCTCCATCCATCTCTCCCCCAGATTTGATATCTAATAGAGCCACATGGTTTTGTCATTAATTGCATGATTACGTACACTGAATGGAAGTGTAAATCCTCTCATTCACTGCTCCTTCACGCCTGTCAGATTTGACAGTCTATCTACTTAACCAGCGGTGAAGTCTGAGAGCCAAGGGAGCCACTTCTTTCTTTCTTTTCCTTTCTTCTGCCCCCTTTCTGTAGGATTCTGGCATCATGGACGGACAGGACCGTCAAAAGCATTGTGTTTTCCTGACAGTCACTGTCGTGAGAGTCCAAGCTGGCTTTTCATTAGATTCCCGAACTCTTGCGTCATCACAACGCTGCGCTGTGATTGGCTCCCTAGTCGATCAGCCTCCCTCCCCACTTTTACAAGCCATTTTGTCACTTTCAATCTTGCCAAAGTGGAGGCAAAAGGAAAAAAAAGCCCGTTGTCATATCAATTATTGTTGGCTTGGTGAAATCGCTCGGTGCCAAAGCAGCTTATGAAGGCAGCCTTGAAAAATCAGACTTAGGACGCCTCCTATTTCCAGCGCTGTCACAGCGAGAGCAGCTTAGCATGTGCGCGCTCGTTCAAAACCAAACGCCTGTGCTTTATTCTAGCGTTCTGCTGTTTATGTAGATGGCTTCTTGAAATAATGTAGCATGCGCTCTATATATATATATATATATATATATATATATATATATATATATATTATATATATATATATATATACAATATCTGTATCCCACAATGCACTTCCAGTGTGACAAATGAATGGACACAATACAATGATTTTTTTTATTTTTTATATATAATCTCTCCTTATTTATTATTTGGTCAGACCAAATTTACTTATATTTTTTACTTTACTTATATTGTTTTGTTTTGTTGTTGTTGTTGTTTTTTTTTTTTTTCAAATTTACTTATATGTATTTATTATTGCTATTGTATTATTTTTACTTATTTGTGTTTATTTATAGATAATTAAAAAATATATATATAAAATGATGTAAAGTGCAAACAAATATTTATTTCTGCTGTTACTATTTGACAAGTATTTTGTTTTGTTTTTTATTTTTCATATTTCCTTATTTATTCATTATTTGTTTATTTATTCTTTTATTTGTTATTTATTGTGTATTTATTTTTATCATTGTTAATTTAATTTATTATTTAATTCTGTTTTAAAAAATGGATTAAAAGCACCAAAAAAATGTTATCTCAACTGGATGCAATTTAGTGAGGTCATGTGACAACAATACTGCATACTATTTCACATATTAATTTTTTTTTTAAATAGTGTAACACTTTATCTTAAGGTGACGTAGTTACACGTTACTACATGTATTTACCGTAGTAATAACAGTAAATTGTGCATAGTTACAAGTAACTAACCCTAAGCCAAACCCTAACCACAACTCTATAGTAAGTACACGTAATTAATCAATATTGCTCAGTACTTATTTGAGTAAGTTTAATGTAACTACGTCACCTTACGATAAAGTGGAACCAAAAATTGTCGGTGTAAATTAATGCAATATAGCAGTCTGCTAATATCCCGTTCCAAACACATATTTGCACCTAAAATAAGATAAATTAACAGGAGGATAAGAAAATAAGAAAAATAAATAAACACAATTCAAATGTTATGCAATTATGTTTGTAAGTAAATGCATCTCGTTTCAACGATGTTTCCACTGGAAAACCGATCATGAAAAGGATTTTTGCAGAAAATATTTCTCATGTGGCAACATACTGTTTGATAATACCTTTCAGAAAGACATTAGCAGTTACATTAACAAACTGTACATGTTTTCCTCAACGCAGTGCCGGCGTGGGACGGACCGGGGTCTTCATCACGCTAAGCATCGTGCTGGAGCGAATGCGTTACGAGGGTGTGGTGGACATCTTCCAAACGGTCAAAATGTTGAGAACGCAACGGCCAGCAATGGTGCAAACAGAGGTGAGAGTCTAAAGCTTCTGTTTTAATGCAGATCGCCTTGCTTAATAGCCGAATGGCTGGCGATTTGAAGTAATAGCGAGCGTTTATGCTGACGTCTTTGCGTTTTCCTCTACAGGACGAGTACCAGTTTTGCTATCAGGCGGCTCTGGAGTACCTTGGAAGTTTTGATCACTATGCAACGTAAAAAGCCATTTTTGTTCCCCCCTGCCCCACAATCCCCCTCCCCCCAACAGCCTCCTGAGCCATAAAAACTTGCTTGAAAACATGAAACGATGACAACTATACAAAATTCATTCAATTTTTTTCAACGAATCGTCTTTTGGAACCGATCAAAACATGTCGTGAGAAACCCCAATCAGACAGCAACACTGGAGAAGCGCAAACGGATCCCAAACTCTTCAACGTCCCAAGCTCATGATGGAGGAACCAAACGTTTTGGCTCAGGCTGGAGGGTGGGAATGATGTCGGCGTCGGACCACTAACCTTACCTCAAGTGTTCTGGTGTGGAGGACAAACATAGTTTCTTTCCAAACTAACTCTGTGAACAAAAAGACAGAAAATTAAGGAAAAGTTGGTGCGATACTACATGCCCACAAATGAACTACACCGATAGATGATGAGTACCTAAATGGTTGGGGAATTGGTTGGTTGGTTGGCATCTGAAATCCTTGTTTACTAAAACGGACATCTGTCAGTCTAGCAGTGGACATCAGTGACGTCTGTATTCAATGGAGAAGTTGGAGGAAGGGTACAAACAAGACTTATTTTGCTGCTCACGTCTTGGGTTCAAGCCTCTCCTTGTGACATGTTGCCATTCGGACAAAATTGGGAGCCACTTTAGAGCAATTCGAGGCGAACCGTTCATCCACTTGAGAAAGTAACCCTCCTTTTGAAACCACTGGAGCTGCCGAGAGTCGCCAAACACGTCTTGAGGCATTTAAGGAAATGGTTGAAACCTAATCGCATCCCGTAAACACATCCGTTTCTTCAGTACATTCAAGGACATGCTAGAAAACGTTTCTACCAATGTAGCTCCATGTCCGTCGTGTTAAGAGCCAATGGGAGCTTGAACTATTGGGTCAAATGGAGATTAGGACCAGAGGAACCACCACTGAAGTCTCAAGTTTCTTTGGCGACTACAACTGACTGGTCTCTCCGTTGACGTACACCATGTGTTTGGCGCACCGGATAGGGGATGCGTGGCTACGTCTTGTACGTCCCCAGTGACCAACGTTCATTGCCATCGTTTCAACCAACTTTTTATCTCACAACTATGTTTTTTTGGTTTCGTTTTGCTCTTGATACCAAACATGCTGCTTTCGCTCCATTATGCTGTACGTGTACATGTGAAGAGTCCGATTTAACGGATGAAGTGTGCGATAGTGTGATTACGTGTGTTGGTCCCACCTCTCAATCCATTTCCTTATGCCCAAACGGTCGCCCAGGATGAAACCCAACTTTATTTAATCATCACCATCGTCATCAAAACGACCCATTCCTGGTTACTTTGGGATTACTTGGGTTTATTTGTTGGTTATTTTCGGGGAGGAGATTCTTCAATGGATTTTGGCTAACGAAGAGCAAGAAACGGGCATGCATTTGCGTCATGAAATTGCGGTACAACTATCTTGTGAATCTGTTGTTGTAGGTGGGACTTGTTTTACGTGCTCATGCATATGCGTGTGAGGGGGAGGGGTCTCCTCTCCGCAGTCAGCGCTGATTGGCTGTTCTGGAGAATGCTTGAACTTGGAGTGTTCTGATTGGTGAGAGAATGAAAGGAGCCGTGTGTAATCTTATTTCCAAAAAGCCTTATTCTTGTAACATCATAGGGAAAAGAAAATACATTACCGTTGTATTATTTTGACTATTATGACTATTATCTCCTTACTTAACAAACTTTTGATTTATTTCTTGGTTTAGTGTGTTTTTTTTAACAAAGATACCGTACTCATTTTTTTTTAATTAGCAAGAAAAATAATGCTCATTTTGCTCATATTATGTTAAAAGACATTCTATTTTTTCACTGTAGAAATGCTACGTGAGATGTGTTTGTGTGCATGTATACATAGACGAATGGGACATGAATGTATACATACACACTCACAATATATTTAAATGCAGAATATAAAGATGTATCCAAATCTTCATATGAATAGCCTTTTTTCTTTTTTGAAGTGGGCACTCTTTTTTATACCACCATGAAATTATTGCGTGTATGAAATCATGAATGACTTTTTATTGATAATTTTTTTTGTTTCTTTGTTTTTATTTCTTAAACGAGTTTGGGAAATTGGGAGTTTTCCCATAAATCTTTGCGGGGAGAACTTTGACTTCCTGTTGCCCAATAATGAAGGATGGATTACGATTTCAATTCTATTGTTATTCATCAATAGTACTAGTATTAACTGAAGTATTACTTTTATAAAAGATGTAGAACTGGTTTGCTAAATATTGAATTGAACAAAAAAAATACAATAAACTGTACTTTCCAAATTTTACTAAAAAAAAACTTTAAAAAAAACTCTAATTTTGTTACAACCCATCGTTGTGAAAGCTCTCATTTTTGGGAATCTTTTACGTTTTTTTTTTTTTTTTTTACTTTTCAAACCACCGAATGTTCGATCGTTTGTTAGATATCAACTATGATCCTAAATATAATGCCTGTAAATAAACAAATATATATTATATGTATTTGTATAATTTGACCCACAAGATTTATGTCTTTGAACAATACTGAGATAAACAAACAACAACAAAAAAGTTTATGCTAATGGGAACCTTCCGCAGTTTTGAAAGAAGCTTTGTCTCGCGCTAACAGCTCTGTTTATCTCTCTTCCCTTCATTCCTCTTTTTTTTCCCCCCTGATCCATTTGTTCATTTATTTTTTCCCCAACTCTTCACTTTTTATTCTTATCTTAGCCTCCACACACTGCTGTCCAGTGGTGAGAGAAATCACAACGCTTCTCCTTCACCAATAAGACTTACTGGATCCTACTGGTCTCAAAAATAGACTTGGCTTTCTCCAAGCAAACTATAATTTCTCATTGAAATGTTTCATGAGATTCACCTCAAAATGAATCCCGTTTTAAGCCTAAAGCAGTAATCATTTTGTGTTTTCCTCATTTGTGAGTGAGATTCGGATGAAGAAGGACCAGTGTGCCCAGTGCCTATAAAATGCCATATGACCAGCGAGAGCGAATTGCCTTGGATTGGTAGCGTGTTTGGTGATTAGCTTCACGCCATTATCGCTAGTATAAAGACACGCCCTCTCTCACCACTGCCTCTGTGTTCCATCTTTTATTTAAATTGGTAGTTCATTGCAAAGCTTTAGAAGTTTACAGATGCATGCCATGTTTCGGTCATTTGGGTTTTTTTTTACTCTCGAGGATTTTCCATTAAGGGACGAAGTACGAGAGAACTTGGAATCTGGAAATTTCAACGCTGCCTTTTAAACTGTTGGGAGTTTTGTGTGTTTCTAACGAACTTTTCCTCGGGAGGGAAAACGCGATGGACACTCGTACACTTATCGGACTGATCTCCAACATCTACGACGGCAGAGGTGCTCAGAAGTTTGTCCTGACGCAAAGGACGTTGGACCTTTTGACAACAGGAGCCAAACGAATTAATTAGCGTGCAAATAATGAAGAACCAATATTCAAAAGTGAACGTATTAATACCATGGCCAACAAAAAAAAGAAGAAAAAAAGCCAAACTCGAACGTGAAAATAGTTTTCTTTGTACAAAGGCCAAGTGCTATCGCTTTCAAACTGTTACTTCTGATGGACACAATAACTGGTTTGAAACCACTGTGTATGTAGATATGTTGACTTTGTATTAAAGAACTGTTGTCTGAAAACGATGGTGTGCCTCATATTTCGTCTGGAAACATTCAGTTAATATTAAGTCACATCCAGCAACATGTTTGCATTACATTTCCACAAGATCATTAAAATTTCATTAGCTCAGTTTGACAAGGCAGATGGCGGAATGAAATTGCATATACGAGGACCAATCCGCTGTCATCGCACATGGCATCTCAACAGAACAATCAATTATTTCACAATCTGGCCTGATACCTGAATCATAAACACATCCATAAGCTCAACATGCTTCATAATCTAACATCTCATCTCGATGCATTTTGCCACCCGCGGCTCACAATTTGAACATGACGACCCCAGGATGTAAATGACATGTAGATTGGCAAGTTTGTGCATAAACCACTAGATAAAACATCAAATTAATTGTTTTTACGTCCAATTATATGCATAATTAGTCAGTTGAGTTAGTGATCAGAATCACCTCATATGATGTTTTTTGCAAAGTCTAGAATGAATGATCTTTTGCTTCATCATAGATTTGTATTGTGCCGGTTTATGTTAATATCACGTCAGTCAGTTGATTCGGCGCAAATCTTCAGCGAACGCCACGGGCTTGAACCGTGATGCTATTTCCATCCCTTTTCTGAAGACGGTCGAGTCGAGAGAGCAAAAAACGGTTTGTTCAACATGAATGCAAATAGAATTAAAAAAAAAATTTAAACGTCTTGTGTTTTTTTGTTTTGTTTTTTATTCCACTGCCTTGCGTCTCGCATTTTTAACCGCAAAAACGTGTCCTGTGTGAATCGGCCCTAAGAATCTTAATTTTCTAGGCGATTCTGAAGAGAAGGTGAAGGAGATCCAGGGCTAATTGCTTTTCTCGTCACTCATCTAACTCATTAGCACTGTTCCTCGGGAGCCCATCAAAGCGCCGTTTGCATCAGAGCAGCCAAAAGCCATGGAAATTTCTAATAAATGAGAAAGAAGTAAATTGGACCGTCCGCCGCCCGTGGCGGAGCTGAGCTACAAATGGCGGATCAATTGAATCAAGGCATGGAAAAGTAATCCTGGAGAAAGAGCCAGACATCATCTATGGGAGATGAACAAGATAGAATGCATTTTGCCCAGAATAATTGCTTAGAAATCGTTCAATGCACTTGTATTCAGAACTAATCAAGGCTGAATACTTTCAAATGCATTTGATACAACAATGCGGTTGATTTGTTTTCTTGAGTTCTTTTGGATTAACGCAGCACTGGTTCTTGAGACGTGGGTCAAAAACGTTTTATATTAGGCCTGGTTTGGAAAACAGCAACATTTATACTTTAATGTGAGTCGAAATTATCACTAGAATTTTAGCTAATTGTGCACCAGTTTATTCAATTAACACTCGTTCCCTCTGAAACTAGCCTACCTGTAAGACCACTTTTTAGCCTTTGTAAATTTACTTTTTCTGATTTATTATGAAAATATTTTAGAAATTTGATGTATCAAAGTAAGTCTTAATCTTGAACATCATATATCCACATTGTCCCAGCAAAGTCGAAATTGAGAGTCAATATATTTTTTGTCAACTTTATGTCATAATTTTGACATTTCATCTCATAAATATGATTTAGTATATCCTAATTTTGACTTTTTTGTCATAATAATGATTCTTATGTGGTGTAAATTGGCTAATGGGCTTCCATCACCTCCATTCCAGATGTTTCTCAACGTGTCTGGAGCGAATGGCTACTTATGTGATCATATGTTACTGAATTCAGCTTTAATTACCTCAGTAACACAAAGCGGGAGGTTTGAGTTTTCTGTTATGCTAATCCAATTCTTATGCGACCTTAACCGAGCCCTTTTTGGGGAAGCAAATGACTTCTTTCTGAAAATTCGCCTGAATACACTTACGGTTTATCTCGGCGTGAGGAGAGTGGCTGCTCTCCGAGTTTATTATGCAAATGAGACCATTTGACAGATTGCACGCAACCCTTCATAATCAGCGTTCACGGACGACTGGCTGCGGCACGAGCAGTTTCGCATGTTTATACGCAGCTTCTGGGCTCTTTTAACTACATGTTCTCAAAAACACTTTCACGGCACTTACAGAGCGTTATACATCCCAAACATGATGGGTCAACTGCTTTTATTGGTCCTGGAACCACTGTCATTAAACCAACCATCAGCTTTATTGTGGATGTTTGTTACAGTAGGCCTACTATTTCAAACGTATTATCTTTCATAGCTTAAAAATGATTTCAAACCTGCCTGCCATCTTGTGTGCCAACGAAGGCTATGGTCCGTTCTATTATAGCCAACGAACCGACTCGGGCCTCGGATATGACGTCACATCCACACTTCAAGCGTTCTATTCAATATTATCTGTCTGCAGTCCCGGAGGCTGCATTTTCAGGACCCCACTTCTAGGACCGCATTTCTAGGACCCTAGTTTTGGAGGACCGAAAAAAGTGCCACCAAGGCAGTATTTCCACCCAGTTTTAACTACATTACAGTTTTTTTTTTTTTCAAGTTTTATTACACCCAAATACTACTTTCTTTATTGCAATTAAACCAGGTTCCTAGGAATGTTGAGAAATTATTGGGTCTAAGTAGCATACTATAATAACTCAAGTAAAATAAACAAGGAATCATGTTATAGTCTTTTCAGTCACTAGATGGACCACATTTTCAAGTACAGAGGGAAGACAAGGATGACTCTGGGGGTAGATTTAAGATTGTGTATTTTACAAAATAATATATAACACCTGAACTTGAACACACAAAATATTTAACAAAATAATATATAACAACTGAACTTGAACACACACAAAAACAAATTTGATCATGGCGTGAACCACATAGACAGAACTTCGATGGATGGACAAACACAAGGACAACATCATCACTGACTCCTAAGAGAGAGAACGAGAAGTGAATTAAATAAGGAACATTTAGTTGAACATGTTCTACTCTCTAATTTTAAAATTCATATTTAAAAGATCTTAGTTACCACAGAGTAATGATAATGATAAAAATAATGATATCAATCTTCATACCAATTAATGTTCATAATACAATTATTGCATACTGTTCAAAGATTTGAAAAAAAAAATGATTTTGATGTTGTGGGAAAAAAAGGTTCTAGAAACACTCATGTCAATAAAGCCCATCTGAACTGAGAAAAAAAAATAAAAGAGAGAGATGCAAGAAATCTGAATAGAAATAACATTATTGACACGACTTTTCCTGACCATATATATATCAGATTTAAAGCACACATTGTGATGTATGCAGCAGCGCTACCACCTGATGCTCGCCCCTCTTTTCGCAATTGTTTGGATTGTTATGTGTTTGTTGAAAAACATTTTTAAGTTAATTTCATATAAATAAATAGACATAAATTAGGCCTAAGCCTAGTACTTAACCAATTTATTTATTTATCTTTTGTCATATTATTGCCTACCCTGAGCTGTGTCCTTGATAGCACTTCATATAGAGTACAGTATACAGTGAATGACACAATCTAACGCGTTGGATTTTAACAGTCAATTATTATAATAGCCTCTCTGATATGTCTGACTATTAAAATGTCATATGTCTCAACCAACTTTATAAAACCATGTCAAAATGAAGAGACGTACACCTAACATGTATTGTGGGTAATGTTAAACAGGTTGACTGTGAGCATGCGACAGTGAAAACATTACGATTATTTTAACTGAATTAAAATGGAAAAACAATGAGTAATTAACAAGCTTTCAGAACGAACATGCTACAGTTTATTGTGCTGTAAATAAGTCAACACAGGCTTATCATGCAACAGTTCCGTTAAATGAACGTGCTAACAATTCATTTTCCAGCATTAGAGGCTAATATATGATGGCTATGCATTCAAGACTGTTTAGCAAATCACCAGCACGTTGGCAACGTTAACTTTCCAATGAAATGCATCACAATTGTTTTTAAAGTTAAACAAATAAAAATTGATTCGCATTTGATACTCACACTCTGAATGTCATCTATCTTCGCTGGTCCTCTAATTCGGTAGGTGGCGTTGTCACTAAACGTAGGGTCCTAGAAATGCGGTCCTAGAAGTGGAGTCCTGAAAATGCAGCCTCCGTTTTTGCAGGCAGATGCTACTCGTTCTATTATGTTTTGCGCGTCCCAGTCGGAGAAAAAATGGACGCCACCCGGAATACCGAAAATGTGATAGCACTTACATTAAGAAAATATATTATGACTACACCTTACCAAAACGCGGCCATTTGAACTTGAAAATGTCACTTTATTTCATGTTTTTCATGTTAATCTTCTGTTAGCAACGTTAGTAATTGCACTCACAACAACCGATTCCCATACCTACAGGGGACACAGTAATACGAGTGATTATAATCGTCATTTAAAATACCAAAGCGGTTCAAAAACAATGAAAACAATTCATACTTACAAGTCACACAGGGCGCAGCCATCTTGAATTCCGAAACGGAATTCTTGCTCGGTGTCCTCACGGTTCTCCGACGTCCGAGAAGAGAAATCCGAGGAAAGGATTCTTCCAATTCGGATCTCCGAGACTGTTAAATAATAGAACGCACCATAATACCCAGCTAACAACGTTATAAGAACGTTAAATGATCATATAGAATGTTCCCTAAACGTTCGCATATAGATTTAAATAAAAACGTTCAGAGAACATTAAGATATAACGTGTTCATTATTCAAATGTCTCGTCGAGATAATTTACTTTTTCTTCAGGTAAAAAAAAAAAAGTATCCTAAGTGTCTACCGCGCATGTGCTTCAGTCTAACCTTAATTTGTTATTCGAAGATATTTAGTGTTTTAAGATCATTTTGTTTGTTAATTTTGCTCTTTGCAGGTTTTAGAGTTATAAACAAAGCAAAAAAATGAATGTGCGTTTTATAATTGCTCGTTATATTGTTTTTCTCTGTTTTGTGCCCTCAATAGAGTGCCGAAGTTACGACGTCACTCTGTAGGCCAAAACGCGGAAGTGAGTTAGCATTTTAGCACTCCCGGTTCCCTCGCTCTAAAGTCTATGGGATTTTTGAATGGGTTTTTGCTAAATCGCCTGAAATAAGGTCTGTGGTGAACAAAAGCCTCTAAATATTTCCACGTTTTTATCTATGACATAACACACCGTTATAACCTGCTTGTGGTTTTTTAAACTTTATTGTGTCAGCTTGTGTTTTTTTAAAAACGTTATATAGGCTTCAAAATGTAGCCTATACATTTTGGATTAACTTGTAAAGATTATCTTGATAGACAAAACGTGTAAGGGTCACAACTCTTTGTTAAACACAGATCTTATTTTTTGCGATTTTCCAAAAGTCTATGGGGAAAATGCATAGCTTTTCGATCGAGGGAACCCATGCGCCGCTAGCTTCCGAGGTGTCCTACAAAGTGACGTCATCACTTCGGCACTCTATGAAAGTATTGTATCGTGTTGTTGTGCATAGGCGTCGAGTCCGGGTACGCGTCCCCACCAGATTTCGTCATTTTGTACCCACCGCTTTTTAAAAAAAAACAACAACCTCGCTCACTTTAGCCGTTCTGCTGCTGCACTGGCTACACGCTTCTCTGTTCTTAACACTGCAACAACTGTAATCGTTTGGTGATAGTAGTTTAGGTAAACCACGTAAAGCTTTTTCACGTTTGGTGCGTTCACGTGCTATAGAAAATATGATATTTTCCACTTGTGAACTGCTACCAGTGTGTTGCGTTCAAGTGCTTTTGTTGTCAATGTGGTAAAAAGATGGAGATCCAGAACTGTTATTTAGCTAAAACTATTTTAGATTGCTTAACTCGTCTGCTACAGCAAGAAAATGATTAATCAAAACTCAAACGGTAAATAATATGCTGTAGCCTATATTTTCTAGATCATGAATAGTAGCCTACATATTTTTACCATTCACGACTCTCGCGTTCTCCGCCATTTTGAAAAGGTCACATCTCGGCTCGTGAACTCGTGCATCAAAATATTCTACGAGTTACCCAGTGGAAAATACCACATAAGGAGGTGTTCATGTGCATTTTCCACGTCAGCTTTTGGTATTTACCATAGCACATGAACGCACCATTAGGCTATATAAAGCCCATGAGAACCGTGAGGAGTCAACCCTCAGCCGCTCCACTGCTGAAAATGTGAAGCAGAAACGCGAAAGATAACGTCCATAATAATTGGACTTTGGGTTAGATTTTTTGACCGTTTCCAATGGTTATGAGGAGCAATATGAGAGAGAAAACATTGTTTAGGTACATTAAACCACGTAATGTCATAGTGTCAACATGGTGGGCTACTTATGAAGCAGAATAGTGGTATGTCTAATGCTTTTTGAAAACTTAAGGCTTTCTTCTTCAGGACATCGTCTTTCAAAACATGACCTGCGCGAAAGAGAAAATGCGTCATTGTACCCAACACTTCTGGAAATACACTTCCGAGTGCGTCTCCGTCAAGTCAAGTCATCTTCATTTATATAGCGCTTTTAACAAGGGATTGTTCCAAAGCAGCTTTACAGAGATAAACATATAATTTAACATATAATTTAACAGATATAATGTGCCGTCTCCAGCACATTTCAAACCAAACTGACGCCCATAGGAAGATTGGAAGTGAAAAAGTAAGATTGGGGCTTTTGAGAAGTCACGTGTCAAATGTTTTATTTTTACTCACGGCGATTAAGAAAACCATTTCTTCTCTCTCTCTCTCTGTCTCTCTCTCTCTCTCTCTCTCTCTCTCTCTCTCTCTCTCAATTCAATTCAATTCAAAATTGCTTTATTGGCATGACTGTACATCATACAATATTGCCAAAGCTTGGAATACATAGAATAATTAGAAAGACATCAAAATAGTAAAATATTATAACATCTAAATGTACACATTAAATTAATTGTACAAATTAACAGTGTAAAGTAAATAAATAAATAAAATAAAAATAGAACAATTTATGAACATTTAAAAATTCTGTGAAGAATTTAGAATTCAGTGTGTTAGTGTTTTCGTGTTGTGTGTGTGTGTGTGTGTGTGGGCGCATCACTGATTAGTCGTCGACTCTCTCTTTTTGTGACAAGCATCAATGTATCTGGCTGCTAGTGTGATACAATCTCTTTTTTCACCTAATAGATGTTGAAATTGTGTTTTGTTGTTTAATTGCATGAAGTTAGGGCAAAGTATTTCAAATTTTGTATAAAAAGTCCCTCTAATGTCCTCATAGTTGGGGCAGCGGGTGAGGAAGTGTTGCTCGGTCTCCACTTCTCCCTGCTCACAGTACGGGCAGACGCGTCTCTCTCTCTCTCTCTCTCTCTCTCTCTCTCTCTCTCTCTCTTCTCTCTCTCTCTCTCTCTCTCTATCTGGGGGTTTTAGTTGTATCCACTAGCTTGACACTGTGCTGCCCTCTTGTGACAGACACTGGAAGCGATTTCATTTTTGGAAATGATTGAAGCCCAAACGATTTCAGGTCCATATAAGGGACATGTTGGTAATGTTGGACACTAAATATGCTCTTTATAATACATATGAAGAAATATGACATAGGCCTAATAACAATCAAGTGACATGAGACGACGATATCTATTAATGGATTCTGTGGAAATGTCAGAAACAGAATCTTACTGTGGACCTTTTCCTTATTTGTGGTTTAGCTTAGCTTTCAATGAGTTCTAGTCCAACTGAATTTAATATTTCACAGGTTTCACAGAAGCTAATGTGGATTAAGAGGATGGATATGGTGGCATTGTGTGTTATAATTGCATGACAGTTGATAGATAATATTGTTTTGTTCTCATTATAATTATATTCCGCCTTACCACCTGTCCCTGGTGTTCCCAAATGTTCATTTGATGTTATCTGATTCAGCTCACTCAACAAACTCTCTCTCTCTCTCTGCTTTTACCCTGACTACTGTTTTGCTTAAGATGTGTGTCCTCGAGGTTGCACCCTTCATAACACATATAGTTTGGCTTCCACCATTGTCCCAGCTGAATTAAAAATGGCTCCCATTCTTAAAAAAAACATCTAAACATGGACAACTACAGGCCAATATCTAATTTAACATTCTTAACCCTCAGGTGCTCTTTGTTTCGGAGTCACACGTGTTATCTTCCCGGTCAGAAGTGAATATTTTTTCTTTTTAATTTTGTATTTTGAGAGAATTTTTATGTTACTTATTAATATGTATGCAATATTTATGGCCCATTTTTGCCATTTGAAAATAATTACAAAAAAAAGTTTCCTAATTTTTTTTAATATTTTTTCAATTATTGCAGTATTTCAGATTAATACAGGGACCAGACCTTTTAAATCCAATTTTTGAAGTCGGATTAGCGCCATCTGTTGAGAGAAAATAAAATAAAACATGTCATTTCATGCTGTAACCACTAGATGCCTGTATAGCTCTCTATGGAGAGGCTTGTGAATTCTCTAGTTTCTTTTTGGACAAAATTACTTACTTTTAAGATGTGGATTTGAATGTTTTTGTTTTTTTTTTAATTCTCAAATAATACTTTTTGCCATGGTTTATAAAAAAAAATAAAAATAAATTGATGTGAAGGTTACACGTTTTTGCATTTTTACTACAGTCAAACCTGAATAGCCTACAGAGAAAGCATTTTGTTACAGGTAACATTACAATTCAATAAAAAAAATAAACAGTAGTGGTTTTTCACAGCTTTTCATTATTACGTATATTATTATTGTTATTATTATTATTATTATTATTATTTTTAAACATTAATTTTTTTAAATTATATTAATTATTATTTTAATAATTTTAATAATAATTATATTATATATTATATTATATATATATTAATTATATTAATTAATTTATGTTATGTTTTTCACTATTGATGTTTTTTCTGCATTGTGGCCGATTTGTAGAGAATTTGTGTTTGTCAATTTCCCATTCATTTCTAATGCTACGTTCACACCGGAAGCGAATAGCGCGTCAAATTCGCGTCTACCGCGTCTAGTTTGACGCTTGACCACTTTGTGTTAATTCGCGTGTCAATGGCGAAATTGACGCGCGTAAAAAAAAAGTTTGAAGCGAAATTTACGCGCGTCAGAGGCGAAAGTTTCGAAACCCGTCGGCGGCCATCTTTTTAGATGTTTATCGAGCATTAGCATTAGCATTATTCGAGAGAGTCACCGCTCGTATATGCTCTGGAGAGCAGAAACAGCTGCGTAGGGGACATCGTCGCTGTACTCGGGTCCACCAGACCCTCCGGAGGGTTTCAGGAGTTTCATCATTTGTTCCAGGAGCTAGGTTTGGTGGACCTAACGGTGAGGACGCTGACGAGGACACCGTAGGCCGTGTAAAGCCTCGGCCTCGAGTGGTCGCTGCCTGACGAGCCCGCGCTCTACAGCCCGGCGCGAGGTTCACCCTCGCCCGCACATTTATTTGATAATAAATGGAGCCAGCCTCCAAAAGTGAAACCTGTCCTGTGATTTTTTTTATTTATTATACACTATGTGTTTGTTGTTTTTACATTAAAATAATAATGTTTCATATAATCTAAAATAGATACGGAATAAATAGCATTCAATACAACATGAGTATACTCTCATATATTAAAATCGAGTTTTTATGTGAAAGATTTGCTTTGTTGTGCATTAGAACCACACCAGACATTTTAGTAATATTACAAAATAATTTATTAAAATAACAAACTTTCACTTCACCACGTGACAGCAGCAAACAGGCTCCTGATTGGTTAACGCGGCGCGAATTGACGCAGAAGTTCAAATTTTTCAACTCGGGCGGCAGACGCGAATTCGCGTCAAATGCGTGAATGCACAAATAGCACTAACTAAATCATTCGCGCGTAACGCGCTTCCGCGCCAGACGCTTCAATTCGCGCCATTCGCGCGAACGAGGCGTATTCGCGTCTACCGCGCCGCGCTCTACGCCTCATTCGCGCCGCAGGGATTTTTCACGCGCGTAACGCGTCTTTGCATTGACTTAACATTGAAATCACTCGCGCCTGACGCGCTATTCGCGTCCGGTGTGAACGTAGCATTATGGTCGGTCATTTTTGACCAAAGAGCACAAGTGTGACTATTTTTTTACGAGCACTTAAACTGCTCGAATCATAACCTCAATTTTTTTGTGTGTTCACATACCCAATGCCATAGAATTCACCAAGTTTCGTAACATTTCGATGAAGCTGTGATTTTTAACATTTCGAAACAGAAACATTTCCGGTCAGAAATGACCGAAGAGCACCTGAGGCTTGAAAAGGTTGCAGGGCCGGCTCTAGCCCTTTGGTTGTCCTAGGCGAGATTGATTTTTACCGCCCCCAATTAAAATGATGAATATTTATTAAACTAAACAAAAATGCTCTTATAATCACTCCAAAACTTCAACAAGTTGAAGGATCATCTGTAATAAATTGTTCATACAAATGCTATAAATAACGTTCAAGGATATTTCTATCATCCTACATAGTTGCATTGTACAAATACATTTTATCTGACCATGTAACTTGTAGTAGATAAATTACAATTACTACCACCACTACTATTATTACTAATCTATTAGGCTGCTACAAGGCTAATGGGGTTTCGGTGCCCCCGTAAGAAAATGTTGTGCATTTTAATGTTTAATTCATGTTTAAATCAAATTTAAATGCTAAATTAATCAATCTGGTGCAATTCAGTGTGCAAATTGAACAAAGAAAAATTCAAACCTCTTTTAGTTACAGTGTCTGTCTACATTACACTACTACATAATAGGCTATATTGTAAAACAAATGCAATAAAACAAATAAAGGAAACTTTCATATTTAGTTTTGTACAAATTTCTATAGGGCCTACTTGTAAGTAAGCTATATACTTGGAAGCAACTCAGCGCCGCCAATTAAGCAAAACAAAACGAATGGGCTGCCGATGTACGAGTTTTATGGGCCGTTAAGACAAAAAATAAATAAAGGCTATGAGGTGTATCGGCCCAAAAAGCACGTCGGTCACCGGGAATCTCCCGGTAATCCCGATGGCCAGTTGGCTTAAATGCCTGTGCACAACACTAAGTGCATTTATTTTGTTTGACACCAATTTTGGCGACAAACAAACTGCTCTTCTTCGGGTGGTTAAGGATATTCTTAAGGGTTATTAAACATCTTGATGCTTCTCGATCATTTGACACAGTCTGCCATGTATCTCTCGGCTTTCTGATATCGGCATCACTGGTTCCGCTCTGTCCTGGCTCATTTCCTACATCAGCGACAGAAAGAACTATATCAGCATGGGTATAGATCTGCCACGGCTTCGCTTACACAGGGTGTCCCTCAAGGTTCGGTTCTTGGCCCACTATTGTTCATCATCTATATATATCCACTTACGCAGGCATGGACTTCATTTTCATTGCTATGCTGATGACATTCAAATTTATCTCACCACCAGCTCTGATAGGCCTGACTCACTCACTGCATGTATCAGGGACATCAAGCACTGGATGTCTCTTAATTTCCTCACATTAAATAAATAAAACCTGAGATATTGGTGATTGGCTCTACTGCCTCAGTCAGAAGGATGGACCAGTCCTTTGATATTGATGGAGTTCATGTTAAGCCTTCGTCATCTCTTCGTAACATTGGTGTCTTTACTGGCTCTCACATTTCTTCTCTTGTTTAAAAACTCCTTTTTCCATCTTCGTAATATCGCACGTCTTCGATCTTCCCTCACTTTAGCTGATGCTGAAACCTTAAAGGGATAGTTCACCCAAAAATTTAAACTCTGTCAGTAATTACTCGCCCTCGTGCTGTTCAACCCCGTAAGACTTTCGTTCATCTTCTGAACTCAAATGAAGATATTCCTGATTAAATCTGAGAGCTCTCACTCCTCCATAGGCTTCTAAGGGATTGAAACCGGCCGGCCCAGAAAAGTTATTAAAGACATCATTAAAATAGTCCGAGTGACTACAGCGGCTCAACCTTAAGTTTATCAAGCGACGAGAATACTTTCTGTGCGCAAAAAACAAACAAAAATAACGACTTTATTCAACTCTTCATCTTCTTTTCTGTGGGCCTCGAGTGAGTTCACGTAGTGTAACAGCGCAGCGCTTCTGGTGTACGTCACACGCATCACACACACATGACCAGCGTCGACCAATAGTGAGCCTGCGTGTGACGTACAACCCAGAACCGTTGCGCAATTCCACTACGTGAAATCTCGAGGCCCACAGAGAAGGAAATGAATAGTTGAATAAAGTCGTTATTTTTGTTTGTTTTTTGCGCACAGAAAGTATTCTCGTCGCTTGATAAACTTAAGGTTGAGCCGCTGTAGTCACTCGGACTATTTTAACGATGTCTTTAATAACTTTTCTGGGCCGGCAAGTTTCAATCCCTTAGAAGCCTATGGAGGAGTGATCCAGCTCTCAGATTTAATCAGGAATATCTTAATTAAATATAGATTCGTCCTTATTAAAGCTACAAGAGTTATTCAGTCAAAAGCAGTGAGTGATTTTCTCTTTTTCTTTTGTTCTTTGGTTATCATTCATGATAATGCTGTCACTTTAAGTCACGTGACACGGATCTGACACGCATTTTCTCACTCTTTAACTCATTTAAGACTGTGCTTACAAGTATAGGATACTCCACAAAACAAGCATTTTTGGTTATAATTTTGTGTTTTTGTCTGTTAAAACACAAAAAATAACTTTTTTTTCTTGAACTTTTCTTGAACTTTTTTCATAATTCCAAAAAAAACAACAACTTAAGATTACAGAGTAACGTTTATTTTTGGTCTGTCTTCAGAAAGGCAGGAATGCAGCGCTAACATGTTACAGGTGAAACTCGAAAAATTAGAATATGGTGCAAAAGTTCAGTTATTTCAGTAATTCAACTTAAAAGGTGAAACTAATATATTATATAGACTCATTACATGCAAAGTGAGATATTTCAAGCCTTTATTTGTTATCATTTTGATGATTATGGATTACAGATATGAAAACCTTTTCACAATATTCTAATTTTGAATATGGGGTTTTCATAAAATTTTCATTTTTGGGTGAACTAACCCTTTAACGTGAGCGCGGCCGCGGATGGATGCCACCCACGCATGCGCAGTACAACTTGCACTCTTCCCGTTCCCGCGTCTAGGAAAATCAGACTGCATGCGAGATGCGTATATTTTGGTCTTCAGATCGTTGGAGCGATATGTAAACAGTCCAACCGCATTTTGTGTTGTTTAAGAGAGGGTTTATCTGAAATTGATGATGATGATGATGATGATGATGACAGACCGGCATTAAAAAATACCTTAACTGCTCGAATTATGTGAGCGGTTGTACAGAAACCTGATGAATATTTCATATAATGCGTATAAGAATAGCCTACCTACAATAGTAGGCTATAGTCTAATACCCCATTGTAACACGTTACATGGTGAAAGTGTAAGTTTGGCATCATAAATATATTTAACAAATTATAGGCTAAATGTAGCCTATGCTAATATGAATATAAACAAATCTCACTTTTTCTCTATATTTTGTTTTATTGCTGAATATTAATATAGACCATTTCATGTAGACTCTAATATGAGCTCATGTATAATAAAAGTTTCAGATGAATTATAACACTAAGACAGTGTTTAAAAACGTACCGTCCGTTTCCCAGATATCCGTCATGTTGATTTGGATGTTGTTATTGTGATCCGTCTGGAGTCGTGCCGTGTGATTTTTCCCGTAGGAGTTCAAATAAAGGGCGTCTGTAACGCTGGGTTAAATGATGAGAGAGCTGCTCTGTGTGTGTGTGAGTGTGTGTTGTGACCTTGATCTGTACCCGTGTGCCAGGGTGCCGGTGTGGGCATCAGGTGTTGGCATCTGCGCTGCAGGTGCCCGTGCCCAATTAAAGGGGCGGCTTGACAAGCTGCCCGGTGGGCATGGCAGCAGGCCTTTAATTTAATTACATGGAAATGCACTGATTCAGGGTGAAATGAAGCAGAACGTGTCTGTTTGTTAGCCGCAGATGACTGCCACTTGACTGACAGAGCGCCTGGATTCAGGTGTGCTGGCTGATGCTGTTTTCTGGGCTTATTAACATGGCTTCACTGCGCTGGAGGATAATCAGACCTGCCTGATCAAGAAATAAATAGCTGAATTTAAGTCACCTTTCAAGTCAAGTCACATTTATTTATAGAGCGCTTTTTACAATACAGATTGATTCAAAGCAGCTTTACAGAGATAACAGGAAAGTAATGCAACAAAGTTTGTTTCCAGAAGAAAATAGTGTCACAGTCCAGCTTCAGTGATGTTTAATTTTTGTTGTAAAAAAGTTATTAACTTAGTTCATTTATACTGTATATGCAGTCACTCTAGAGAAAACCGTGATGTCATCGTCCAGCTCAGTTCAGTTCTCTTATAATGGTGTCAATGCAGGCAGATCAATATTATTGTTAAATATTTAATTAAATGTAAATTAATTTACTTGTGAAGACTTAAGGCCCGTTCACACCAAGAATGATGTATTTCAGCATTTTAGCAACTCGAGTTGCATCGTCCAGAAGTCAATGGGTTTTATTTGGCCTGCCTGAAATAAGGTCTGTAGTGAACACAAGCTCAAGATGTTTCTCGGTTTATTCTAAAACATAAAAATCATTTGTAATATCCCCTACTAGCTTTTTACTTCTGCCGCTTAAATGTACGCTTCAAAATTCATAAAACAAAGATTATCATGTTGGACAAAAGGTGTAAGAATCATGAACCTTTGTTGATCACTGAGCTTATTTTCAGCAATAAACCAAAAGCCAATGGAAAAATGCTATTGGGTTTTTGTTGAGGGAACCAGTGTGATGTGAACCAGGTTCACTGTAGCACTTTATAACCATAAATTACAGAGCCCCCCTGGTCCCACTCTGTCAAAAAAATCTAGATACTATCTTGAGGCCACGAGATAGTTAGAATTATTTTTTTTGACAAAGTGGGACCAGGGGGGCTCATAATAAATATATCAATTCCTGGTAAGACTTTACTATAAGGTTCATTAGTTATTATTAGTTGATGTATTAACTATGAGCAATACATTTGTTAATGTATTTGTTCATCTTTTTTAATGTTAGTTATAAAAATCCAGCTGTTAATTGTTTGTTCATGTTAATTCACAGTGCATTAACTAATGTTAACAAAATATTAGTAAATGTTGAAATTGACATTTAAAAAAATTAATAAATGCTGTATAAGTGCAGTTCATGATAACTAATGCAGTTAACTAATGAACCTTATTGTAAAGTGATACCAAATCATTTGGGGGTTGAGTATCCCTTCATGTTCTCCTTTGGGGTACCAAATTTAAAGTCACCATGAAATCAAGATTTGTCATTTTCTTATGGAATATTGCAGTGTTTATATAAATTATTAATCAGTGTACATCATTATTGTTTTAAATTCATGTTCCTGGTAATCTTGAATCAGAATAGGTTCCTCTCGCAGCACATCTTCTCTTCTGTGATGACAAGGGCGGGGCAATCTGTCACTCACATGAGATCAGCCAATAGCAAACCACAACCATCCAATCAGTTCCCCACAGACAAAATCAAGCCCTGCCCACATTTGTTCTTGAATCAGAAGCTTGATGGCGACTTTTAAGTTTAAGTTCTACACTCTTAAAATAGATTTCAGTTGCATTTGAACATGTATTTCAAGTGTTCTTTGTGAGCAAGTTTGTAAAAGGCCAGTGAAATCACCAATATCGCTAGTTTAATGTCGCTAATCCAAAAATAAGAAGCTGTTCAGAAGCAGCATATGTAACTTGGAGGAAAATCAAAGTGTATGACGCAAACGAACAATAATCCTGGAATATAACATACCGCCCTACCCTGGAGACACGTTTGCAGTTCACAATCACCCCTCTGAGAGATAGTTCAGATGAGTTATAAAACTGCTCTTAACTTGGCCGAGAGTCAGCGTCTGCAAATAACCGTCTACGTGCCGTAAAAGACTGCAGCATAAAGTCATAAATTCAGTGCGTGTGTTTGGGCTATAGAGGCTCATTCGTTCATATGGTTTGTGTTATTCGTGAGGGGGGAGGGGGGTGATCGGCTAAACCTGCAAGGCCACCTGAAGACATCTCAATTCATTGATGCCGAGAAGAGCGTTCATAATCAAACATATGTCTTTACGTAAGAGTTTATTTACAAACCGAAACTATGCAGAGAATGTTTTTCTTGCTAATTGCGTAGGGTTGCAAAACGGCAGATGTTTAGCAGTGATTGCAAATGTTTATAGTTGCATGATGTCAAATGACCCAGCTAACAGAAATATGATATGAAAACATTAATTCTGAATGTTTTCTGTCTCTTGGTTATTTGAACTTTAAGGTAACATTCGATTTAATACCTCAAACATTCCATTTTATTCCTCAAACATTATTGGAAGTTACTTTCAAATCTTCTCTGAACATTCTAAAACAAGCAGTAACATTTAAAAAATGTTCCATGAACGTATTGATAATGGGTTTTTTTTTGTGGTAACGTTTTAAGAACATTATTAAACACCAGATAACTTTGAATAAAGTTCTGTTAACGTCACCGAAAGAACGTTTGTCAGAACGTTAGCTAAAGTTCTGAGAACGTTCCCTATTTTGGGAATCAACGATGTGTTATTACTTAAAACACTGATTGTTCCAACTTCCATAGATGAATAAAAATAGATAGAGATTGCACCGTAACACATGTTGATTTCTCAATGTTGATGGATGCATTTAACATGCTACTCTAATTCCATGGCTCATTGGAAACAGACGTTGTGTCCTCTGAAGGTCCAGCAGAACTTATCAGCTCTGGCTATTTATTATGGTTATAAATCCTGAGGTGGCTTTTAGCTTCACCCCTCAGAAGTATCTGATCTAGCACTAATACTTTGCAGAAGAACAGACCCTTTGAAGACAAGGTAGGCCTAAGTACCAGAGTAAAAAAAAAGTTGTAGAAGAAGTAGACTTGAAAGATCTATTTAGCTTGTTTCCGCCACAGAATAATTTTTTTTTAAATTTCCTCACAATTGCGAGTTTACATCTCACAAGTCTGACTTTTTATCTCAGAATTGCGTGTTTATATCTCGCAATTATGACAGTGAGATAGCCAAACGTGCAATTCTGAGAAATTTTCCTCAGAATTTGACTTCATATCTCACAATCCAATTGCGAGTTTATTTCTCGCAATGAGTTTATATCTCACAATTCTGAGAAATAAAATCAGATTTGCGATATGGTGAGAAAAAAAGTCACAATATCTTCCATACATATTTTGCTAAGCACAGGTTTTTGGCTAGGTTTTTTAGACAAAATTGTTAAGGTTTATTTGTTGAATAACTAGTTTATTAGTGCTTGGCTTGCGTGTGTTTTCTCGTTAAAGTTTAGGCTATAAATATATTACCTGATCTGTTTGTCTCAATCACAAGAACACTTCAGTCATTAGTCACTTTTATCAGGTGCTTTAAAAAGCGCTTCCAACGTAGTGCATTATTAAAACATAAAGATGCAAAAGCATTTTCCTACAATCAATATCCATTCGTGCAAAATTAAAGTAGCCTACACCAAAAAACAAACAAACAGACGATTTAGAGGCCATATTCATCCAAACATGTTTTCGATCAATCTAAATTGTGTTGGTAAGCTATCGGCTATATGAGCCATTTCCATTATATAAGAGCAAAAACATGTTGCGGAAATGAGCTTCCATGTCATATAGGAGAGTTTCTGGTATTGATTTTAGTGATAGAAGTTGCTGGCGGAGGTCCAAATACTCTTTCAGGATGATCCATCCGGCTCTTCCGGGAATAGTGGCGCTAAAGCGCGAGGAAGGAGGAACAGGATGATGTGTTTCATCATCATCATCATCATCATCCCCACAGTCGTGCGTTTATTTGAGCCGAAGAGCGGAGGAGTGTGTGTGTGTTATCACAGGATGGAGGTGATGGAGGCAGAGCTCGAGGATCTCTGGAGACTGAAGGAATTCGCGCCAGACTTTCGCGGGTTCTCAGGTAAACGTCACGTTTTGAATTCATTAATGTGTCTCGCTGTCGACTTTAACGGACGAGTTGAACGGCGCGCGAATGTATATGTTTATTTGTATGTTTTACTCAGCGTGGATGTACATCTGTTGAAAAGAATCTAGGCTACTTTTGTAAACTTGTCAACCACAACAACGTGAATGCCGAAATTGAATCGCATGTAAGTGGTACAAAGTGATTGAACCATGATTTTATAGTAAAAGTGTAACCACGTTTTTGGCGGATTGATTGCTATTTGTACAACCAGCGTTATGGTTAATATGGTTAGTGTAGCAAAGTAAAACCGTGGTTAGTTTTCGTAAGGGAACTAAAAGTTACATATAATGTGAATTCCTTTTTATCTCTATTTATATCTCTGTCATGTTATAAATGGGTCATATTAGTGGAAGATTTTGTATCTGTAAAAAAAAGAAGATTATTTTAATCTTGAGTTTGAACTAGGCTACTGTGCCTGGGTGAGAAAATGAACACAAAAAAACCTGTTACAAAAATGAACTGGCAAAAATCCTTTTTTTCTTTTACATTTATTTATGTATTTATTTTAAAATCTGTTATCTAACATTTGATTCATGTCATAATATTCCGTTTCTAGTAGTTCCTTGTCTAGTTCTTCAGAAAACTATCTGGTGCGATACAGACCCCAGAAACCATATCACTTATTTAAAATTTAACATTTTAAAGTCCCCCTGTAGTCAATAACCATCAAAACTCATCTTTGATCACCAAAATTACATATTTAAATGTATTTTCCTTGAAAAAATTTCTTCATGCCTTAAAATAGCTTGATTGTAACTTCACGTCTCATTTAGTATATGGTTCTATGAATATGCAAATGAGCCCCGCCTCCACTCACTCACTCAGCTCGGAGATCCACTGGTTGATGATCACACGTTGATCTGATTGGTTACAAGGTCGTTTGTGACGTCAGAAACACCAGCGATTTCAAACCGTGTTTTTGAGACTGTCTTTGGTTCACTGCAGTTTTAAGCAGAAAATACTCAGCAATGCTGTCGACTTATGAATTTACACATGGTGTGTCTTAAAGCATATTAAAAACACCACATAGACAACATTAAAAGCTTGATTTTCACCACAGGGGGACTTTAAAAGTAGTTATTAATAACAAGTGTTGTTGCAAGAACCTTTAATCTCTAGAGTGTACATGATAATAAATCATATAATGGTGTGATTATACAACACAACAACATGTGTACCTTGACATGCAATGTAAGTCACTTTGGATAAAAGCGTCTGCCAAATGCATTAAAATATAGCCATAATCATATTTGATAAATAACGTCACATCTCTCTTTTGCTGATGTTTCACCCATTTCACTAAAATCCTTATGTGAATGCATACGCATGGAAACGAATCCTGGATTTCCCAGCCCACTCTCTGGCGCTGACATTCGCTAAGCTTATTTCTGGGCCTCATTTTATCGAATTCGATTACAAGCGCACCGTGCAAAGGTCTCTGTTTGGCTAATGGAGTTTGTTTTGGAATTATGCTGCTAAGAGAGACACATAAACACCATCACCAGCCTCAGGTTTCTGTCTACTCTATCCTCATTAGCAGCGATTACAGGAACCCACGAGTGGAGACGGCATCCTCAGTCCCCGAATGTATACCCATGTTTAGCCTTTTGCCTGATGATAAATAATGGCCGAGGTAACGGCACTTACGGTATCGATCTGAAGGGTTTTGTGGATGAAGCCACTCATGTTTAATGGCCAAAGTGGAGAGGAGCTACCTCACATTCCTTAGGGAAACACCGGAGACAGATTTATGTGTCGTTAAATAAGGGTGTGGCTCATAGACATTCATGAGATCCTGGTGTTTTTATGTAGATCCACAAAACTTCTACAAGGCTTAGGGCTGAATACAAGTTCTATTCTTCATTATTGAGAGGGTTTGTTTTTAGCATGAATTAACATTACCATTAAAGTGAGTTCAAATGGTTAAGGGATATTATTGTAAAAAAAAAAAAAAGAATCATCTTAATCATGTTAAAATCACTGTAACTCGTGGCGTCAGTTGATAATCATACTCAATAATGTGTTAAAAATAACCCAGCGAGTAACCCAGCTATGGGGGGGTATAGCACCTTCCCAACTGCGGGTTATTTAAACCCAATACATTGGAATTAAAGCCAGTTGGGTTAAAAGTAACCCAACAGTTGAGTTACATTGTATTACATTCCTTATATAGAATGTTTTTATAATAATAATTAGATGGGAAAGTTTGTGAACCAAATTTGATGTTGGCTTGTCTGAAAGTTTAAATAACTTAAAAGCACATTGCTAACATGAATTAGCATGTTGCTAGCATGGTTTAACTAGTTTCTAGCATTTTGCTAATATGATTTTACATTTTGCTAGCATGGTTTGGCATGTTGTTAACATGTTGCTAGTAGGGATGGGCGACATGGCCTAAAATCCATATTGCGATATACATTGCAGCCTCTTGCGTTAACGATATATAAATTATAATAGAACCATTTCAGAACAGGCAGACCATAAGGAAAGCCAAACTGCTAAATGTATTTGTTTTAAAAGAAACATACGTAGTTTTGAGAACATGTATTATGCAAAACTGTAATTATACAACATAATGTTGCAGATGAATAAAATTCAACAAAGAAAAAGCTTAAAGAATTGGGTTTCTTTCCTTTAGTGCACGCCTGTTTCACACTTAGGCTATAGGCCTACTCCGTGTGCAGTGTGTGTTGTACGCGTACTCTATTGTGCTTTCACATATGGTGCGTTTGCAGTGCGCAACTGGTCTACGGCTGTACGACAAAACAACATTAATCCTCTATTTTTTTATTTCAAATCACTATTTTTATTATATTATATGTCTTTTATAAAATAATATAAAAGAGTTGCATTGCGATTCTATTTGTACACAGACAGTAGGCTAGTAATACACACTCTTTCACAAGACTTAGGCTATTCACGTTTAAACTTAATACACTTAAAAACGTATTATTTACTTATATAGATTTATATATTAAGTTGCTCAAGCAAGTGGCAAAACAAATACATTTATGTTAACATCGCAAACATTTTAAATTAAAACATACACAATTGAAAAAAACACCTCTTCCATACCTTCTCTTTTGCATTTAAATCTTTTTTACCAGAAATATTGCAGTCACAAAGACCTTGTTTCACGAAGAGACAAGTGCATCCATTATGTCGCGTTGTTGAGGTAATGTTACTGTGTGTAACGAGGTGCGGTTGAAGCAGGATCCAAATGCAACACACGCTTTATTTAACAGAATATAAACTAAACTTGGATACAGGACTCGGGACTCAGGAACAGGATACGAGAACAAGAACAACCAACATCAACGTTAACAGTCAAACATTAAACGAGAACTCAGAAAGACCAGGCTGAAACACAGGGCTTAAATAATCAGGGAAAAACGAGCTAGACAAGATTACAAGGGGGCGTGGGAAATCAGAAACACCTGGGATAACTAATAGACAAGACAGGGAACCATAGAACATGACAGGACACAAACCCACATCTGTGACACTGTGTAGTTTCCTTGCTTTAATTACCCCGAGCTTAAAGTTAAAAAGAAAATGATTGAAAAATAGTATTATGTTTTTTTTTTTTTTTTTAGTGCTGGGCAACGATTAATCGCAATTAATCGCATCCAAAATAAAAGTTTGTATTTACATAATAAATGTGAGTCTACTGTGTATAATTGTTTTGTATATAAAAATACACACATACCGGTATGCATGTATTTATTTAATATATATATATATAAAATATGTAACAATATATATTTATACATAATTTAAATTATGTACAAATTTTAATATTTTATATATAAATAACACATTTTTTTCAAACTTTTATTTTGGATGCAATTAATCGCGATTAATCGTTGCCCAGCACTAGTTATTTTACTATATTAGTAAAAAAATTACTATATTTTCAATCCGTGTTCATTTTGACCATGAGCCATGCGCTGTCACTTTAATTCAGCACGTGCAGCACAGCAAAAATAGACTGTGTGGAAACGATCCCTGCACTGCTCTATACGCACCGCACCTGGAACGCATCGCCGCATCGCATCTGCGTGCAGGCCTGTTAACATGGGTACAGAAAAAATACATACATATTCACTGCAAACGGAGTATGTTGCCCCTACAGAGTATAGTTTGCTGCTGCTCGTCGGATGGCTTAAATCCGAACCAATGGATGTCGCTCCAGTTTTTTCACCAGCTCCTCCGTTTCGCTTTCCGCCATGTTTACTCAAGATGACGAATGCGTTGATGCGTTGCAGTCGGTTGCAGCTCGTGGCTCTAAATTTTGCGGGTAGATTGCATCAACATGCATTATCGCGATAGTGCAATAGAATTAAGATCCATATCTTAGACCAATTTTGTATAGTTTATATTGCATATCGTTTATATTGCCCATTACTAGTTGCTAGCATGATATAACACATTGTTAACATGATAAGCATGTTGCTACTATGATTTAACATGTTGCTAACATGTTTTAACAGGTTATTTACAAGCATGATTTAACACGTTAGCATGATTACAATGTTGCTAGCATGAAGCAAATCATGTTGCTAGCATTATTTTAACACTCTGTTTCTAGCATTTTGCTAATATGATTTTACATTTTGCTAGCATATTTAGCATGTTGTTAACATGATAAGTATGTTGCTAGTATGATTTTACATGTTAACATGTTTTAACAGGTTGCTAGCATGATTTAACACATTGTTTACATAAGCATGTTGCTAGCATGATTTAACACATTAGCATGTTTTAGGTTAATTATAGTACTCAATGGACTAATTGTTTATTGTGATTAATATTATTAATAATAAATTTTAAAAAATTATTTCAAAACTTCCTCTTTACTTCAGCAAATGTTATGTTTGGGTTTGTTTATTGTTGTTATGATCTTACATATTTGAAAGGAACCGTCACAATAACATACATTTATTTGTAGATTTGACTCGTCAGATATTTGACGTTTCCTGTTGACGTCCATTTCGTCCATCATAGTCCATGTTTTAGTCTCTGTGTGCGGTTGAACCTCTGCTTGGAATCAACTGTCCTGTACTATTGCTCAAGACATTGGGAAAACAACATGCAGAGATGTGACTAGTTTTTCCCGTTTGCTTGCAAAATAATGTTCCAACACGTCATGTGGCGTACATTAGTACACAATCCTGGCAAATACAGTGCCTAGCAATGTTTACTAAAGGGTTAGTTAAACAAAAAAGAAAGTTCTGTCATCGTTTACTCGTCCCCATGTTGTTCCAAACCCATAAGACTTTCATTCATCTTTGGAACACAAATGAAGAAAAGAGATTTCTGTCCCTCCACAAGTCTGTTCACCCAAAACTTGCATAAAGAGATCATAAACAAACCGATTTAATTTAAGTATGGTTAATTTTGGTTTAGGTTAATTTAGTTAGGTTAGGTTAAAGTCCCTGTAAAGGCAATTCAAAAAAAAAATTCTAAACACATTATAAATGTTAGAAATGTATTGCTAAAACATATTATAAAGTTTGTGAACTGTGAAGTACTGAATTGTGGAGTTAGACCGTTAAACAGTTTTTCACCATCTCTGTGTTCCGTATTTTTTGGGCGGGGCTAAAACAGGGCTCGATGACGCACTGGAGCCCCTGAGCTCCTGGACACGCCCCTACTTGATGACGCACTGGAGCCCCTGAGCTCCTGGACACGCCCCTACTTGATGACGCACTGGAGCCCCTGAGCTCCTGGACACGCCCCTACTTGATGACGCACTGGAGCCCCTGAGCTCCTGGACACGCCCTTACTTGATGACGCACTGGAGCCCCTGAGCTCCTGGACACGCCCCTACTTGATGACGCACTGGAGCCCCTGAGCTCCTGGACACGCCCCTACATGATGACGCACTGGAGCCCCTGAGCTCCTGGACACGCCCCTACTTGATGACGCACTGGAGCCCCTGAGCTCCTGGACACGCCCTTACTTGCTGACGCACTGGAGCCCCTGAGCTCCTGGACACGCCCTTACTTGATGACGCACTGGAGCCCCTGAGCTCCTGGACACGCCCTTACTTGATGACGCACTGGAGCCCCTGAGCTCCTGGACACGCCCTTACTTGATGACGCACTGGAGCCCCTGAGCTCCTGGACACGCCCTTACTTGATGACGCACTGGAGCCCCTGAGCTCCTGGACACGCCCTTACTTGATGACGCACTGGAGCCCCTGAGCTCCTGGACACGCCCTTACTTGATGACGCACTGGAGCCCCTGAGCTCCTGGACACGCCCCTACTTGATGACGCACTGGAGCCCCTGTGCTCCGGGACACGCCCTTACTTGATGACGCACTGGAGCCCCTGAGCTCCTGGACACGCCCCTACTTGACGCACTGGAGCCCCTGAGCTCCTGGACACGCCCCTACTTGATGACGCACTGGAGCCCCTGAGCTCCTGGACACGCCCTTACTTGCTGACGCACTGGAGCTCCTGGACACGCCCTTACTTGATGACGCACTGGAGCCCCTGAGCTCCTGGACACGCCCTTACTTGATGACGCACTGGAGCCCCTGAGCTCCTGGACACGCCCTTACTTGATGACGCACTGGAGCCCCTGAGCTCCTGGACACGCCCTTACTTGATGACGCACTGGAGCCACTGAGCTCCTGGACACGCCCCTACTTGATGACGCACTGGAGCCCCTGTGCTCCGGAACACGCCCTTACTTGATGACGCACTGGAGCCCCTGAGCTCCTGGACACGCCCCTACTTGACGCACTGAAGCCCCTGAGCTCCTGGACACGCCCCTACTTGACGCACTGGAGCCCCTGAGCTCCTGGACACGCCCCTACTTGATGTCGCACTGGAGCCCCTGAGCTCCTGGACACGCCCCTACTTGATGACGCACTGGAGCCCCTGAGCTCCTGGACACGCCCCTACTTGATGTCGCACTGGAGCCCCTGAGCTCCTGGACACGCCCCTACTTGACGCACTGGAGCCCCTGAGCTCCTGCACACGCCCCTACTTGATGACGCACTGGAGCCCCTGAGCTCCTGCACACGCCCCTACTTGATGACGCACTGGAGCCCCTGAGCTCCTGCACACGCCCCTACTTGATGACGCACTGGAGCCCCTGAGCTCCAGCACACGCCCCTACTTGATGACGCACTGGAGCCCCTGAGCTCCTGGACACGCCCCTACTTGATAACGCACTGGAGCCCCTGAGCTCCTGGACACGCCCCTACTTGATGACGCACTGGAGCCCCTGAGCTCCTGGACACGCCCTTACTTGATGACGCACTGGAGCCCCTGAGCTCCTGGACACGCCCTTACTTGATGACGCACTGGAGCCCCTGAGCTCCTGGACACGCCCTTACTTGATGACGCACTGGAGCCCCTGAGCTCCTGGACACGCCCTTACTTGATGACGCACTGGAGCCCCTGAGCTCCTGGACACGCCCTTACTTGATGACGCACTGGAGCCCCTGAGCTCCTGGACACGCCCTTACTTGATGACGCACTGGAGCCCCTGAGCTCCTGGACACGCCCCTACTTGATGACGCACTGGAGCCCCTGTGCTCCGGGACACGCCCTTACTTGATGACGCACTGGAGCCCCTGAGCTCCTGGACACGCCCCTACTTGACGCACTGGAGCCCCTGAGCTCCTGGACACGCCCCTACTTGATGACGCACTGGAGCCCCTGAGCTCCTGGACACGCCCTTACTTGCTGACGCACTGGAGCTCCTGGACACGCCCTTACTTGATGACGCACTGGAGCCCCTGAGCTCCTGGACACGCCTTACTTGATGACGCACTGGAGCCCCTGAGCTCCTGGACACGCCCTTACTTGATGACGCACTGGAGCCCCTGAGCTCCTGGACACGCCCTTACTTGATGACGCACTGGAGCCACTGAGCTCCTGGACACGCCCCTACTTGATGACGCACTGGAGCCCCTGTGCTCCGGAACACGCCCTTACTTGATGACGCACTGGAGCCCCTGAGCTCCTGGACACGCCCCTACTTGACGCACTGAAGCCCCTGAGCTCCTGGACACGCCCCTACTTGACGCACTGGAGCCCCTGAGCTCCTGGACACGCCCCTACTTGATGTCGCACTGGAGCCCCTGAGCTCCTGGACACGCCCCTACTTGATGACGCACTGGAGCCCCTGAGCTCCTGGACACGCCCCTACTTGATGTCGCACTGGAGCCCCTGAGCTCCTGGACACGCCCCTACTTGACGCACTGGAGCCCCTGAGCTCCTGCACACGCCCCTACTTGATGACGCACTGGAGCCCCTGAGCTCCTGCACACGCCCCTACTTGATGACGCACTGGAGCCCCTGAGCTCCTGCACACGCCCCTACTTGATGACGCACTGGAGCCCCTGAGCTCCAGCACACGCCCCTACTTGATGACGCACTGGAGCCCCTGAGCTCCTGGACACGCCCCTACTTGATAACGCACTGGAGCCCCTGAGCTCCTGGACACGCCCCTACTTGATGACGCACTGGAGCCCCTGAGCTCCTGGACACGCCGCTACTTGATGACGCAATGGAGCCCCTGAGCTCCTGGACACGCCCCTACTTGATGATGCACTGGAGCCCCTGAGGCTGGCCTCTGCCCAAACAATATAACTAGAGCACATTTGCATCAGTTCGCCTCTCAATCGCGAGTTTCTGTCAGTACTATTAGTTACTACAGCCTACAGTTTGCTAGCTAGCTATGCCTTCGTCACATAAATGCGTACTACCTTGATGCGATCACGTACAAAACAGATCGGTGTCCTTATTTAAAGGGCTAGTTCACCCAAAAATGAAAATTAAGTCATTAATTACTCACCCCCATGCTGTACCAACCCCGTAAGACCTTCGTTCGTCTTCGGAACACAAATGAAGATATTTTTGATTAAATGTGAGAGCTGGATCACTCCTCCATAGGCTCCCTAAGGGAATGAATCCTGACGTCCCAGAAAGTCAATGAAGAAAATGTTTAAATATTCCATGTCACAACAGTGGCTCAACTATAAGTTTATCAAGCGACGAGAATACTTTTTGTGCGGAAATAAAACAAAAATAACGACTTTATTCGACTATTCCTTTTCTTCCTTGTAGGCCTGAAACGAGACTTCAAGAGATTTCCACGATTTCCACGACGCATGCGCGAGAATTGCGATCTCCTTCAACTACTTCAGTTAAGTTCTCGCGCGTGCGCGTCGTGGAAATCACTTGAAGTCTCGTTTCAGGCCTACAAGGAAGAAAAGGAATAGTCGAATAAAGTCGTTATTTTTGTTTGTTTTTTCGCACAAAAAGTATCCTCGTCGCTTGATAAACTTATAGTTGAGCCACTGTTGTGACATGGAATATTTAAACATTTTCTTCATTGACTTTCTGGGACGTCAGGATTCATTCCCTTAGGGAGCCTATGGAGGAGTGATCCAGCTGTCACATTTAATCAAAAATATCTTCATTTGTGTTCCGAAGACGAAAGAAGGTCTTACGGGGTTGGTACAGTATGGGGGTGAGTAATTAATGACTTAATTTTCATTTTTGGGTGAACTAACCCTTTAAATTTCTGAAAAATGATCACATCAAGAAGAGGTGGATTCATTTTGTGAAGAGCCACCTTGATGGAGAGCTGAGGATCACCGCCAACACCCGCCTCTGTAGTGATTATTTTACACGGGATAGTTTTATAAACTTTCGTCGGAGACAACTGGGATTCACTGATAATCCGCTGTTACTGGTGAATGGGGCCAAACCGACTATCTCCCGCCTCGGCCTTCATCCTCTCGTCCCGAAAGCGGTATCACCTAATATCACCGTCGGCAGCTTTCCCGCGAGTGGGCGTGGTTTCAGCGCAGCCAGTGGACACGCCCCCACAACGGACACGCCCCCAGCGTTTGAGAGCAGAGAATACTGCTCATTTTTTCAAGATTTTGATAGCTTATTTTATGTACTTGCCGGCTTTTTTTATCATTCAAATTTGGCTGGGTGGCTAATAACACATTTTTCTGTGGTGTGACAAACTCAGAACACATACTTAATTTTGACTTTACAGGGACTTTAATTTAAGTTATTCACAAATAAACATGGTTAACGAACATACATAGAGCTCTCAAATTTGGTAATGGAAGCCTAACGCGTAAGAAGCAATGAGTTTTGAATAAAATTTGGACAAACTACATCCGCCGTTGTCACTATCATGTGACCTTCGGTAAGCTCGCCCCCCCTTACTGTTGCGAACTCGGACAAACATGGAGTTGCTAACTGTCATTCAATGTAAAAAACCTTGTCCCAAGATGTTTTTGATAAATTTTGGACACAGATGGACAACCTCTTGTTGAGAGGCATTCAAGTTGGACTTGCATATGCCATTGAGGGATATATAAAAGATTTTAAAATAAATATGGTGGGTAACAAGATTAGTTTAGAAGCTCAGGTTTACAGATGTTTGCGCGAGTGACGTGAAAAACAAGAAACAACCCGCGAGTAATGCGATGCGAATATTTGCTTTGCTTTTGGTGTGCACACACCATTATGGGTTTGGTACGACATGAGTGTGAGTAATTCATGACAGAATTTTTGGATGAACTAACCCTTTAAGCTTTGTCTTTGTGTCCACAGGATGAAATAAACCCCCTGGAGAAGAGAACTCATCAGCCGCCACCATGGTATCATCGTTGCTCTCCGTCGACGAAACGGTCGTGCAAAGCAACGCAACTCCACTTTGCTTCTCCATCAACAACTTTACTTTCAAAGCCAACCACACCATCGCCTCCGCGTACTTCTCGGCAGTCTTCAGCGGACTCGGATTGAGCTCCAACCTCTTCGCCCTGGTGGTCCTGGCCAAGACTTTCCAGCACACCAAAAGCCGCTCGCGTTCCTCGTTCCTGCTCTTCCTCGGCGGCCTGGTGTTCACCGACTTCATGGGACTGTTGGTCACGGGGTCCATAGTGGTGTCTTTCCACATCACGCACTTTAACTGGCGCCAACTGGACCCTCACTGCCACTTTTGCAACTTCATGGGCATGTCAATGGTCTTTTACGGGCTTTGCCCGCTTCTTCTCGGCGCCGCTATGGCTATGGAGCGTTACATAGGCATCAACCGACCCTTCGCACGTTCAACTGCCATGACCAACTCGAGAGCGTGCTCAACGGTGGCCATTGTGTGGGTCACAGCCGGTTGCATTAGCTTGTTGCCATTGGCGGGGTTGGGAAACTACCACCTCCAGATACCCGGATCCTGGTGCTTCCTCAACATCAGCTCCAAACCTCTGGACATGACCTTTAGCTTGATCTTCTCGCTCGTCGGCCTGCTTTCGCTGGCCGTGTCGTTCCTGCTCAACACGGTGAGCGTGATCACTCTCCTGAGGGTGTGTTGCGGACAGGACAGCAGGCAACGGAGACGAGACTACGAAGTGGAGATGATGGTGCAGCTCATCTTGATCATGGCCATCGCCTCCATCTGCTGGTGCCCTTTACTGGTGAGTTCCTCTGTACTAAGACCGAATTGACCAGCTGTCCCCGAAATCTACTCTTAAAGATAGGTTCCAAAGGTTTTTTTTTTCACAGCGATGCCACTTTTGGTTCCCCAAATTTCTTAAAAGAACCATTTTTTTCTTAGTGTGAAGAACATTTATAAAATCTAAAGAACATTTTTTTCCCTCCCTTTTTTCACTTTTAAAAATAAAAGTTCTTTATTTGCATCTGTGGTTCCAATAGGAACATTTAAGTTCCATCATGGAACCTTTCCATTGCACTTTAGTGGGAAAGGCTTCATTATAATGCCATTTTTGGTTCCCCATAGAACCTTTCAGTAAACGGTTCTTTATAAAAGGGTTCTTTTTTCTTAGGGTGAAGAACATTTTTAAAATTCATGGAGCCATCGATTGCCAATGCCAATTATTAAGTTTTAACTTAAGTTTTAAGACTGTAAGATACCTAGATAGTATATTTGGACTGAAATTTATAAAAATAATTACAAGAGAATGCATCAAAACAAAATTCAATGGAATATGTATCACCCAGTGGCTATTTTTGGTACTGCGCCTAAACAAAATCTCATGGGAACTTCAATTTTTGTGATATCTACTTCAAATTTGGAACAAAACTTGGTTAGACATCTGGCTTTGATTTCATAGTAATTTTAGAGTCAAATAATTTTTTTGACACGCCCCCATCCATCCAGTAACCGGCTAGCTATAAGAAAAGGGTAACGCTAGATATTGAATTCTTCAAGTTTTCGTAATGGCTGATGTAAAAAAGAAGAAGAAAGCTCGGAAATCTTTGTCAGTGGACCAAAGAAAGAGGAAACGGGAGACTGACCGAGCGAGAAGTCAGACTAGAGTTAAAGGTGAACTATGCAGGTTTTTTACCTCAACCGAAGAGCTTCGGAGTCCAGTGTTTCCCCTACAATGTATTTAGCAGCGGCGCAGCGCCGCCACTGGATTTTCAGCGCCGCTGCATAATCTTTACATGATCAGTAATATCACTACATCCACTTACACACCTAAAAACACTGAGACGTGGCGTACGCCGGCTCTGCTAATGCGGTGGCTCTGAATCCACTTGTTGACAAGAAAGGAGGAAAGATATGGAATTCCAAAATATGGAAATATTTTCGATTAGGCTAATGTCACGTTGCCATAAGGGGCCGTTCACATAGCGTGTTTTTCTGAGCGTGCACTGCAAATTCGTTATTTCAAATGTAGGCGCGCGGGAAGCGCGCTCGTTTCTCCAGGCCGCCTCTGTTCATGGTTGCATAGCAACGACAGACGCCACGGGAGAGAGCAAGCGCTTTTAGAAAGGAGAAAGCGGCGCTCTCCATGAGGACGAGGAAGTAGCAGCAAAGAATTAATTGATTTCTAGCCCTTGCATTAGCTTTACTACTAGATATATTTATGGAGATGAGAAATAAAAAGGCGCCCTGTACAGCTATGATCAGCTGTTCGGCCGAGCTGTCGATGTTGTTACGGAAAGGCCAAAGCTGATCGGTTGGTTTTTGTCACATGGCGTGTTGAGATGAGATGTTACGATGTTTTCATCTCGCCACGCGCGCCTACAATTGAAAGAACGCATTTGCGCGCAAAAAACGCGATATGTGAACGGCCCCTAAAGTGGACTCGGGTGCGGTTGTATCCGGGTAGTTTTACGAGCAGGAGTACATGAGCACAGTCTCGGACCGACACCCGAGTGCTGTTATTAGTCCGCCAGAAAAGCAGATCTAGGCTTATTCTTGGCTGGATACCTCTTTTAAAAAGTCTTTTAAAATGAAATACGAACACAGTTTTGGATTAAATAAAGGTACAGTCAAGTCAGATAAAACACTTGATTGTTCATGTTTGTTCACTTCATTCATTGTGCATTAAATAATGTTAACTTAAAACTTTTGATTTTAAAAATGTTAAAATTAACAAATTTGTAAAAATTTAAGTGCTCACAGATTAGGTGTAGCCTAAAATTTTCAATACATTATAAATAATCTTTTTCTGGGTTGTGCCATTTCATTTTTCCCCTATCAATATCTACCTTATAGCTGAAAATGAACACAAAACAAAAACGTGAAAAATCCTTGGTAACATGCTCCGGCACGGGACAGCACCGCTGCTGGAAAAATTTCTAGGGGAAACACTGGAGTCATTGGAATGGTTATATTACTCTTTTCGGGTTGAATGGTGGTCGTTTCGCACCCCCCTATCGCATGTGAGCGGAAAAAACACACTTGCAACTTTGAGCCGATGGGCCGCATATATCAGCATATATCAGTGAGGCGTGATATCAGGTCTCGCGATGTAACGAATTGCTTTACGGCAAAAAAGATCTGATAAAATTCGGATAAAATAAGCATCAAACAGAAATAACCCGGCGCACATACAATACAGACTGCCGACAGTTAAACAGGGCGCGCGCAGCTCTTAAAGGGGCCACACCTTATTTCAACTCGTTACAGCTTCCATCCTACTGAACAGGTACCGGTGTACAGGTGGAGGGGAACAGGCCGTGAGTGCAGAGCCATCTCTGCGCGAGTGCTATTTGCGACAGTACAAGTACTCCACAGCAACTCTAGGGGTCGCTGTTTGACAAAAACGGAATTCCTGCATAGTGCACCTTTAAAACTTCCATAACTTTTTTTATACTTTCGTTTTTTTTAAGTGTAATAATCTGCGGAGTGTCTTCTTTAAAACAAGACCAAACTTATTCCAAAGCATTCTTTAATTACAACGATTTAAGTTTGGATAGTGCATTTTCACATCTATTCTCAAAAAGATGGGTGAACGTTAAGGTCCTTGCACAAAATTCTCAAAATTTCGTCCGAAATTTTCGCATGATAAAAAATAGATACGACCTCACGTTGTGTCAATCACGTTTACACACTGCCTGCAAAACTTTCGTCCGTCATAAAAAAATTCGGATCGGCTTCGATTTTCTGCGTTTTTCGCATCCGTTTTGATAATTCAGAGCCACCGAATGACGAATATGAAAAAAACGCATATGAAAATTTCAGACTCAGTGCCATTTTTGGTTCCCCAAAGAACCTTTCAGTAACATTGTGAAAATCTAAAGTGCAACACATTTTCACATTTTGTGCAATGAAAATGTTCCAAAGTTCTTTGTGAAACCATCAATGTCAATTAAGAACCTATTAAGTAAGATACCTAGGTTAGTAAGCGAACAAGAAGGAATCTCGCAGAGGAATATTATGACTTCAGTACAAGTACAAGTTAAAGCATTTGATAAAGCATTTGACATAATGTCGATTACCTAATTAACTTCCCTGGAAGTGAATGGGGCCAATCCGTACACGTCAAAATACTCACTGTTTCAATAGAATAGTTACAAGATATAAACATGCCAACATGTTTTTAGCGTGTAAAAGTCCAGTCATGTCCAATTTTACAACTCTGCTGCAATGACAATGCAATGCCATAAACTCTAAAATGACTTTAAAAATAAAGATTTAAGCAGCTTTACAGCTCACATAAACAGAAGAAACTGAACAGAAGAAATACAGTTATGAACATCTATTTCTGCTTTCTAAATCCTCTTAAAATTGGGATTATTGGTAATCAATATGCCACAAATGCTGTTAATTGAGCTCAACTTGTTCTGCAACTTCTTCCGTTCTGCTCAATTGATCCCAGTAGTTTGACGTTGGTGCATCTCTCTGGAATGCATAAAAATTGGAATAATTTCCAATTCCAAAAATATGGAATTGGAAGTATTTACCATTGATAGCTTTAAACGACTCGTCCACCATCTTGAATGTATTTTTCATTTAGCTCAGCGCAATGCATTCTGGGATTAGCGTGTCCTTCACCGTAAAGGACACATGTGCTTCTGCATTACAGTTTGGCCCAAGAAAAGTATCTTAGGAACATAATTATGCCACCTATCTTTAACAAAACCCTTTTTAATAACACTTCCATAGGCAGTTTACTCTGTTTGGAACGGCCTCAAGTTGCTTTGAACGTTGATCTGATTTCAACTGCACAGACTTTAGTTCCATGCCGTTCTTATCTGACTTCAAACGATCTGTTTACTTGACATGCTGTTCTGTAAATCCAGCCCGTTTTAGATCCAGATGTCGGTGGCATCTGGTACCTACATGCTCTGTGATATTATGAGAACTGTTTCTCGTAACCGTCCGAATCCATTTCAATCGTCTGTGACGCTGCTTGTTTTACGCCCTGCTTATTGTTAAGTATTTGTTTGTTTATCTAAATGTAGAGCAGAATACTGCTGTGCATTACTGAGGCCGTAAAGTCTTGTCAAATAACGCATTCAGAGCTTCTTCGCACAGGAACCTCTTCCATGTTTTGCGAGTTGAGGAACATTGTGTGAGAACAGCTGATAAGACTAATTCCAGGAAGCCATTTCCTGTTGAGGAGAAGAACAGGAAGTCCTCACCAACAAACACACACTCAGATTATTTTGAACAAAACAAGTTCACCGTAAGCCAATCGTGTGCTAAATGAACTCTCAGTAGAGCATTAGTAGACTGTTAGGTTGGGGTTAGTTGACATGCAATTTTACTTTATAAAGTTACAATATGAAGTGATAGCAGATATTAAAGGATTAGTTCACTTCAGATTTAAAATTTCTTGATAATTTACTCTCCCCCACGTCATCCAAGATGTTCATGTCTTTCTTTCTTCAGTCGAAAAAAAGAAATGAAGGTTTTTGAGGAAAATATTCAATGGGGTCCAACGGGTCGAAGGTCCAGATGTGAGTTTCAGTGCAGCTCCAAAGTCTCGACACGATCCAGCCGAGGAATAAGAGTCTGATCTAGACAAACCAGCGGCCATTTTATAAAACAAAATAAACATTTATATACTTTTTAACCACAAATGCTCGTCTTGCGCGTCCATGACTTCACGCATTACGTAATCATGTAGTTGAGTAGGGTGAAAAATATAGTGAAAATTGACATGTAGTTAGTTACATAGAATGTCTAAAGTAGACTATCGAAATAAAGTGTTATCCTATAACGTTTAGAAACCCACAGAAGTTGCTTATAATTGAAGCATGTTTCCCCTCCAGCACATGACAGGTGGATACAGGACATTTTCTACTGTACTGACCTTAAAAAGTTAAGGTGCTCACTCTCTGGTTCACTTAAATCCTTCATATACGGGATTACTGTCACTGAAAAACAAAGAAAAGGTTTGGAGTAAGACGTGGCCTATACTTGAATAAACGCCGCTCGTCTGTGAAGATCTGAAATGGAACTTTGGGAATAAACACTCTGGAATTCCTGAGTTCTAGTGTGATGATGTCACGATGATGTCACGATGATGTGAGATGAACGGAACACGCTCTCTGGGAAATGACCTGTGACGCCTCTAACCTTGTTTCTCCCCGGACAGATATACATTCTGAAGACCGTCGTCGTGTCGTCCGTAGCCGCCGACCCCTATAGCGTTCTGTTCTACCTCCGCTTGGCCACCTGCAATCAGATTTGTGACCCCTGGATTTACATCCTGTGTCAGGAGTCTAGACTGAGGCGAGTAAGGCGGGCCGTGCGGTCACTGGGTAATTCAGATCGTGATCCGGATTCACACTCGCTCCTCACGCATCGGATTGCTTTGAAGTGTTTGTGGCGCTGTGCTGTTCATCTGGGAATCACCGCTGGTTCACCGAACACCATCACCCACGCTAATCAGAGTTTCTGCCCAAATAGCATAGTTATGAGTGTAACTTCATACTTTATGCATACAAAGGTATATATATATATATATATATATATATATATATATTAGGGGTGTAACGGTTCACAAAATTCACGGTTCGGTTCGATACGATACAAAACACTTGTGTCACGGTTCGGTACGTTTCCGATACAGCAAAAAGAGAGAAATGCCAGAGAAATTTCCTTGATTTAAAGCTCCAGTAGGTAACTTTTGAAAACATGTATTTGCTAAAACTGTCATTATGTCCTGACAGTAGAATATGAGACAGATAATCTGTGTAAAAATCAAGCTTCTCTGGCTCCTCCCAGTGGTCCTATTGCCATTTGCAAGAAATACACGCTCCCGGTCAGAAACAACCAATGAGAGCCAGGAGGAGTGTCTTAGCACTGTCAATCACGCTCGTGTACGCGCTGATCACACCCCTCTCTTGCACAGCGCGAGCGCCGGAGCGCGAGCCGTCGTTCAAACTCAAGATTGCCGGCGAGCTGCAGCTGTGCTTATGACGGAGAAACAACCTAAACTGCCAATTCTCCAGTGACACCTGCTCATAAAACAAAGAGGTAAAAGGAAAAAGACTGATGACGATAAACAACCGAAAAAGAAAGAATTACACAGAGCCCATTGACTCGGTGTCAAAACTCTAGCCGCATAACATGTAGATAAAATGTCACGCACTCTGCTAAGCAACAATTGAAACCTGCTAATTCACTGGCTTGTCATGTTGCTGAAATAATGTACTAGCACACCTTATCTAGCATTATATATCGCTAGAATAATTACTTACATGCTGTAACGTTAGTTACCGTTATATTAACGTTATCTTACTAGCTATTTATAACTTATAGAAAGAGTGCAACGTTATAAAGTTACATGTAGGCTATTGGAAAATACATAATGATTTGAGGACCAAGTTTGTAGTCAAAGTATGGGCAGGCCATAGTCAATGTAAAGCATATTATTGACGTTTAGTCCCTATTAGTGAATGTGCCACATAACTTTTTATCCGCCGTCATCGGTGGCCCTGTTTACTAGCCTGCGCGTTCACGACAGGCTCCGCTGTGGAGGACGAGCTGTGGAGGGAGGGCTGTAGCGCAGCAGAGAGCAAGGGGGGGGGGGGGACCTGGAAGTTGTGCTTGTTCAAATTTTCAGGCTAAGTCAACGTTTTCTCAAGACTCCCTACTGCAGCTTTAATTTTTTTAGTTATTTTTTTTTATTAAAACTAACATCATAAAGTATGATTTTTTTTACTTTGAGCAATGATGGAGCTATACTTGACTTTTCTTAGGAGCTTATAAAACAAAACAGCTCCTTGGACAAAATGAAATGTAATATTGTAGTAGTTATAAACAAAGGTTTATTTTAGTTCAGATTAACATTTGAGGGCAGCAATTGTATTCATAATGTCAAAATAAAACCGACCTGATGTTACTTGAAAGCATTATAGCCGACTATTCCTGTCAATCTTCCATGGTTACAGTTAGTAGTGTTACTACAGTAAACCCATGGTGAATGTTGCTGATCTGTGGACACTGGATAGTTCATTCATGGCACAATGTTTCTTCCTGGTTTCCACGTCAGCGCTGTTTGATCCGTTAATAACGGAGAAATGTGAATGTTTCTCACTAGATCCCGCAGCGATGTTATTACTTCACTGGCGAATTCAAGTTTTTTCTTTACTGGATTTGGCTGTGTAGTGACAGTGCTGCTTGTTTAAGATCGGCTCGCGCTGCATTGGTCCAAACGGTCCGTCAACCACACAATAACGAGTAGCTCAGTTTCGTTCCGCTTACATTACATTTGCCATTTGATGTTTGGCAATGTTGTGGTCACGCCAGCGTCTCTTATATCACTATGAGCGCGCTTGCCACGCGCGACGCGCCTATTTGAACTAAAGAAATTTTGCGTAAAAAAAATGCGTACCGAAAGCCTCGTACCGAACGGTTCAATACGAATACGTGTATCGTTACACCCCTAATAAATATGTATGTGTGTGTTAACGTTTCTGTAACGTTTATATTTTATTAAATAAATATATATTAAAAGATATATTAAATAACTATGCCTTGATTTTTATATGCATAACCCTAACCCTTATATATATATATATATATATATATATATATAAGCAGTAATTATAGAAGCTATTTGGCAGAAACTGTAGCCTACTCACCATGGTTAAATGTGTCTTTCTGTCATGTTCCATCAAATGCACTGTGTGTGTGTGTGTGTGTGTTTTGTCGAGTGAACACTCCATTGCCGCTGTATTCGCTGCATCATTGCTAAGTGTTCATGTTCACCACAAACACATTTGGCATCTTGCTGGAATTTGAAAAATATCCAAGAAGGTTGTGTGAGAGCAGCTGGCTTCATCCTTAACATCCTTAACAGCTTCAGTGTCCACATGATGAACCCCAGCTGGCCTCACACACACTCCTCCAGCCTTTCTGTTTGTTTTGCTTTAGTTTTTCACAACAACATGATTAATCGTAACACTCAAATCAAAGGAAATTGTATTTTTTTTTTTTTTTCATGACACTTAAGCAGAATTCCCCACATATTCTACATTTTATGTTTATTTTAACTGAATAAGGGTGATATATGTCCTGGATATTTTTCGTGACAGATTTTGTGGAGATAAATTAAAAACATGACCAATTATATTTAGCAATCGGCATGAAGCCAGTATTCATATTCCAGTAAACTGTTTATTCTGGTTATTCTCATTGCTCATTTTCATAAACATTTCGATATGACAAAGCCTGCAGTGTTTGCGTCATAATGACTGTGTTTATTTTATTAAAAAACCCTCATCCTTCCCTCGCACTTTGTAACACATCTTTCCCTCGCGGGTCAAAATGCCTCGAAGCCCATAAAATTATACTTTATTTTTGTACAGAAAGCTTAATTTATTTCATTCTGATCATATTTTTTCTATTTTTTAATGAAATTTGTTGATTTTTTGTTATTTAAATTTAATTTACCTTTAAATTACTACTAGATTTTATAAATAAATAGTAATTTAAGCACATTCCTTCAACTTGAATTCAAAATAACTCACAATTTCATGCATAACCCTTTTATTTCAGCTCAAAATATCTTACATTGGGTGTCTTTGCCGACCTCGTGTGGGAAAACAATAATATAACATGATATTTCATGACTCTAGATGGCCTTATAGCTCTATATGGAGCAGATGAGCTGTTCCGCTGGCTCCTAAAGTCAGATACACATTATAAAAAATTTTTTTGGGAAAGTTTCAGTTTGAATTTTGAGCATTTTTAGGTTTTTCTATGTGTACTGAAGCATTCCTCGCATTTCATTCAGTCCTAAAGGGGGTCAAATTGACCCGTGAAGGATGGATTTGCTACTTTTTTTAAATTTCAACCACAAAACTCCTCGAATCCAAACCAATTTTTTAAACGTGTTCGAGGTTCAAGTGCGACAAGTCTTGGACCCCTCTGATGAACCCCCGATTTCATTCAGAAATGGCTTCCAGCAGGTCGCATTGGCCCGCGAGGGAAGGATGCGTGTGTATGCCCGGACTCGAGTGTGTGTTTGTGTTTCTCACTGGTGTGTTTTGCTTGGACAGGTGTTTATTGCGCAGACCGTGCTGTCGGGGAGCGAGCTCAAAGTGCGCCAGCTGCTCCTCTGGCTTCGGTTTGCGACGTTGAACCAGATCCTGGACCCCTGGGTCTACATCCTCTTCCGACGGGCCGTTCTGAAGCGGGTCGCGCCCAACATGGACTGGTCCCGCGGGTCGATCGCGAGCATGTCCACGTCCTTGCGCAGACTCACGCGCGCCTCGCTGGGGGGAACAGGGGACCGATCGGAGAACATCCGGACAAATCCTGACAAATCCAGACACCAGGAGACGCGTTTCCCTGTGCAGAACATCCCAGCCTCGTCTGGCTCTGTTTAGCAAACCAGGGGTGTGTTTCCCGAAAGCATCGTTAGCCAACTATGTTCCATCGTTATCATCAGTTCAACGAGTCGGTGTTTCCCGAAACCATCGTTCCAACGAACATTTGCACACAGCATCACAGAGGTGTGTGTGTGGGCGACAGATCTCGAGCTGCGGTTAGAAGCAGTTTCTAGTTTGCATGACATGTGGACTCAATAAATCCTGATCTTGAGCAAAATAAGAAAGCTGACATCCAGTGCAACCTGTGTCTTTATGTAGAACACATACAAATGGCATTTACGTCTTTTAGTTTGTCAGGAGATTTAAAGTGTAGTTTTTGAAGAGTGCGCATGTGTGAACGAGCTCTAGTGCGCAAGCCTATAATTGAATCTGGAAACAAAGCAAAATAACTGAGAAAAATGAGAAATAGTCTTTAGATGCATGTCTATAATTTATAGCAAAACATCTAGCATTAATTCGATCTCAAACAGATTCATTAAAGTAGTTATTACTCCAACACCTGCGTGACATCATTAACCAACGCGGTTGAACGACCACTTTGTGCCAATACGGTTTCGGGAAACAGTCGAGACCAGCTAGATTATTTCTTCAGCGATGCATCGTACTATAGTAGTGAAGCAGCGAGTTGCGGCGCTGTACGGGAAACACACTCCTTACATCTTCCTCTGCTTCTGTGATGATTAAATGTCTCATGGAAAGTTTGACATTGATAATAATCATAAATGTTTCTTGAGCATCAGATCCTCATATTAGAGTGATTTCTGAAGGATCATGTGACACTGAAGACTGGAGTAATGATGCTGAAAATACAGCTTTGATCACAGGAATAAATTACACTTTACTATATATATTCTCATAGAAAACAGTTATTTTAAATAATATTTCACAATATTTATGTTTTTTTTTGTGTGTGTGTTTTTTTTGTATTTTGAATCAAATAAATGCAGCCTTGGTGAGCAGAAGAGACTTCATTAAAAATCTTACCGATACAAAACTTTTGACTGGTAGTTTAGGGCCTTTTCTCCTTTTGACCCTTTCCTTGATTTGCTGGCCAAGAAACTCTTGTCCGACGTTCAAGGCGTTGTGAACTCGCATGCACTCGTAGAGGAAGACGCACAGTAGAAACTTTGGGAAAACTGCAGTTTTGTCTCGTTTATAGACATATACACTCCCTTTTCCTTGCTGATAAGACGGAGGACCACACACTCGGGTAAAATGCCTCCCGACTTAAACTTTTCTAGTCTTGTCTTGGAACAATTTTGTTTGATCTATTTCTAGCACAAAGTCGGTTATTCTTGTGTGAGGAAACACAAGAATAAACTCTTTTGTTTGGATTGCTTTGGTCAATTCAATTGTTCTCTCAAGTATTTGCATCTTTGGTAGAGATGATTTTTTTTTGGCAAGTAATGTCGCTGAGGCCTAGCGCACACTGAAGCTCATCCGCTAGCTAGAGCCGCACGATTAATCGCTAAAACATCTCGATTCAAACACCTATGCGATCTTATTCCTAAATGACAACGTTTTACATGTCTATTAAACCTTTGACAAGATCACAGCGAACATTCAGATCTGTGCTTGATCCAGAGAGAGCACTTCGTATCGGTGAAACAGCTTCACAAACAGTCTTTTCAACACTTAGTATCATTATTTCTGTCTTACATTAATTCATATTATCTCAGAAGTAATGGGAGAAAAGTTTATAGTTCAGATATAAACACTGATGTCTACAGTAACGATCAGTATTAGAGTAGAGTAAGCTACTAGAGTAAATCACCTTTTGAAAGTAACTTGATGCTTCCGATAAAGATTGTATCATTACATCATTACTCCAGTAGGTGGCGACTGTTACGTTACTGTTAAAAAAATTGTTTATCACTGAATCATTCATTCAAGAGATTCATTAAAAAATGCTGATTCATCCAGTAATGAAACAAGTGTATTTATGAGTGAGTCATTGAATCAATCAATCAAGAGATTTGTTCAAAAAATGCTGATTCATCTAGTAATGAAACAAGTGTATTTATAAGTGAGTCATTGAATCAGTCAATCAAGAGATTCGTTCAAATATGCTGATTCATCCCGTAATGAAACAAGTGTATTTATGAGTGAGTCATTGAATCAATCAATCAAGAGATTTGTTCAAAAAATGCTGATTCATCTAGTAATGAAACAAGTGTATTTATAAGTGAGTCATTGAATCAATCAATCAAGAGATTTGTTCAAAAATGCTGATTCATCCCGTAATGAAACAAGTGTACTTATGAGTGAGTCATTGAATCATTCATTCAAGAGATTCGTTCAAATATGCTGATTCATCCAGTAATGAAACAAGTGTATTTATGAGTGAGTCATTGAATCATTCATTCAAGAGATTCGTTCAAATATGCTGATTCATCCAGTAATGAAACAAGTGTATTTATGAGTGAGTCATTGAATCATTCATTTAAGAGATTCGTTCAAATATGCTGATTCATCCAGTAATGAAACAAGTGTATTTATAAGTGAGTCATTGAATCATTCATTCAAGAGATTCGTTCAAATATGCTGATTCATCCCGTAATGAAACAAGTGTATTTATGAGTGAGTCATTGAATAAATCAATCACGAGATTCGTTCAAAAATGCTGATTCATCCAGTAATGAAACAAGTGTATTTATGAGTGAGTCATTGAATCATTCATTCAAGAGATTTGTTAAAAAATGCTGATTCATCCAGTAATGAAACAAGTGTATTTATAAGTGAGTCATTGAATAAATCAATCAATCAAGAGATTTGTTCAAATATGCTGATTTATCCAGTAATGAAACAAGTGTATTTATGAGTGAGTTATTGAATCATTCAATCAAGAGATTCGTTCAAATATGCTGATTCATCCAGTAATGAAACAAGTGTATTTATGAGTGAGTCATTGAATCATTCATTCAAGAGATTCGTTCAAATATGTTGATTCATCCAGTAATGAAACAAGTGTATTTATAAGTGAGTCATTGAATCAATCAATCAAGAGATTTGTTCAAAAATGCTGATTCATCCCGTAATGAAACAAGTGTACTTATGAGTGAGTCATTGAATCATTCATTCAAGAGATTCGTTCAAATATGCTGATTCATCCAGTAATGAAACAAGTGTATTTATGAGTGAGTCATTGAATCATTCATTCAAGAGATTCGTTCAAATATGCTGATTCATCCCGTAATGAAACAAGTGTATTTATGAGTGAGTCATTGAATAAATCAATCACGAGATTCGTTCAAAAATGCTGATTCATCCAGTAATGAAACAAGTGTATTTATGAGTGAGTCATTGAATCATTCATTCAAGAGATTTGTTAAAAAATGCTGATTCATCCAGTAATGAAACAAGTGTATTTATAAGTGAGTCATTGAATAAATCAATCAATCAAGAGATTTGTTCAAATATGCTGATTTATCCAGTAATGAAACAAGTGTATTTATGAGTGAGTTATTGAATCATTCAATCAAGAGATTCGTTCAAATACGCTGATTCATCCAGTAATGAAACAAGTGTATTTATGAGTGAGTCATTGAATCATTCATTCAAGAGATTCGTTCAAATATGTTGATTCATCCAGTAATGAAACAAGTGTATTTATAAGTGAGTCATTGAATCAATCAATCAAGAGATTCGTTCAAAAAATGCTGATTCATCCAGTAATTATACCAACCAGTTCTGAAGTGAATCTAAACACTATAAACTTTGATTTGAAGCAAAAACGTATTTGAAAATCGGTCAAAAATACAGGACTGTACTTAACGGCTTCGGTGAGGGAAAGAACTACAATTCCCTGAAGAACTGCGAATGACATAATGAATTAAAACAATTGGAGAAATATAAAAATACAGATTTAAAGATGTTTATTGTGTATATAAAAACAACATATTTTTATGTTGCTTGCATAAAAATTTGTATTTAGACAAATATTTAAGTAGTTGATGAGCATAGGGATTCGCAGTGCTTCATGGGAGTGGGCGGAGCTATTTTCTTTAATTGGTGGAATTTCTCATCAGAATCATGGGTAATGTAGTTGTTCACCAAGAAATCTGCCATTAAACACAATTATTTAAAAAATAAATCCTATAACAAAGACAGTCCTTCGAGTAACAACCTCACAGTAGGTCCGTCTTTAATCTTTCATTTTATTATATTGTCATTTTCACTAGTTTTTTTGTGTTTTTAGTTGTAGTAATTTTAGTACATCAACTAAGTTCATTTGAAAAGTTCTTTAAGTTAAAGCTTTCCATCTAATATTTATATTCTATTTTATTTCGGCTTTATTTCAACATCTTATTTCAAGTTATCATTAAAAATCAATGCCCTTATGTAAAAAATTAATGGGATATTTACTTCCGGAACCAGACCGTTGCACTATAAAAGAGGTGGAAAGTAAATTTTGCGTAAATTTTGATTTCACGTTTACTGAAGGACTTTTGTCAGCCATTTTGTGAGCCACTCTCTTTGATGTTTATGACTTACGAGTGTACAAAAAGTCTCCGGATACAAAATTTGTGGTATGCTGGAGTGTTTTTAATCTTTACACATATTCAAATATGTCACATCAGGTCATCCAAAAGGGTACGGACATTGTAAAACACGATATACAATACACAAACACTTAGCAGATTTTTGAGTTTAATAGTTACACATTAAATGTGTACATATCATTAATTCAACTGTGTCAATAAGTGATGATTCTTATATACACAAGCCATCCGTGTCACAAGATCTCATTAATCGTGAAAGATCATTCATTTCACCTGTAACACGATGTATAACACAAAAGACAAAGGCTAAGCTAAGCTAAGCTAATGTCTGCTATCATATACTTGATTGTAATGCTTTTAAAGTCAAATATACAATGTAAAACTTAACAGATTGGTTTAACCCCTAGTTAGCAATACAGATCGGTGGGAAATACAGTGTGACCGACTTCGTACTGCTCTACACACTTGAATGTTTGCGTTAGCCCGTTGTTTAGCCGCTAATACCTTGACGTTCTCCATTCTTCCTCGGGATCAGTGTGGGAATTGGGAGGATTGAGTATATGAAAACAGATGACAGACATCACAAATCAACCTCTCAGATGTCTTGACTTACTCTGGGGGGGAAACAGAGGAGGAAAAGCATGCGCTCGTGTGAGATAGCGTTAGCATGTCTAGCATTTGTCGCTAATGGTTTTCTGTAAGGACTGGATGTAAATAAAGGCCTCCTGAGATGATCTGGTTCACTTTTCTTCCACAAATGCCAAGAAATATCTGAAACCATGCAGTTTTCAGGCCCTACCTCTAAATCCGGCCGTTCTTGACGTCTCCCAGAGCGCCCCACACTTCAAACAGAAAGACGTCGGGAAAACCGAAGTCGCCCAGAACGGAGTCGAGCGCCTCTGCGAAATCATCCGGGTTCTGCTTGTTCCTCCCGGCTTCCACTATGGTCGTCGCTGTAGGACACGAGATCAAAAACACCTCCTAACAAAGTGATCTGTGATGCGTTTTCCTGTGTTTGTGACTATATATAGAGGGTTTACATCATGTTACGACTTGCAGGTGAAACTCGAAAAAAGTTTGAATATGGTGCAAAAGTTCATTTATTTCAGTAATTCAACTTAAAAGGTGAAACTAATATATTATATAGACTCATTACATGCAAAGTGAGATATTTCAAGCCTTTATTTGCTATAATTGTGATGATTATGGCTTATCTTATGAAAACCCCAAATCAAAATTAGAATATTGTGAAAAGGTTTTCATATCTGTAATTCATAATCATCACAATTATAGCAAATAAAGGCTTGAAATATCTCACTTTGCATGTAATGATATATTAGTTTCACCTTTTAAGTTGAGTTACTGAAATAAATGAACTTTAGCACCATATTCTAACTTTTCGAGTTTCACCTGTAACATGTTAGCGCTGCATTCCTGCCTTTCTGAAGACAGACCAAAAATAAACGTTACTCTGTGATCTTAAGTTGTTGGTTTTTTTTGGAATTATGAAAAAAGTTCAAGACAAAAAAAATTTTTTTGTGTGTTTTAACAGACAAAAACACAAAATTATAACCAAAAATGCTTGTTTTGTGGAGTATCCTATACTTGTAAGCACAGTCTTAAATGAGTTAAAGAGTGGTCAGATCCGTGTCACGTGTCTTAAAGTGACAGCATTATCATGAATGATAACCAAAGAACAAAAGAAAAAGAGAAAATCACTCACTGCTTTTGACTGAATAACTTTTGTAGCTTTAATAAGGACTAATCTATATTTAATTGATCATTTCTGCAGTGAAGACTGTGAAGTGTTTGATAACTGAGTTTGTTTGATAACTTTGACAAAAAATGAGTAGCTGTGAATAAAATAAGTTACATTTTCAATTTAAGTTAAGTGTTTTAATATTTAAGTATATTAAGTAACAAAATTATATAAATTACATTACATACGTTTTTAATGTTTATATATATATATATATATAACAATTAATATATTAATTTAGATATTTATTAGATATTTTATATATATATATATATATATATATATATATATATATATTTGTTTTTTTAATGGTTTATTTGCCCTGAGATATAAATAAATATAATAAATCAATTAATTTATTATTAATTAAAATACATTTAATACCGGTAATACATTTATTATAATACATAAATATATATATATATGTGTGTGTGTGTGTGTGTGTATATATATATATATATATATAATACAATGAATTAAAAAATCTTCACGTTATCTATATATATATATATATTATTTATATATATTTGTTTTTAATGGTTTATTTTCCCTGAGATATAAATAAATATAATAAATAAATTGATTGATGTATTATTTATTATAATATTTTTTTTAATACATTTATTATGATAAATATTACACACATATACACACACACACACATAAATATATATATATGTGTGTGTGTTTGTGTGTAGTATATATATATATATATAAAATACAATAACTAAATTAAAAATCTCGACATGTTATCGCTATTCCTGCATTGCTGAAGACAGTTCAACAGTAAACGCTACTTTGTAATCTTTTTGGAATTATTCCATCCCGGTTCCCGAGGGCCAAGCAATGTTTTCCCTGATGCTAATGATGTAATGCAGTGAATTCATGGGAACTAAAGGGCCGTTTTCCTCCAGCCTTTTACGGGAACATCCGAAGCTAAAGGCCAGATCTGCTCTCACCGAGCTCGAGGTCGCGGATCCCCATGTAGCTTTCCAGAAGATCGTCCACCTTCCGGATGGCCTTGTCCTCGATCTCGCTGGGCTGGAGGGGGACACATGGATGCAGAGATGAGTGGAAAGAGTTTAGAGAGCAAAAGTTGTCCTGGAGTTTAAACGCTGAACTTACGATTTCCTCGACGGTGGCCGAGCCTTTGGAGCGCATGCGCAGAGTCTCTTTCCCGCTCACCATCTTGCCCTCGCTGGACTTCGGCGCTCGCGTCCTCTGGCCTATCATGTCTGACACACACACACACACACTTCATTTTTAAAGGCAACAGGAAAACAGATTGAATCACCAATAGCGAATGATGAAAGCAAATTCCAGGCTTCAGCTTCCTGTTTACTCATATCTGGGCTTCAGCCTCTTACTGTAAATCTGTATTTTATTAAACATATTTTATTGTACTATTATTAATGTATTATATTAGCAATGTATATATAATATTAGACTATTTTATTATATGTTGTATTGTTTTATTATTGTGTGTATGTGTATATCAAGGTTATTACAAAAAAACAAAAACATTTTTGTTCCTTAAAATAAAAAAATATTTAAAAATGTAAAAACTTTTTGATATACTTTAAATATTATTTATGTTAATATTGAATTATATATTTTGAATATATGTTATGTAATACATATTTATAATATATATTTATATATAATATGTTAATATTGATATGTTGTAAAACTAGTTTTATACATTTTTGCTGTTACATTAATGTTTATTTATATTTATACAATAATTATCTTAATATATACTGTTATACATATGCATATTTTTTCAATTTCTTTTTTGTTACTCAAAAATAGAATAAATAAAACTCATTTTTGTTACCTAAAATAAATATAAATTAAAAACGTAAACTTTGTATAAATATTTTATATATTTAAATATTATTTAATTTATAGTAATATATAAGTATATATATACTTTTTCATATTTATGTTATCTAATAAATATTCATATATATTTAAATTAAATATGTTGATATATGTTGTAAAAATAGCTGTACACATTTTTTGCTGTTAGTTATATTAATGTTTATTTATATTTATCATTAGTAATAATTATATTAATATATACATATGCATATTTTTAATCATATTTCTTTTTTTACTTAAAATAATAATAAAATACGTAACTTCAATATTCTATAAATGCTTAAATATTATTTATTTTAATATTTGATATATATATATATATATATATATATACTTTTTAATGTGTTTAAGTGGTTGTATACATATTTGCTGTTAATTATATTCATATTTATTTACATTTACTATATTTATAAAGAGAGAGATCACTTTAATTATAGTTAGCTACTGTGGTATAAATTCTTTCAGAAGGTTAGCTTGATTTTAGCTTCAGTTAGGAGTAGCTACTTTTAAAATATATTTTGTCAAGACACCTAATTTACAGTAAAATACACTAAACCACGCTACAAGCTACAAACTGCACTCTTCAAATATACAATGCTAAATTAGAAAATCTAAACTACACTCATGCTACAGAAAAGTGGGAAGCATCACTAGCTTTAGTTAGCTAGCAAGCTACATTAGCGTCAAATTAGCAGAGCTGGCTTTGATCATCTCACAGTCACACAGAGTGAAGTCAGTGCGCGTTCGGGAGTATAATTACCCGCGTTTCTCTCACAAAGGCTAATCCATCACTCTAAAACATCCAATTAGCTAATACTATAATGATAATCAAAGGCCTTTCAATTATTAACGGCCGTAATTTGCTGTCACAGAAAGCAGAAGCCGCCACGCTCGCATATTAAGGCTGATTCTGAATGTGCTCAGTCTGTCGAGCGTGTCGAGGTGTAGAGATGGAGATTAGTGTTTGTTTTTCAGACCTGTGGGAGGAAAACCACCGGATAATTATGAGTATTTACTGTTCAGAGACTGTAATTACGGCAGAGGAATCAGAGCCATTACAAGCTCGTAGACCTATATCTATATCGCAATATGCAGATAATACACATTCGACTTTCTCAGACAGTGTGTGTTTGTTAAACAGTGTTTCGTGACTTTTATCAGATATTGTTTTCCTTTTCTCTGTCTCCCCACATGTTCCTGTTCATTGTATGTATTATTTCATTTTGTAGGCTACTGAATTATAATTAGCCTATGTAAAAAAGATACTCAGACAGCTTCCCTCTGCCTCGCTTTGAACCCTGGGAACGTTTCCTTTGACACATAATGCTGGGAAAAGTGACTTTCCGTTCATTTCTGTGATTCAAAACGGAGTCCAGTTATAAAAGTACAATTTCAGGAAATCTCTCCAGGATTTTGAGTTACTCCTGATGGAAAGGTCAAGACATGATTCTGCTTGAATGACATAAATGTGTTCATGAGCGCCTCAAATGTTACAAACGTGTGTTTTACTTGAATACGACTACTAAAATACATTTAAATATGTATATTAAATTATTTCCTAAATAAATATTATGTAAAATACTTTTTTACATAATATAGGCTCTTTGCAAGTCATAACTTTTTCCACTGTTTGACCACATGATGGCGCTGTACTCCTTAATATAAACAGGTCTAAGGTTCAATATTTAAATAAAAAGTATATATAGCCTGTGTGTGTGTTTTTTTAAAATAAATATTCATATGGCCTACTACTCATTTATCCTCCTAAATAACATGTTTATATTCATGAGCATAAATACATATAAATTCATACGTATTTAAGATTTAAATACATATTTATGTTTTTACAGATATGTACAAATTAAAAAATAAATACATTAATTATTATTCATTTGAAATTATAAATAACAAAATTAGCAATAAAAAAAAACATTTATATCGTGAATATAGGCCTAGGTCTACATATGAAGCGTGGTATTCATAGTCTGACCACACGATGGCGCTGTAGCCTACTATTATATAAAATGACTAGCGTGTTTTAGATAGATAGATGACAACCACTCTATTTGAAATCTCGTTTTATGAAACAAGCAGTTAGTTGATATGATATGATATTAATATTCGGACTCACCGAACGCTTTCTTGGGCTCCACCAGGCGCAGGGTGAACGGCGTTCCTCTGGTTTGCTCCTTCAACATCTTGGCCACTTCATAATGTCGACATCCCACAATGCTCTGGTCATTCACGGCCTCGATGTGATCGCCAACACACACCGTTTTTATCCTGTCAATGGTGCTGTCTTCCTTTATCCTCTGAAAGAAAACATGTACCCTAATAATATAATGTCCATCATTAACATATTAAATGCGTTCTCTGAGCGTTCCGAGACTTTCTTTTAAAGTAGTAAACCGGAATTCAAAAAAAGTTCCATGGAACGTTTGGTTTGAAATGAACTTTTTCACTCACCGGGCAAATTGGCTACTACATTTTTAAGTTACCGGCCATTCAGAACTTCTACTAGCCAAAAGAATAAATAAAACAAATTAACCAGATTGACTACGTCACAGTTTATTATAAAATTTGGATTTCATGCATTAATTTCTTACTCAAACAAAATCCTGTCATCCAGCATCTCCTCTTCCTCTTTCATCCTCATCACCAGACATATGTTTTAGGAGGACAGATAATAATACAGGACACAGAACATGTAGGATGTTGGAAAATAACAATGTCTTTTCTGTTCATCAAATGCTTTTTAATCTTCACTATTGCTTCAGTGCAAATGAACACGCGCGCCGTTATTAGTTGTGTACTGGCGTGTGTGTTCAAGTGCGCCACATATGAGCAGATTCTGAGCAGTGTTTCCCGCCACTGGTGATTTTTACACGCATTTGTTACGTTCAAAAACCTGCATAGAACGTTCCATCATCTAACGTTCTGAGAACTTCAAATAACTCTGAACGAACGTTCCATTGCTACAATAGCGTTTGTTAATAACTTTTGAGAGAACTTGTTGCCAGAACGTGTTGTGTTTGTGTAGGCCATAGAACGTTTTTCATTAGAACGTTCCCTGGGTCACGTGATCACCAACACCCACTTTAATGAAGGCGTATCCCGCGCCGTTGTCAGTGATGGTCAGTCCGAGGGCATCTTCTGTTTTAATGACCTCCACCTCTTTCGTTTCTCCTCTCACATGCGCGAAGATGAAGTCCTCCAGCCCGATCTGGCCGCCCAGCAGCTTCTGCATGTCCACTTTATGGGAGTTTAGCGTGCAGAACAGGATCTGTGTCGGGCGGGGAAACTCACAATGTCAGGAGATTTAGGCTAGTTTCATTATACACGCGTCAGAGAGAAAACACACACATCATTCGTTTTCCACAGTGGGGGTTTCCTAGTACTTTTCATTGTAACCCATCTAGAATATTACTAGGTTTAGGAAGTCAAATATGTAGTTAGCATCGATGAATGTTGATTAAAACATGATCTGTAGTCATATTACAACTTTTAACTATGCTAGTCCATATGCTAATCCAGTTTGCTAGCTGAGCTGGCAGTGTGTCCTTGTTGGTTCTCATTTAAATCCTTTTTTGTGTTTGCACTTAATATGTGCCGAAAAACAAATGATATTACATATTTTTAGCTTTGCGGATGTAGAAATGTGAGTAACGCTTGTAGGTTTGTTTATAGCTTAAGTCTTTCTTCACGATAAACTTTCCAGACAAACTGAAGCTTGTTTGTGTGTTTGAGATAATAACTCACTCTTCTAGCCTTGACCTCTCGCTCAAATGTTTTGATAAAAGGTTGTTGAAGGACATTTTCTATGACGCTTTTGTGATTTTCACAGTAAAGTGATTTTGAAGAAAACTAACTACAGATAAAACTGGCCAGTTGTGTATGATCTGGTGATAAGTAAGCAGGGGCCATTTCCATTTTCTCTTTGGGAATAATATAAACATAACTTAAATTTATGTTATATGCTGCCCATTTTTCAAACTGATTGGTTTATGTAAATAATAATAAAACCATTATATTAGAAGATATATGTGAATATAAAAATGTACAATATGAATGATGTTATTGTATGACAAGTTTGTTTAATTTAATTTTTTACTTTTGCTAAGCAGTGTAATGTCAAAACATATTTATTTATTACTAGACACTTGTAAAATATAAAAAAAAATATTTATTTATTTACTTTCTTATTTTTATATATATATATAGGCCTATGTATATATTTTTTTATCAGCCACTAGCAAAATATAAAAAATTGTAACGTTTATTTGTTTGTTTGTTTATTTATTCCTCATTGTTTTTCATTTTCTAGTCACTGGCATTTATTTTTGTAACCAACTTTTTTTTTTTTTTTTTACATTTTTAATAGCTATAATGATCAAGATAAGTAATGGACTGGCAATATATTTTATAGCAAGTATTAACCACATGTTAAAAAGACGTTTACAACCTTAAGAGCAAACTCCAACTGAGATCTCAAGAAAAATAATGATTTGCGTCCTCTGACTGGAAAAGAGTCTGACATGTCAGTACCCAAAGACTCACGGTACACCTCAATATATATACACCAATATATTAGAAAATATATGTAAATATAAAAATGTACAATTTTAATGATATTATTGTATTTGTATTTGTTGAGTTTGTTTAATTGTAAATATATATATATATTATATATTATATATATATTGGAATGAAAGTCCTGGATGAGAGAGCATGTTGGCCTCTTTTTATTTTATTTATTTATTTATTTATGATTTTTTATTTATTTATTTTAAAACTTTTCCTAAGTGATGTAACATTAAAACATTTATTAATTATCAGCCACTTACAAAATATAAAAATATTAACTAATTTATTTACTTATTTGTATATATTTTTTTAATTTAGTATCCACTAGCAAAATACAAAAACTTGTAACATTGTTTGTTTGTTTGTTTGTTTGTTTATTCCTCACTGTTTTTCATTTACTAGCCACTGGCATATATGAAATTGTTATTTTTGCAACCCCCCAAAAAATACATTTGACACTTTTAACAGCCATAATAATCAAGATATCTAAAGGAATGGCACTATTTTAAAGCAAGTTTCAACCACCTATATGTAAACAAGACTTTTACAACCTAAGAGCAAACTCCAATTGAGATCTCAAGAAAAAAATTATGAATTTCATCCTTTTTTTTACATAAAAAAGCCACTTTGATGCTCTGAAATGCCAGGAAGACTCACGGTACCTCCGAGGCCGAGATGTTGAAGACCTCTGCGATCTTGGCGTAGAGCTCCCTCACGTTGGTGAACCCATGGATGCGTCCCGTCGGGGACCCGTGCGCCAGCTGCGTGTGAAACACCAGTTTGGGCCTCGGGCACGGCGGGGACTCGAGCGGCGGGGCCGATGGGACGGTTCTCTGGCTCTCCTCGTCCTCCGGGGAACCTTTGGAGTCCTGCACGTCGGGACTCATGGCCTCTCCGTTCGGCATGGGCTCGCGGTCGCTCGTCCTGTTCTCCGAGTCCTGCTGCATGGTGAAGAGCGTCTGTATCGGGTCTGGCGTGTTAAATTAAAGATGAGGGTAGCCGGGCAACGCTGCACAGGTGAGCGCTCCCAGCGAACCCGACACCACTCGAGCTGCAGATCTGCTGTGTGACACTGGAGAGCCGGACGAACACCTGAAGTGAAGCGACGCGGCGGAGAGCCGGCTGACCATCTGTCCGTGTGCTGGCGACAGGGCCCATACTCACACCACACACTCCAGAGAGTGTGTGTGTGTGTGTTTGGTCTGCTGGAGGGGATCGGCTGGTTTTTTGATTGAAGGGATAATTCATCCCAAAATAAAATAAATTCTGTTTTGTCCTTCTCTCAAAGCTCTGAAATGAGTGAACTAAAAGTTGTTGTTTTTTAAAACAAAATTCTGGGTGAACTATCCCTTTAAAGCCGACAGATAGACAGACAGATAGATAGATAGATAGATAGATAGATAGATAGATAGATAGATAGATAGATAGATAGATAGATAGATAGATAGAATAGAATAGATAAATGGATAGACAGATAAATAAACACATGCACTTATATGATGGATAGATGCACTTTTATGATGGATGGATGCACTTTTATGATGGATATATGCACTTTTATGATGGATAGATGCACTTTTATGATGGACAGATGCACTTTTATGATAGATGCACTTTTATGATGGATGGATGCACTTTTATGATGGATAGATGCACTTTTATGATGGATATATGCACTTTTATGATGGATAGATGCACTTTTATGATGGACAGATGCACTTTTATGATAGATGCACTTTTATGATGGATGGATGCACTTTTATGATGGATAGATGCACTTTTATGATGGACAGATGCACTTTTATGATGGACAGATGCACTTTTATGATGGATAGATGCGCTTTTATGATGGATAGATGCACTTTTATGATGGA
>CM060612.1:28488419-28783419 GCA_030578255.1 Tiaroga cobitis
CTGATCAGATGCGCGGTGATTGGCTCTCAGCACTTGGTCCGATTTTGTCTCATTTTGTTAATCAGGCCGTGCTCATGGGACGCCGGAGAGAAACCGGATCATCGCATCCTCGTTAAACGGCGTGTTTTTGTCGGCGTGTGTCGGTTTGTGTAGAGGAAGAATGCTGGAAAATAAGAGGGAGAGATTGAAAACATTTCTGAGGAAGATCGACGAGAGCGCCATATCGCGAATCAAGCATTTAATGAAGGAGAGGTGAGTGACCGTTTTCAGCTGTTCGACATCCGAGAATACAATATGCGCAGCGCATTTAAATACGTTAATGTTGTGTTTATATTATAACTATAAGGTCTTAGTGTGTTTGCTATGATCAGATTATGTGATGTGTACGTTTTGCAATGATATAGGTCAGAAGGATGTTGCTTTATAGTCACAAACCGCTGTGTGTGTGTGTGTGTGTGTGTGTGTGTGTGTGTGTGTGTGGCGTGCGTGCGTGATGACATTATTGCTTCCTGATGACTGATTTATCTTATTCAAATATAGATTAGAGATTATTTAATTGCTACTTCATGTGTCTGTATAGTAGTTTATTTGTTTATAATTTTTCGTTGTAGCTTGTTTTACACATTAAATAGGCCTACCCATCATTATTGTTTTATTGCATTCCCTTTACTGTGGTACTACCATGGTACAGGGATGACATTAGGTGTTAATACCATGGTATTTTCTTATTTAAAACATGGTGTTTACATCCCTTACAAAAAAGTGCCAATGTGTTGTTTTTAATTTACCATGGCATTGACATAATACCATGACATAATTTTCATATGCACGCCAATAATACCATAGTTTTTGACACGTACCATGCCAGTATGTATGTTTTTGGACATGGCACTATGTATGAACTATGGTATTATCATGGTGTGTATAGCTTGTCATCCACCTTGTAAACCTCCAAACGCCTAAAAACTAGCCCTGCAGCATAATGTAATATCTGCCTTTTATGTGTACTCATGCTCGTGTTGGTATTAGAGTCGTTAAGCGGTATTGTAAATGGATCACATCCCTCATGCTAATGTACAGGTATTGCTGAGCTAGTTTTAGACTAGAGCTGATTTCCCTGCCTCACATTTTCCAATCGCTGAGTTATTTATGACTGAGATCCATTCTGGGATGGACAATATAACTTATACAAAATCAGTCCAGATATTCGTACACCTGTATAGTGTGATCCTGCATGGATGGACGTTACCCTCATCTGTGATTGTGACATAAACAAACCAATCTTCATCACAATTATGCTCTAAATTCGTAACCTTCGTCCAGGCGTGAGTTTTCCATTCACTTGGGCAATTTAAATACGAATTGACCTCTTTCTTGGCCAAACTGTTTTCTTTGTCTTCAATGGTGGTTCTAAATGTAATTTGGAGCAGGAATGTGTCTCAATCAAATTACGGCATGCGCTAAATGCCATCATTACATCACAATGCCTCGTAAGTGGTTTAGATAAGCGTTTCTCCAGATCTCATGGGTCCTCCATTGTATTGGTGGTCCAACACATGTGGGTCATGTTATCTGTAGGCGCTCTATTTTTAGCCCAAAAGCTTGTTCCAGGTGTGGGAAAGTTGTCTGGTCTAATTTTGCATCCCACTGGAATTGTGTTTGCTTCTCCGGGCCTTGTAAAGAAAACTATGGGCCCACAATTCCTTGGCTGCTTATCGTTCATATAGATAACCGGTAAAGGACATAAAGCTATAATTGTGGTCTTACACAACTTCTTTGGAAACTCAAGTTTTACACAAGAAACACCTAACTGTATTTTGATAGAGTTGAGGTCATTCGGGTTAGTTATTTTCCCATAAAATATGTAATTTCCCAGAAAAATTCTTGATTCCTTGTCAACATGTTACCTCCAAAAGTCAAGCAAACGTCTCGATCTTCCAGTTCGAGAAGCATTTCGCCCATAATTGGTAAGTTCCACTTAAAATAACCCATGACATATTAATGACCTTGACCTCTACTGAAGATTTGCATTTCCCCAAGACATAATTGTGCCAAAAGAACAAGATATGATCAGTTTCATGTGATTCTCGGGTGGAGTTTCCAGTCTTTTGGACTGGATTGGTCCATGGAAAAGAAAGACCTCTTTCTGTTTAGAGCAGTTACATTGAGGAAGTCAGACTGATGCATTCAAATCACATGACTTGCACAAATGTCCTCTGTGTTGAAGGGTTGGCCCCCTTCCACAAGTGGCAAGCTGTTGTTTGCTGACAGGGATTGGTGTTGGCTCCGATCGGACCATGTGGCTCGATAGATGTCAAGGCACAATCCTCATCCTACGCCTTTGTTTGTAGTCAATAACTCTGGATTCAAGATTACACTAATTTTTAAGAGTCTCTTTAGAGTTAACATGGCAAGTGCCCTTTTTTTCGTTGGGTAATCTTGATTCTTTAGACCAAATCCTAGTGTAGTTTGGAAGCTTTATTTGTGCTTTGTATCTCCACCCTCTTCTTGTAGTTTCTGTTTAGATTTGGTTTTTTAGAGGTATAGGACTTCTTGTGGATTATTGGCTATATGGTAGAACTCAACATAAGTTATAATGTGCTTAACACACAACCTTTTCTCTGCACACACCCACTCAGATCATTTATCACACCGACCTTCAATTCTTTACATGTGGTTTGACCGTATTCTCACTATTTCCGCTCTAGTCCATTCATTTTGTCAGCAGGGAAATACATGACTTGCTCAACTGGTAAACTCCAACTTGAAAATGATCTATGGTTTTCCTGGTGTGCAACCCTGGCACAATTCAACCTGTCGCTCTCTGATTTACATGTTGGCTTCTTGGCAGCAAACTCGAACCGCATTCAGTTCCTCCCTTCCATCCACCAATGGTGATCTAGTACCCTTGTGTCTTTCAGAGCGTGCAGATCTTCTGCTTAGGCTATGTAATGAAAACTGACCTGATATTCTCAATATCATGTTATGCTGATACTAGTGTGCTCCAAAAACACTCGCTTAATCTTCAACCGTTAGAACATGGCGCCTTGTTTATTAACCAAAGTACAGAATGCACAGAGGAGTGCTGATAAAAATAATTGCAGAACTTAAGACAAGGATTTGAAACTTTGTTTTTACGCCTGGACAAGGATCTTCAAGCTATCTTTAGTGATTCACCAATGAGCTAATGGGTTTTCATTGTCAGACATGAGCGTTAAAAGCTTGTTTAATGTACATTTGACCAGGGATCATTCATAATGATTTCATTTGTCATGGCACTAGGAGGTCAGGTGTCAGATGGAGAAAAGGTTCAATGGTAGTTGAACTGGAATTTGCTGTTGCCCACATATTAGATTGGTGGCAAGTCTGAATTCCCAGTGTACAGCATGAGTTTTGTCAACCCTTCTTCCTAGTGTGTTTTAATTGTGTATTATTGTGTTGGTTCCCCTTGTATCCGTACTGAGAAAAGTTAAACTTTTAACAGAAATCAGGAATCTTGGTTGTTGATTAACTTTTATGCTGTGTCTGGTTATTAGTTTTGTTTTGTATGATTTTGCATTTGTGTAGATTTGGAATTGATCATTTAATTATAATAGCTTTTTTGCACTCTCAAAATCAGAATCTGTTAGAAATAAGGGTGTAACGATGCCCTCATGTCACGATTCGATACATATCACGATACTGAACTCATTATACGATATCATTGCGATACTCCAAGATGGTAAAAGGTTAATGTTTTCTTCTTTTTTTTTTTTTTTACTGTTCATTAAAATGTTACATTTGTTATTACATTGTGTGTGTAAATGAATAGTCTTGGACTTGGTGCTGAAACCCAAAGCACAATAGAGACACCAGAATAACAATATTCCTGATTCTGAAGCTGAAAATACATAACTATTTTAGATGAATATGCTTGCACTCTTTCTTTGATTGGATATACAATAATGTAGGCCATTTTTACTGGTAACATCAGACATTTGGCATTATCAGGACACAAAAATATCCCCCCATCGCTTTATATACATTATATTCAACATTATATATAGTAGTTTAATGCAGTACTGAGACTAAAACTTACCCTAGCCTATACTTAGCCTAGCCTATATATAGCCTACACAATATTGTCACTATCCACAATACATATTGTTGTGTTTTTGTATTGCGAGATATATTGTTACACCCCTAGTTAGGAAAGCATATTCAGGTTCAGTCATAAACCTGTTCAGTTCATACTGAAACTTTCTACTTTCTAATATACAATTTGCTTCCAATATTGGTCAGATCTTTGGTTTGGTTGTGGAGGTCTTGCTTCAGATTTCCCATGGGTTTGTTGACGACCTACCCCATCACAAAGACAATAGCTTGGCCTTTGTTTGGTCTTCGTTCTTGTCTTCAGTAGTTTGCATTCTTTCAATGGTATTTAAATGGGCTATTATGGGATGCCACCATCACCCACTCGTTTCCAAGGAAACCCCAGCTGGTGAGTGGAGTGGGCCGGCGGAGGATTGTTTTAGCCCTCCCTCGGCTTCAACTTTAACTTCCTTGTGCTTCATTATCTCATTTTTTCCCGAAGGCCTGATCGAGCTGAGCTTGTGTAACGGAGCAGCTGTAAAGCAAACCTTTAGACCTCATTGCTCAGCAACTGGCTGAAAGTGATTCAGTAAAGTCCGAGAGCTGGGAAGACGTGGCGATGGATCGCGAGAAGGACTCGAGTCGCATGGACACGGTTGTGTGTGAGGATTTGAGAAGGTAGGAGACTATTATAGCGTGGTCTCTGGGATATATAGTCGTGATTGGTGTGGGAAGCAGCTGGGAATACGTCATTGAACCCACATGTTTTGGGGGATTGATTTGTTATTGTTGCTGGTGGATTGAATCTGAACAACTGTTTTTTTTAATTTGGTTATGGGAGTAGGCCTGTATTGTTGAAATTTTTGTACTAGAAACAAATTGAGTAGTTCATGGAATTAAATTCCGTCTTTATTCATAAAGGAAGCAAGAAAATCGTTTTCATTTTTTAGTCATTTCCAAAGAATGTACTTTCATTCTCAGCACAAAGGGAAGCGTGATGAAAGTTTATTGCTTGGAACAGGCCTTGAACTTTAACACATTTCCTTGTTTGGCGTATTTATGAAGCTTCTCATGCCACTGTTTGGTGCTAGTTCAAACCAGATATAGATATCAATCGAGAAAGGCGCGTTTGCTCTTTATCTTCAGCATTTGAATGAATCAGCGGGGGATATTTGATGCTCATTGTCTTTGTTTTCAATCACTGCGTGTCTTGAGGCTCGCTGTACATGAGATAATGTAATGCAAGCACAGCGTAATGGAGTTAATCTATGCGTAAACAACATTAAGTGTGCAAATAGGATCTCTAGATCCTTTAGTATTGTTATAATGTCAATGATGCCTATTAAATAGTCCATTTTCCAAATGTCAAACCTTACTGTTTGAACAGGGTGTTTAAATAATATAATGCTTGCCAAACAGTTTAAATGTTTTCATGTACAAAAGGCTTAATGCTTCTGAAGAGTGTTTGTACGTGCGTTTCCTGTAAACGCCCACACCGGGGCAGTAGATTCCCAGAATGCCTCCATTTGGCCTGAATACACAACTGGACCTCAGGCTCAGACGTGCAAAAAACGCCTCACAGATTGGCTTGATAATCCTCACTTGACTGGAATTACAGCTTGTGTTCTGGAAAGTGAACTGTGAGAAACGTGGTTGAGGGTTTAGCCATGTGGTTTAAGTTCTGGGCTACTAAAACTCTGGGTTAAATTGGGTGTTTTCAACCCACAGGCTGGGTAAATATAGGACAGAACACATGTTTGGTTCATTTTAGCAAATTGGGTTGTTTATTTAATCCAGGAAAATGGGTTAATTTAACCCAGCAGTTGATTAATTTTTACTATAATACTAGTTTTTTTTTTAAATATATATATTTTTTTATGCATGAATTAATGTCTACGGATTAACTTAAATCCTCTAAAACTTTTTAAAAATACTCGATGCAAGCACTGGCTTGCATCATAATTCCTTTATTTTCAATCATATTTTACAGTATAGATAGTATATGTTGTATACTATAAAATAGCTGCGTTTCACTCGTAGCCGAAATATGCTGTGACTGACTCAATAACCTGTCCATGAACAATCGGTGTACAGTTCTGAGAATTTTTTTTACCTTATAAGTATTTATTATCTGTATATTTTTTTATAATATGATGAAATGTTATGGAAGGCATCAGTCGTTTGCATCACGTGGAAAGATTGACGTGACACTCGTTTAGGTGACTCGCCCCTGTTTGTTGCTTTTCATAAAATGAAACGATATACAGAACAATAACGTATTTATAGATACAAAAAATGTACACAAACCTGTATTTTACAAGAGACATGCAACAATTTGACGTAGATGCACTGCTCTCTTTTGAAGAGGTCGCACAAAGCCTGATATAAATGACTCAACCCCTGGGTAGTTATATCTGATCCAGAAGCTGGGTTACACAAAAACTACCTAAATACTGAAAAAATAACCAAAAAATGGACCCAAAAGGCTCTACCCAGGATCTGGGTAAAAAAAACTTGTGATCTGACCGTCACTATAGTTTTGCAACACTTGTTTTAATTTCTTAAATGCATTTGTCACAATGCGAATTTCGTGCAATCTGTCAAAAACTTTCTCATTTTACCCCAATAGAGTGAAATTTAAGAAAAGTTTTAGTTTTGTATTTTGAACTTTTAATTTTTTTTTTTTTTATCCTTTTAAAGGTGGGGTGCAAATCCCATACCCTAAGTCTCAAGTTTCATCCAACTAGTTGGTCAAAAGTTTGTTGTTTTTAATTGCGTTCACTTCCTCGTAAAGATGTCCCGTTTGATTGCTTCTGTAGGTCAGAACAAAAGTCTCAATCTCGTAATTAAACGAAATTATATAATTGCTGCTAGATTTAAAAGACAGTAAGCAATGATACATGTGCGTTTTTTCCTGGTGTTTCTTCATATGTTGATACACCTTAGAAATTTCTTTAGCGATTAACATTAGTCAACATTTTTCAACCGTGGCACTTTGTGTACCGTCAACTTTTTAGGTGTTTGTCCTGTTTTGAATGTATTTGTGAACGACATGTGTGGGTTTGCTTTAATATCCAAAGGTTTCAAGACAAAAACAAGCAAACGAAAGTTGGCTAAGTTCTCTACAATGTGTCAGCTAATCCTAGCCAGTCTTAAAACGCTTGTGTCCTCGTGTGTCGTGACCTTTCCCCCTCAGGAATGTTTCCGTTGTCTTTGAGAGAGTAATTAGCCGTCATTACGCCCAGTGTATGTGGAAGCTGTCGTGTGATGCATAGCTCGCGTGCCGAATCGTTGTTATTATACATCACATGATGTCTTTTAGCCTATATATTTCAGCACGTCACACCTCTGTTCTGGAGTCATGAATCTGAACGCTGGAAAGACGAGGACTGGTTTGAATATGTGGTTTACAGGCACTGTGCTTTACATGTAGGCACCAAATGTTTGTGGTTTTACTTTCGAGTTTTATTTCCCGCGGCTTTATAGAATGTCATTCATTTGTTTAACCAGGTTAAAAACTCATTGAGATTAAAATCTCTTTTACAAGAGTGACTTGGTCAAGAAAGTGGCTATAATTTATTGTTATAACACACTTAACACACGCATCCTAATACTCACAACTACACAAAATACATCAAATAACTAAATAAAAAAGCGAGAGAGAAGAATGGGAAAAAAGAGGGACAAAATATTAATAAATGCATAGACGCACAAATAACATAACTAATAACATGCATACAAATAACATTACTAATAACACAGACATATATAACAGACAAATAACATTACTAATAACAGACAAATAACATTACTAATAACATAGACATGCATATAACATTACTAATAACACAGACATACATATAACTGACAAATAACATTACTAATAACATAGACATACATATAACATTACTAATAACACAGACATACATATAACAGACAAATAACATTACTAATAACATAGACATACATATAACATTACTAATAACACAGACATACATATAACTGACAAATAACATTACTAATAACATAGACATATAACAACTAATAACATAACATAACTAATAACATAACTAATAACATATAACATAACTAATAACATATAACATTACTAATAACATATAACATTACTAATAACATGGACATATAACATTACTAATAACATATAACATGGATATATAACATTACTAATAACATATAACATTACTAATAACATGGACATATAACATTACTAATAAGATATAACATGGACATATAACATTACTAATAACATGGACATATAACATTACTAATAACATGGTCATATAACATTACTAATAACATATAACATGGACATATAACATTACTAATAACATAACATGGACATATAACATTACTAATAACATATAACATTACTAATAACATGGACATATAACATTACTAATAACATATAACATGGACATATAACATTACTAATAACATATAACATGGACATATAACATGGACATATAACATTACTAATAACATAGACATGCATATAACATTACTAATAACACAGACATACATATAACTGACAAATAACATTACTAATAACATAGACATATAACATAACTAATAACATATAACATAACTAATAACATATAACATAACTAATAACATATAACATGGACATATAACATTACTAATAACATATAACATTACTAATAACATGGACATATAACATGGACATATAACTACTAATAACATGGTCATATAACATTACTAATAACATATAACATGGACATATAACATTACTAATAACATATAACATATAACATTACTAATGACATATAACATTACTAATAACATGGACATATAACATTACTAATAACATATAACATGGACATATAACATTACTAATAACATGGATATATAACATTACTAATAACATATAACATGGACATATAACATTACTAATGACATATAACATTACTAATAACACGGACATATAACATTACTAATAACATATAACATGGACATATAACATTACTAATAACATGGATATATAACATTACTAATAACATGGACATATAACATTACTAATAACATATAACATAAACATATAACATTACTTATAACATAACGAATAACATATAACATAACGAATAACATAACGAATAACATAACGAATAACATATAACATAACGAATAACATATAACATAACGAATAACATATAACATAACGAATAACATATAACATAACGAATAACATATAACATAACGAATAACATATAACATAATGAATAACATATAACATAACGAATAACATATAACATAACGAATAACATATAACATAACGAATAACATATAACATAACGAATAACATATAACATAACGAATAACATATAACATAACGAATAACATATAACATAACGAATAACATATAACATAACGAATAACATATAACGAATAACATATAACGAATAACATATAACATAACGAATAACATATAACATAACGAATAACATATAACATAACGAATAACATATAACATAACGAATAACATATAACATAACGAATAACATAACGAATAACGAATAACATAACGAATAACATATAACATTACTAATAACATAGTACTATTCTATTCATACTATTCATCATAAGCCTGTTTGCCAGCGCTGTTCCACCCGAGGAACTGTGCGATATAACACATCATCAGAACCAAGATTGTAGCGAACGTTTGTATTAGAAACGCAGAGACACAAATGAGTGGAGTTAGACCACTAATAGACTTCGAGTATAGAGAGAGATGGCGACTCGGCTTTATCATATAAAGTGCAGTAATGAAACAGAGCTATTATAAATGCTATCATGTTTTTTTTTTAAATAATGTGCTAAGCCAAATCTCCATAATGCAATCGTGATTAAAAGGTTGCAGAAGGCGAGGTTATTTATATAGCACGTTTCATACACTATGGTAATTCAAAGTACTTTACACAGAAATGAATTAAAATAATCACAAAATAAAAGCAAGGAAAATCGAAATGGTTATAAAAGGAATTAAAAGAGTAGAAAGATGATACATAAATAAACTTCTCATCTGGCAAAACACTGTGTATGATATTTTTCCCAACTCCCAGTTTTACTCTGAGATCTTCCAAATATTTCCTTGCACTGAAAGAAAATAAAGCTCTGTTTCTGAAATGAATGCAGCGATTTGACTTTCAGTCCCGTTTGCTTTCTCATCATCATCTCTCGATCTGAAGTGCGTTTCTAGACTTGTTTTCACATGCAGGTGTGCCATTACATCAGCTCACACCATCTGACGTCATAAGCCCCGCCCACGCTCATTTGCATACAGGGAGGTTAAGCGTCTCCGCTGGAGATCTCGTCTAGGTTTGCTTCATTGCTCCAGTGTTATGGCTTGAGGCCAGTTGTGTGGCTCTCACTCTGGAGGATGCGTAGATCTCTGAGTTTGCGATTATCTCGCAGAAATGGAGTTCATCTGTACAGGTATGGAGGAGTTCGGCGAGTTTGATCTGTTATAGAGGTCAAACTGTGTGTTTACTTCGAGTCTGATTAACCATTACACTGAGAGAAACTCATAACCTGGAGCTGTGTGGGTGATGTTCCTGGTATTGAGCTTATTAAATAACCACAATGGCTTCTATTGGCCATCTGTGTGTGAGTTCAGTGGTTTATAAGTTCTCGTAAAAGGCAGATTGGTGTGTGTAAGGTTTGAGCAGAGCGAAGGGAACGTCACACGGATGGATCGTAATGAGGCTGACGCTGGTTTTCCGATGTTTCCACAGTTACTCGGTGGACGCTGGCACGATCCCCGGGAAGGTGAAGAAGGGGAGGACGAAAGCTAAACTGGGAAGCAGGAAAGCGTTCAGCTTGGAGGAAAACCCGCTAGAGATTCAGCAGCAGCCCAAGAGCCTGAGCCGGCCGGTCCTGCCCAGGTACAACACACACCGCTCCTCACGAGTGTGTGTCTTTAACCGCTCCTCACGAGTGTGTGTCTTTAACCGCTCCTCACGAGTGTGTGTCTTTAACTGCTCCACAAGTGTGTGTCTTTAACCGCTCCACACGAGTGTGTGTCTTTAACCGCTCCACACGAGTGTGTGTCTTTAACCGCTCCACAAGTGTGTGTCTAACCGCTCCACAAATTAATATATAAATATTATTATGCATGTATATAATATTTACAAAAAATGCTTTATTTATATTAGCATGAATAATGTTAATATAAAATATAAGCATATATTCCTGTTATATATGTATATAATATTAAAATTTCTTTGAAAAAAATAAGTTTATATAAAATATAAGCATATATTCCTGCTATATTTGTATATAAAATTAAAATTTCTTTGAAAAAAAAAAGTTTATATAAAATATAAACATATATTCCTGCTATACATGTATATAATATTTAAATTTATTTATAACATAAGTTTATATAAAATATAAGCATTTATTCCTGTTATATATGTATATAATATTAAAATTTCTTTGAAAAAAATTAGTTTATATAAAATATAAGCATATATTTCTGCTATACATGTATATAATATTTAAATTTCTGTGAAAAAAAAAGTTTATATAAAATATAAGCATTTATTCCTGTTATATATTTAAATTTCTTTGAAAAAAATAAGTTTATATAAAATATAAGCATATATTTCTGCTATACATATAATATTTAAATTTCTGTGAAAAAAATAAGTTTATATAAAATATAAGCATTTATTCCTGTTATATATGTATATAATATTTACATTTCTTTGAAAAAAATAAGTTTATATAAAATATAAACATATATTCCTGTTATATATGTTTATAATATTTAAATTTCTTTGAAAAAAATAAGTTTATATAAAATATAAGCATATATTTCTGCTATACATGTATATAATATTTAAATGTCTTTGAAAAAAATAAGTTTATATAAAATATAAGCATATATTTCTGCTATACATATAATATTTAAATTTCTGTGAAAAAAAATAAGTTTATATAAAATATAAACATATATTCCTGTTATATATGTTTATAATATTTAAATTTCTGTGAAAAAAAATAAGTTTATATAAAATATAAACATATATTCCTGCTATATATGTATATAATATTTAAATTTCTTTGAAAAAAAAATAAGTTTATATAAAATATAAGCATTTATTCCTGTTATATATGTATATAATATTTACATTTCTTTGAAAAAAATAAGTTTATATAAAATATAAACATATATTCCTGTTATATATGTTTATAATATTTAAATTTCTGTGAAAAAAATAAGTTTATATAAAATATAAGCATTTATTCCTGCTATATATGTATATAATATTAAAATTTCTTTGAAAAAAATTAGTTTATATAAAATATAAGCATATATTTCTGCTATACATGTATATAATATTTAAATTTCTGTGAAAAAAAAAGTTTATATAAAATATAAGCATTTATTCCTGTTATATATGTATATATTTAAATTTATTTGAAAAAAAGTAGTTTATATAAAATATAAGCATATATTTCTGCTTTACATGTATATAATATTTAAATTTCTGTGAAAAAAATAAGTTTATATAAAATATAAGCAAATATTCCTGTTATGTGTCTATATAATGTTCTGTTCCTGCTGTGTATTGCCAGGTCTCACATTTTCGACGTGGACAGGCCGTTGGAGAGAAGTGAAAGCCTGAACTCCAGAAGTGTAAGACAGCATTTTCATCGCTCTTCTCAACACTGTTGTGTTGTAAATGAAACCGATTCTAAACTCCCGTTTCTTATCGTTTTCCTCAGAGTTTCGTAAAGCACAACAAAACATTCCACAAACTCTTCCCGGAAATCCCAGAAAGCGAGGACTTGCTCCATGGTGAGGAATAGGAATATGTTTTCATTGAGATTTGAGGCATTGCTCGTGTAACGATTGTCGTGATGTCAGTTAAACACAGTTTTTCATTAGTTTTTTTAACTGTTTTAGGCTAAAGCCATTATTTAACAAATTTTACATCATAAAAGTTTTTATTTATTTATGGGCCTAAAAAAGTTCATGTTTTATAAAACAAAATTATTTGGGCAAGCTAAAATGGCAATTTGTTTGTCATGAAAAGTCACGATCAACTGATGCTTTTGCAGTATTAAAGGGGTTAATAAAATCCCGTATCAGTATAGAGTTAAATAGAGTAGAGCGATTACAAGTTGGTTAATGACTTGGATGTTTTCAGATGTCAATGGGGCATAAACAAATGCATTTGCGATGTTGACCCTGATGGCTGTCTTCCAATTCATGCATGAGTGAAGTTTTTTGATTGGAAAGGATAGAATTATTTTTTTTTTTTTTTTTTTTTTTTAAAGGAGTGTTTGTGTTTCTAAGATGCTATTTCACGTCTTGAGACTTTTTAAATCCATTGTGCTCCTAGCTGCTATTTCTTTTTACTAAAAATGTATGTTTTTGTAAATAAAGTTATCTTAAAGTCCAAAAATTCTCTCTCTCTGTCTCTAGCCTACATCTGTGCGCTGCAGAAAGAAGTGCCTTATCATGGGCGTCTGTACATCACAGACAGCAACATGTGCTTCTTCTCCTCTGTGCTGCTCAAGGACACTAAGGTAATAATCCCTCAGATAAGAAAATAAAAGAAATTCAATCCACATTTATTTGTATGGTGCTTTTCACAATGCACATCGTTTCAAAGCAGCTTTACAGAAAGTGCACGAATCCATAAACAGTTTCCTCTGACAACGGATCACTGTAAATTGTAATAAGTTATGCATTTCAGAAATGTACATATACAAAATCACACTTGGCGAAAAAAAAGTATTAATTTAAACAATGCAGAAACGATGAGCTCATTGAGGTAATGAATACTTGTTAACAAATTATGACATTTAGAAAAATGTAGTATTGGTGCATGTTAATTCAGTTTGATTCAACAAATAATAAATAAGGATAAACTCAGTCTAACAGTGGCTCGATCGTGTGTGTGTGTGTGTGTGTGTGTCAGGTGGTCATCCCGGTCTCCGGTGTGAATGTCCTGAAGAAGCAGAACACTGCGCTGCTCGTTCCCAACGCCATTTCTGTTCGCACCGCTGATGGAGAGAAGGTCAGTTTCTGTCCCTAACACACACGGGGTTAAACCGGATCATGCACGAACACGCGGGGTTAAACCGGATCATGCACGAACACACACGGGGTTAAACCGGATCATGCACGAACACGCGGGGTTAAACCTGGTCATGCTCGAACACGCGGGGTTAAACCGGATCATGCACGAACACGCGGGGTTAAACCGGATCATGCTCGAACACGCGGGGTTAAACCGGATCATGCACGAACACGCGGGGTTAAACCGGATCATGCTCGAACACACACGGGGTTAAACCGGATCATGCACGAACACACACGGGGTTAAACCGGATCATGCTCGAACACACACGGGGTTAAACCGGATCATGCTCGAACACACACGGGGTTAAACCGGATCATGCACGAACACACGGGGTTAAACCGGATCATGCACGAACACGCGGGGTTAAACCGGATCATGCACGAACACACACGGGGTTAAACCGGATCATGCACGAACACACACGGGGTTAAACCGGATCATGCACGAACACGCGGGGTTAAACCTGGTCATGCTCGAACACGCGGGGTTAAACCGGATCATGCTCGAACACGCGGGGTTAAACCGGATCATGCACGAACACACACGGGGTTAAACCGGATCATGCACGAACACGCGGGGTTAAACCGGATCATGCACGAACACGCGGGGTTAAACCTGGTCATGCTCGAACACGCAGGGTTAAACCTGGTCATGCTCGAACACACGGGGTTAAACCGGATCATGCACGAACACGCGGGGTTAAACCGGATCATGCTCGAACACACACGGGGTTAAACCGGATCATGCTCGAACACACACGGGGTTAAACCGGATCATGCTCGAACACACACGGGGTTAAACCGGATCAAGCTCGAACATGCGGGGTTAAACCGGATCATGCATTAACACGCGGGGTTAAACCGGATCATGCATTAACACGCGGGGTTAAACCGGATCATGCATTAACACGCGGGGTTAAACCGGATCATGCATTAACACGCGGGGTTAAACCGGATCATGCATTAACACGCGGGGTTAAACCGGATCATGCATTAACACACGGGGTTAAACCGGATCATGCACCGGATCATGCTCGAACACGCGGGGTTAAACCGGATCATGCATTAACACGCGGGGTTAAACCGGATCATGCATTAACACGCGGGGTTAAACCGGATCATGCATTAACACACGGGGTTAAACCGGATCATGCACGGAAATGCTCAAACTAATCAAATGTCCCGATACATCACATGAATTCTCTTTTTAATTATTATTTTGGAGTGAGATATGAAACATACATTCCTTCATTCATTGTGACCTTTTTCTGTATGAAAATTGTGATTAACATACGCATGAAACCCTTAATCGTTGCAGTATCTGTTCGTGTCTCTGAGGAACAGAGAAGGCTGTTACAAACTCCTGCGCTCCGTCTGTCCTCAGCTGGAGGTGAGAGGTTATTATTATTAGCATTATTATTGAGAACATTATAGAAACAAAGAAGGAAACAGTTACAATGCTGAACAAATAATGAGAGGAAAAAAGATACAAGACGGGGTTTATAACCAATCAGAAAAGATTACATATCAAAGGAAAAGGGGAGTGTTTGATGATGATGATGATGATGATGATGATGATGTCACGGGTCACATGTTTCCTGTGCTCTTCATCTCTTTGGTTCTCCAGGACGGCAGTGCCAACAGTAGCCCTCTCTTCTCCTCCGCCGAGAACAGCTTCGACCACACGCCCAAACTGGTGGTGAGAGACCACACATGTTTATACTAATATTTCCTTAAACAATAATTATAAAATATTTCCTAAAAACGCTGTAAAATATGAATACAAATATTTTCTTAAAGAATATTTATACAAATATTTCCTAAAACAATAATTATTAAATATTTCCTAAAAACACTTTGTAAAATATTTATACTAATATTTCCCCAAAAAATAATTAAAAATGTCCTAAAACACTTTACAAAATATTTCCTAAAATAATAATGAAATATTTCCTAAAAACCTTTGCAAAATATTTTCTAAAATAATAAGTATTAAATATTTCCTAAAAACACTTTGTAAAATATTTATACTAATATTTCCTAAATTTACTTAATATTTCCTAAAAACACTTTGTAAAATATTTATACTAATATTTCCTAAAATAATAATAAAATATTTCCTAAAAACACTTTGTAAAATAATATTTCCTAAGGTAATAATTACATATTTCCTAAAAACACTTTGTAAAATATTTATACTAATTTCCTAAAATAATAATAAAATATTTCCTAAAAACACTTTGTAAAATATTTATACTAATTTCCTAAAATAATAATAAAATATTTCCTAAAAACACTTTGTAAAATAATTATACAATATTTATACTAATATTTCCTAAGGTAATAATTACATATTTCCTAAAAACACTTTGTAAAATATTTATACTAATATTTCCTAAAATAATAATAAAATATTTCCTAAAAACACTTTGTAAAATAATTATACAATATTTATACTAATATTTCCTAAGGTAATAATTACATATTTCCTAAAAACACTTTGTAAAATATTTATACAAATATTTCCTAAAACAATATCTATTCGATATTTCCTAAAACCCTTTGTTCAGTGTGTATCAGCATGAGTATTGAGTGTTAACGCAGTGTGTGTGTTTCGGCAGCTGAACTCGAGTCAGTCGAGTCTGGACGACTCTTTCGATGTGAACAGAGAACGTGTGTGTCCTCAACCAGAGCTTCTCGTCTCCAGACTCACACGAGGTTTGTTCAGACACGCAAATATCCATCTATCTATATCTATCTCTATATCTATCTCTATATCTATCTCTATCTCTATCTCTATTTCATCTCTCTCTCTGGTGTGTTCCAGAAGGTCCTGCTGCTGTACCGAGCCCGACTGCGAGGATCTCAGAACCGGTTCAGGACGACGAGAACACGGGTACGGCCTCGCGATGAGCTCGTGAGTTTATGACTTCATCATGTTGTGTTTGATTGGCTGACGGAGATTCTACTTCCTGTCCCCGCAGGAAGTTCGTGGGTTTGGACTGTGACGGACCGAGCTCGATCGCTCCTGATCCAGAGAGAAGTCAGCAACCTCAACACACTCCTCCTCGTCTACCTGATCCTGTGAGTCCGAACGCCAGAGCAACGTTTACACACACATTTATCACATATTTACTCAAGAATTTACACTCATACTATATTTTAAACAAATAAATTAGAAAAGTCATACAGATATTTAAAATTGTAAATAAAATGTAAATTTTTTTTACAAATTAAGTATTTCTAAAAAATAAAAGTATATTTGTAATAATTTATCAAATCGTTATACAAATATCTAGTAAATTTAGAAAATGTATTTATAAAATAGCTATAGAAATATTTACTAAATTATTCACACAAATATTTCCTACAAATAATTTGTAAAATATTTATACAAGCATAAAAAATATTTAATATACAAGTGGTTACTAAATATTTACAAAGGATTTGATCTATTTAAAATATTTTATTATTTATACAAATATTTCTTTAAAATGATGTATAAAGTAATTAGAAATGTACTAAATATAGATTCATACAAAATTAAACTATTTCCTAAAAATAATTTATGAAAACATTTATACAAGTATTTGTATAATAATAATAAAAGTCAATATTTATAAAAGATTAATTATCAAATTGTTATACAAATATTTACCAAATTATAAATTATTTTTTTGGAAATACTGTATATATTTTCTTAAAGTAGTTATATAAATATTTTAAAATGTTGTACAAATTGCAGTTACTTGCTGTTTTGGTGCATTGTTTTAATTTTTATTTAAATAAAAATTAATTTCCATTTCAATCTGTTCATTTAATGGAAAAACTGCATGGACAATATACCTCAAATATTTGTTACTGTTTTATTACTTGCGTTAAACATTTTTAATCTAAATGTCAACAGCGTCATTCCAGTTCGAAATGCCTAATATTGGAGCGTCCGGCTCGTTCAATCGTTTCCCCCGAGATAATGGCGTGACGCATCATCATAAGCAGCATGAATATGAGTGGTTTCTGGGCGAGCGAGTCTTGTGATGCGCAGGAATGTGGTTTAAGCTGGAGACGCCCTCAGGGTTTGTTACGGTTCGTTTAGTGTGTGAACAGTGACGCGTTTCTTCTTCTGTTGGCATTTTATACAAATATTTTTCTAAAAACACTTTGTTAAATATCTATACAAATATTTCCGAAAATAATAATTAAAATATTTGCTTAAAACAATTTGTAAAATAATTATACAAATATTTCCTAAAACAATTATTAAATATTTCCTTAAAACAATTTGTAAAATATTTATACAAATATTTCCTAAAATTATAATTCTTAAATATTTCCTAAAAACAATTAGTAAAATATTTATACAAATATTTCCTAAAAACAATTTGTAAAATATTTATACAAATATTTTCTAAAACAATAATAATTAAATATTTCCTAAAAAAAATTTGTAAAATATTTATACAAATATTTCCTAAAAACAATTTGTAAAATATTTATACAAATATTTCCTAAAATAATCATTCTTAAATATTTCCTAAAAACAATTTGTAAAATATTTATACAAATATTTCCTAAAACAATAATTATTAAATATTTCCTAAAAATAATTTGTAAAATATTTATACAAATATATCCTAAAACAATTATTAAATTTTTAAGCTGGAGACGCCCTCAGGGTTTGTTACGGTTCGTTTAGTGTGTGAACAGTGACGCGTTTCTTGTCCTGTTGGCATTTTATACAAATATTTCCTAAAAACACTTTGTTAAATATCTATACAATGATTTCCTAAAATATTTCCGAAAATAATTTGTAAAATATTTATACAAATATTTCCTAAAACAATTATTAAATATTTTCTAAAAACGCTGTATAATATTTATACAAATATTTCCTAAAATAATATTTCCTAAAAACACTTTGTAAAATATTTATACAAATACTTCCTAAAATAATAATTAAAATATTTCCTAAAAACACTTTGTATAATATTTATACAAATATTTTCTTAAAGAATATTTATACAAATATTTCCTAAAACAATATTTATGAAATATTTCCTAAAAACACTTTGTAAAATATTTACACAAATGTTTCCTAAAATAATCATTTTAAAATATTATATTATAATATAAAGTCTACTTTATGTGACATCTTTTAGTGTGTGTGACGTGAGGTGTTGTGTCCCTCAGGGTGTTTCTTCTCCTGCTGTCCTCCGGCTACATCGGCCTGCGTATCGTGGCCTTAGAGGAGCAGCTGACGTCTCTCGGAGCCCTTCCCGAATTCACTGTTCAAAGCGGGTAAATGCTCCTTTCACACACATTTGAGGATGTTCCTGACTGTGTGAAACCAGACGAATCAGATCATCAGGTTTTATTTGTGCTTTCAGGTACAAAGAAACATAAAGAGTCTGATCTCAATGTGAACTGTGGAACGAACACCAAAAAAAAGCTGGCAGGGAATGCTGGGAAGGACCTTTATTTGCACCCAGAACCAAACTCTGCCAAGTAAAGAGCCAAACGGGACGCTGTTGGATTTAACGAAACGCTGGCGTGTTTTCATTAGCAGTTTCCATCAGCGACTCGCCCTAAACAGCCAAAGACAACCGGTTTGTCTCTAAGGAGTGTCAAAAACTACTACTAAACAAACATCTGGTTCTTCTGCGGGAAAGCATTTCATCTGTGATCATTTCATTTGAACTGTTTTACGAACCATCAAAAAAAAAAAAACGTCGTCCGTTTTCCTCCCGAAATCTTTGTGTTTTTGATCGCTTGCTTCCTTTATCTCGTTCTGCGACGGTTTCATCTTTTTCCGGCTTCATTCTTCCTCTAGACGTCCATTTTTCGACTTTTTCTTTTTTTTCTTCGTACAAAGGGTTTGCGATAATAAACCGAATTTTGGTTTAACGATAAAAAAAGAAGAAAATCGAACCCTGAGTATTACTGTATGTATAGTCTATGCACAGGGGGAAAAAATACTCACATCAGGTATTTAACGCTTTTCTTTAGTTTGTTTCGTCTTTTTATACCTTACGAAGTGATTCCGAAACGTAGGTCTCTTCGTAATCCGAACGATTAAAAAAAAAAAAAAAAAAAAAATCTTTTATTGTATTGTGACGTTTGATGCATCTAAACCGGATTGCTTCGGAAATATCCAAATTACGGCTAAAAAACAAACAAACAAGTGCTCGCATGTTTACGCAAACCCAAAAAGAGCATATTTCCGTTCAGGACTCGAACACGATACTTGACGAAAACGGTCCAAAATATGCATGATTTTTTTGTGTGTTCTCTTCTAAATATGTTGCAATATGTTCAAGAGATTGCTGTTGGAGTGCACTTTATCGTGTGGAGACGCTCTCCCATCCTGAAGGGGGCGCTCTATATTCGTTCTGGGGTATTAGACGGTGCTAAGAACCTCTCACTCAGGGCTGGGACTAACTCGCAATGCATCGTGGGAGATCCTTCAGGCGCTCGGGACGAACACGCACGGACTCGTCGAGAGTTTCACATGTGGGTGATGTAACTGCACGTCGCTCATTCAAACATAAACTCTCCGAATGGAGATTCCCCAGTTGAACTGATCCATGTAAACAAAAGGAAATGGATTTGCACAGCATTTCAACTCGTCGCCGGGGCGTCGCAACCTCAAAGTCCCCTCAACGACCACAATGCAAGAATCCCAACTTTCATACCTTGTTTATATTGCACTACTGTATTGTTTTTTGTATCAATATGTTGGTAAACATCTTGTTTTTGGTCTATTTATTGCATTGTGTGTAATTCAAAGTAGTCTCTGTGAGACTGGCTTTGGCATTGTTTGAATAAATCAAGTGCTAAGGAAATCCAGTGTCACCATTGTTTATTCATTGAGTTCAGTCTAAATATAAACTGGAATGTGTTTATGGGACGTTCAGGATGTTGTAGGCAGGGATAATCACTCAGTTTTCACTTAAAAAAAACTTTAAAATAAGGAAATGTACAGCAAGCGGAAGACCTTTACATTAGTTGTATGAATTAATGCTGCTTTACAGGTGAAACTCGAAAAATTAGAATATGGTGCAAAAGTTCATTTATTTCAGTAATTCAACTTAAAAGGTGAAACTAATATATTATATAGACTCATTACATGCAAAGTGAGATATTTCAAGCCTTTATTTGTTATCATTTTGATGATTATGGCTTACAGCTTATGAAAACCTTTTCACAATATTCTAATTTTGAATTTGGGGTTTTCATAAGCTGTAAGCCATAATCATCACAATTATAACAAATAAAGGCTTGACATATCTCACGTTGCATGTAATGAGTCTATATAATATATTAGTTTCACCTTTTAAGTTGAATTACTGAAATAAATGAACTTTTGCACCATATTCAAATTTTTCGAGTTTCACCTGTATATTGTTGTTCACCTTTAATTCATGTTCGTTCATAATGCGTTCATGTTAATTTCTACAACTTTATGTTAATGTATTGTTTAATTTACATCTAGCAGTCATAAATGCTGTGAAAGTATTGTTCATCGTACTTGTGTGTCGATTTAAATCATGCACAGAATCTAAATGTGAAGTGTTCAGTCGTTCCAGGTTTGAGAAGAACGTAAAACAAATTGGAAAATAATTGTAATGCAGTTATTGGGGGGGAATGTGCTTATACGGAGCACACTTGGCATGATTTGCGTTTTTGATTCATTCAAAACTGACTTGAAGTCATTAGTGACTAAAAAAAAAATGAGCGCAAACTGTCTAATATTAGTGTTTTAGTCGCTAAAGGAACCGATTCAGAGACATTCGTTTTGGAATCGAACTGCTTTTATTAATTAATTTTTTAATTATGAAGGTAATATGATGCCATAAAGAATCGCATGCGCAGGGTAAGATTTGTGAAAGTGTACATAAGATTGCAAGCGTAAATAAAATTTGCATGTGCGAGAGAAGATTTGTAGAGGTGTAAATCGCCTTTCAAGTGTGTTTTACTCCGTGGAAAAATGGAAGTCAGAGGAATACAGATCATATGTATTGTGCGTTAGCATGAAGCTGCAGTTTCACAATACATGATTGCACTTACGAACAACAGTAAAATGCTGCAAATATTTTTTTCTTACACTTGAAAGGCGATTTACACCTTTGCAAATCTTCTCTTGCACATGCAAAGTTTATTTACGCTTGCAATCTTAAGTACACAAAAATCTTACCCTGCGCATACGGTTCTTTATGGCATCATATTACCTTCATATTATAGCAATACAGATCAACATTGAAAAAACTAAAGAGTCACAGACACAAGTTGCCAGGGTAACAAAAAAACAAGAACAATGCAATACATTTATACTTAAAAAGGATGAATTGAGAAACCGTTCCCAATGCTTTGGGATTAACAGAGCTTTGGATATTTCCATGTACGGTATTTGTGTAGATGAATAGAGAAAAGAGGTTTAGAGCCAGCACATTTGTGCTTGTGTATGTGAAATTTAACTAGTAGGAAGCACAACTTTTGTCAAATTGTCCTGTTTTCTCTTTTGATTAGTCAAACAATCCAAAGAAAACATCTTTGAAATATAAAGAAAAGTCACTTACAAAACGTTACTGATTAAAAATCTGAGCAACATTTCTCTGTGTGGGACTGGTACATTGCCAAAACAAGGGAATGATCGTCCTCAGTGACTTGTATATCTTGAGAAAGGCTTTGGTTGGGAAACATCTGTGAATTCATTTAAATGTTATTTATTTTACTTTATTGGAAAGCAGATAGGCTTCTTATGAGACAAATACTTCTTCCCAGGGTAAATTATTCCAGTATGGTATCATATAAGGAATTGTCATTATCTCTTTCTGGAAGAGAGCTCTGATTTTATAATTCTTTTTTTTTTGTTGACAGAACTCCAGAGGGAATTACATTGAAAACAATACCATATTCATTAGCAGTTATAGGAATTTTATATTGCTGTAAAAAAAAAAAAAAAAAATCAAAATAGTTGTAAAGTCTGCCCTGTGAATTAAAAAGCTGTCCAACTAAAAGAAGGTCGTTTTTTAACCAGTTGTCAAAAAAAAGTGATTTATTCTTGTAGAGAATATCCTTATTGTTATATATGTGTGTGGAAGGGAATCTGCTCTGGTTTTGCAGCACGTGTTTGAGTCACTAAAATAAACTTTTCCTAACTTTCGTTTGGGAATCGAAAACCATCGTTTATTCATTATACCAAGGGCGAAATTGTCAATCACACATTGGGGGGGACAGCTGTTGGACTTTTTGTGTTGGCGCATGCACACATTTTTTTAATCAAAATAAAATAAAAGTCAGAGTCCGAATATTTGTAATTGTATAACACAACAAGGAATTGTATTACATCTGATCGTCAAACCAACGTATACTCACCCTGTAATGATGTAAATAACAAAGCGGCCAGTGATCTCTCTCTTATATTCTTCTATAAACATGGTGGCTATAAACATTTTGATTAAATTACTGTTACAGGATAACAATATTCTAATATCAAGTCTTGAGCAATGATAGTAAAACAGTTATGTACTAATGAGGGAAATGCTGTTCGTTTTTTATAGGGGAAAACCTCTTTTCCACGAGATATTGAAGCCAAAAAATTATCCTTAATTTTGAATGAATGTAAAACGCGTTGCGGCAGCATACAGACATAGGCAAAGGGGGCTTGCGTGCCTATTGGCTGTCCTGCGGCAACTGCAGCAGCCTATCGTGAGAGGCCCTTTGGTGACGGTCCAATGGGGGCGCATATTTTTTGTAGAGCTATATCTTTGTTTTGAATGCAGTAGCGTGTATACAGTAAAGTTAGCTAGCTGTCGGCTAGCTTGTCAATAGTCCCTCCCATTCATACAAGCTGTATAGTATTACAGTCGAAATTCTAATGAAATTCACCTAGTCGTTATCTAAGGGATTATGTCAGCCAAATACAGGATATTTACCATTCATAGATATGTGCCCAGATTTCGCGCTCCTAACTCTTCTTCTGTTTGGTTGTTCCTAACTCACTGACTGTGCACGAGCTACTAAAGGTATTGAGAGTGAGGAGTCACGTGCCGATTTGGGCGGGGTCTGAGCCGGTCGGCCATGATGGTAGGAGACGCTATCGGTTGCCAGGGGCAACGCCTTCAGAACTTCACAGAGGCGCGACTAAACATTCCAGAAATAGCGAAAGAGAGACAGCGCAGCTTAGTATTTGTTTACATTTTACCGATACGCCGCAGTTTCTTTGGAAGATATGGAGAAGGAAGAGAAATGAAAGGGGTTCTATCGGGAGAGACTAAATAACAATGCTAGCCAGGTTAGAGAAACTGCTTGTCAATAAACTGACAGCAGCAACAGCGAGCAAAGTCTGCTTTCAAAAGCAACACATTTCAGCACAGTTCGCCTTTTATTTAACACAAACGAACGAAATTAATACTCTGTTATTCATCGAGAGTTGTTTCATTTGTTATAGATATATCTGTACCGCGAAATGTTTTAAAAAGACACATTTTTTAATGACGTACGATTCGCATTGACAGGGGAATGTCCGAACTGTTCGCTTAACGTTGCACGGCAGGTGCAAATGCACGTATCTGATTCATATCAGATTTATTTCCACATATGAATGAGGCCTGAAACATCAAGTATGACTGAACTCTCGCAGTTTAACGTTACAGGTTTGGGGGTTTCTAAGTCTTGCACCCAGCCGCAGCAGACTTGTTCAGCTTCTAATGTTCAGCTTCTAATGACTTAACGTTAAAGCTTCTGAACTCTTGCATTGTGTAGGCAGTAACGTTAGTCACTGATACCATTAACAAACCAGGTAATTAACTATGTCAGCGTACGTGAAAGGTGGTAGTGCTTTGGGTCTTTCGTCCATTCTGTAGCAGGTCGTACGGGTCCATGTTGATGTCAAGTAGTTTCTCTAAATGACGCTGCTTGGTGTTGTTATTTAGTCTCTCCCGATAGAGCCCCTTTCCTTTTGCTTCCCCCTTCTTCATTTATTCCCAAGAAACTGTGCCTTATCGCAAAAATGCAAACAAATATCAAGCTGCTCTCTCTCTCTGTCGCTATTTCTCTCGGGCTCACGGTCGAAGTAACCATGACAACGGATAGCGTATCCTACCAAGATGGCGAAACCTTCCCACAATGCAACGCGGAGTGATACGCGTGACGTCACCTTCTCATTCTCAATAGGGAAAACATGACATGGATTTCAGGAGAAGTAGGTTTTGTTAATGACAGTGTAAGGCAATTCGAATGGATTTGGGAAATGGACCGGCCGGGATTTTATATTTTCGGAGATGGAAAGAAAGACGTATTTGCAATCACATCGATATTGCCCACATAATCATACAGTATGATCAAATATTGGGGGGGACAAAATGTCCTTCTTTAAATATTGGGGGGGACGTGTCCCCCTGTCCCCCCATAGAATTACGCGCACTTTCCTTCAAGTGCAAATATGAAAACTATACAATCGGGTGTATATAAATAAAACAGAAAAAATAGGCTGTACAGCTTATGAAAACCCCAAATTCAAAATTAGAATATTGTGAAAAGGTTTTCATAAACTGTGAGCCATAATCATCAAAATGATAACAAATAAAGGCTTGAAATATCTCACTTTGCATGTAATGAGTCTATATAATAGCCTATATTAGTTTCACCTTTTATATTGAATTACTGAAATAAACGAACTTTTGCACAATATTCAAATTTTTCGAGTTTCTCCTGTATGGTTTGTGTTCACTCAAAAGAGCCGGTGTTGTGCCGAATTTTGACTCCCGCCAAGTGATGTGTCGTTCATGAACGATTCGTTCATTTTGAACGAATCTTTAATATGACTCGGGACTACCGAGTTGTCTCAGAGAGTGATTCGTTCATTATGTGTTGACCACGCATGCGCATTGCGCAACATCTGGTTTCTGAATCTGAATCTAAATCTGTACTGGAAATGATTAGTTCATCTCTCTCGAGTCTTCGGGTTCGGGACGGGTCCGAGTCTTTAGTTCTTCCTGTCAGTCCCATAGAGGCTATGCTGTCAGTAGGCCTACCGGAAAGAGTAATGATTAGTTCATATTTCGAGTCTCGAGTTCGGGTTCGGCCGGTCCGAGTCTTTCGTTCTTTCTGTCAGTACCATAGAGACTATGGTGTCAGTACCGGAAAGAGTAATGATTAGTTCATTTTCTGAGTCTTCGGGTTTGAGTCCTTCGTTCTTTTGTCACGTGACTTGTCACCGTATTGAATAGCCTACTAATTCACAACCTTTTTACAAGCAAGCACATAGTTAATGTATAATACATAATAAAACACACCACAGATGCACAAGAAACATTTAGAAAAGAGACGAACTGGGACAATAATAAGATGGAACTTTTATTTTTCAGATAATGTTTATTTCACATATTTTGTATTTTAATTCCTAAATAAAAAAACAATATACAATTCAGACGCAGTCAATAATACCAATCTAATGTTGTATTTGATGCGAAATACCAGCGGTCACGTGACAAAAGAACGAAAGACTCAAACCCGAAGACTCGAAGAAAATGAACTAATCATTTCTCTTTCCGGTACTGACAGCATAGCCTCTATGGGACTGACAGGAAGAACGAAAGACTCGGACCCGGCCGAACCCGAACTCGAAAGATGAACTAATCATTACTCTTTCCGGCCCTGATGTATCACACACGGCACGGCCCAGCAGACAGCACAGATCAGAGTCAGACACTGACGAGTCGACAACGTCTCGAGACACGAAAGGAGGAGGACAAACCTGATAAATATGAAGTTGCAAAGGAAAGAACGTCTCGGATCAGGAGGTGAGGTGAACTAACAGAATCAGACTGCAATAGCCTGAACTTAAGACCCAACAACTAATCAATTAATACAAATTTCGGTTTCTTACATTGTGCAGGTAACTTTAAAATTGACTCTATTCTTCTCACACTTCACTGGCCACTTACTTTCATAAGCTATTTCGGGAGAAGTGGATGAATTGATGTGTTGTATGACAGATAACGTTACAATTCTCTGAACTGCGGTGCGTATCCTATGACCAGAGATGGGCTCGAGTCACATGACTTGCAAATTTAAGGAGACTTGCTTGACTAAATTAAGAAAATGACTTGACTTGGACTTGAGATCCAATGACTCGAGACTTGACTTGAACTGTATGACTCGAGAACGACTTTATATAAATCATCGCAACATCAATTGACGATCAGATTCTGCGCGATTGCTTGATGCTGCACAAAACATTCGCGCATATACAAAAACATCTCAGCATCGTGTCTTTTTGCATATAAGCACTAGAAATTGGCCATATTCATACTAAGAAGTTATGCTTTAGGCATAATAACTGGCAAGGGATATCGGACGACCATCACATTCACAACCTCGAACATTCACCACGTCTAAAAGTAAGCTATGGATTTAACCTGTTCAATTGACTAACGTTAAATCTAGAGAGAACAGTGGTCAAAACAACTGAAAATTATGTTTTCAAATGTAGCTTAAGGCTGTCAATAGATTCAATGATAATTAATGATGGCATATGTTTTGTATAACGTGCACAACTCAAATATGTCCAAATATGTCGCTCTTTCCAATGACGAAAAACAACATAGAAAACTGTTAATGTTTTGACCTGTTTTATGTTTCTCTTGAAGCAGGGTCAGATGTTATCAGGGGGTTGGGGGGTAAAATGCTAGCAGAATTAATATGCACCCAAAATTAAAGATGTGGTGGAAAAATGGCCCAAGTATGAGTTATTTTTATATTTATAACATGATATTAAAAAATATTTCCAGAATATTGGCGCGATTGCAAATGTGATAATGTTTTTTGTACAACAGTTCAGTAAACAAAGAGTGAATATTGTGTATATTAAATATATGTGACATTTTAGACATAATTTCTCTGTTTTTGCTCTATTTCTCCAATGACAATAGTTCCAAACAAGCCACAGAAAAAGAGTTATGCGAATCTGATCAAATCCGGGGGTTTTGTGATTCAGTGACCTAGTGCATAGTTCCAGAATGAATATGCCGTTTTGAACAATCAATTGAATGAATGCTTCTATGACTCGTTCATTAAGACGGTGCCTATTGGCGGATTTAATTTCATAATTAAAAATATATAATTTATTATTTTTTTAGCATCTATTTTTTCTATTATGGTGTTGTAATTGCAGTGTAAATGCATGGTTAGAAAAAAATGGTTAGAACATAGTTAGAAATAAATGCCCCTGGAAATCAACTTAAGGGGTCAAATATTGGCTCTTAAGTTAATGTCTGCCGGTGATCTTCCATAGAAAAATAAGCAAAGTTAAACATATGACATTTACTATAAAACCAACATAATTAATGTATCACACTTTTGAATTTACCTTCAAATGTTTTATCGTATTTATTTTTCGTATTGTTATTATAATAATAATAATTCCATATTTTGATAATCATAAATACAGGCTATAATAAATTATATGAATATTATTAATATTACGATATAGATGTATAGGAAAGGTATACTTTCTGAGGGAAAATAAATAAGGTGGTTGAGGCGTGCGTTAGATCAACTACCATGAATCATGATCATTATAAAGGTTTCTTAAATGACAAAACACATTCACTTACATGTAGGCCTATTTAAGAATAAAAAATATCAGCCAAGGGCATGTCACGCAACCAATCACAATTCGTTTTGTTCCTCGTCATGTTTAGTGTGAAAATGTAAAGTCGATGTTCCTAAATAGACCGGCGTACATCTAATAAATGAATCATTCAACAACGCTGGGCAAGAGCCGCGAACCTCACTTTGAGAATCCAGCGTTTAGTTGATCCTGATGATTATACACAGTTGTAGAAATGACGGCGTTCATCTTCCACGAGGGGTTTCGCGTCACGGCTTTTTAAGGTGATAAAATAACTTTATTTAAGATGAAAATAGCGCTCATCTTGTGCAGGACATGCGATAAGTCAGGAGAGCTGTATTATTGTGCCAGAGAAGATTTTGTCACAATTACATCGTCAGGTGTCACAAATTTGATCATATTTCTGCAAAAGGATTGCTGAAATTTAACGCTGGTTTGTAGCACACCAAGAAAGAATACAGACTAGGCTGCTGCTGTTATATTAGTAGCCTACTGGTAGTGTTATTTAGTGTACAATTATTGTAGTTGGGTTAGGTGGCTTAGGTTTTATTGTGCATTTGTTGTGTTTTGTGTTTAGGCTATTATATTCATATATTTAAGTATACTTTAAAATTGTAATATATTGTTCAATTTTAACCATTTAATTTTAATTTTTCAATAAAAAACGTTCTTTTATGTCATTCACCATCGTTTATTTTGAGGCACCAGTACCGTTTAAAAGTATCGATTTGGCACCGATATCAACAAAAAAGAAGACAATACCCAACCCTACTCAAAGCGCGTTCCCTCTCTAGTGTTCCTGAAATTACCGTAATCATAGTAATAGGTGCACACGTTTGTATTTTATTTTTGGCGGCTTGCTTGACCGCAGTGTTGTACGTGGTCTGACCAGAGATAGTGTAATTCTGCAGAAACTGTATTGTAGTTATTTCTGAGGGACGCATGTGACTAATATCTCTCTCTAAAGTGGGGCTGGAAAACATCTGGCATGTTCCTGCAGATTTAGTTTGTATTGTAGCGTAAGGAGGACCTTAAACTTCAGACGAGCCTTAATAACAGCCCTGCTGTGCTACTGGCAGCAGATTTTCCTCCAGATTTCACCAGCAACGAACGGATTTCATGTGAAAAGGTAAGAGATTGTGTATTGGAGATTTAGGGGAGGGCCGGGACGGTTGAAACACTTTTCAGATAAACGTCGTTTTCTAAGATAAGGTTACAGATATATATTTTTTGTGATCAACAACTCACATATTTTTTCTCTTTATCATGTGTTATTCGGTAGAAACAGGGGCGTAGCCACCATTTCAAAAGTGAGGGGGACAGAATATCAATACCAGTTTTTTTTTCTTCAGACTTTTATTGAGGTTTTTGCTTAATTAACTTAATATGCTATTTATTTTTAAAGCAATAAAACAGAAAGAAAGTTGTCCAGTTCTTTATATTGCACATGCAGGGTTTTTCCTGGCTTAAAATGAGGCGGAGGTGGTAAAATCGTGATCATGTATTTTAATAAGATAATAAAATGTGTGTTTTTCGTAGACCATCATATAGTCTCCTGTGGCACAGTATTTTTGTAGGTGGATCTCGGTACCTCTAGTGGGGTCCGGGGCCATGCCCCCCCGTGAGAACATTTTGTACATTTTAAAGATAAATTCATTAATCTGGTGCACTTTGAGTCCCCCGAATCCACTGTTAAAAATAAATAATCCAACTGCCCAAACACATGATATTCTCTGATTTAGATATCTGATCATCGCATTACAATTATTCAAATCATCAGTGTTAAGCATGATAATGGTTAAATATCACACTGAAGCTGATTTAAAAATAACATTTACTTAAAATTAAAGTTCTTTTTTGGGCAAAATTACATTTTCTTACTAGCCTAAACAAAGTCTGTCTTACTAAACTAAAACTTTCCAATTGAAAACTTTCAAACTTCAAGCTTTTAAAACTACTTCAAACTTTCTAGTTAGGCTTTTTCAAGAGAACTTAAAGTTCGTCTACAAACTGTTTTTATCTAATTGTAAAGTGCTACCAAATTATGATAAACATCATGTACACGTTACACCGCTGCCTGATTCAAGCAGATCGTGGCTGTAATGCATGAAAATACAAATTCAGCATTAACATTTAGCATGTGTATTCTAACTTTAAGGGCTTTGATAACATATCTGTGAAAATAAAATGCATTACGAGTAAAATAGATTGAAAATATTGCATGTTTGTTCGGGTAGTGAATTTACAACAAAACCTGTTAATTATTCGACAAGAAAGGCGGAGTTATTCATCATTGTGCAACACAATGGGCTATATGCACGCATAAGTTCCGCATTTGACGCAAGGATACTTAAAGATGGTTATTATTCCCTTATTAATAATCGACTTAATTTATATTTTAATCAGTCAAATGTTCCCTTGCATGAAATACAAATCTACTTTGCATTTTATAAATCAATATTTATTTCTTGATTAAAAATAAAACTGGATTAGTCAAGCAAATTGCATGATGTTTAAAAATGATGAAATTATATCAGCGATATCAGGGCATACAAAGGCCACTTTTACTTTCGGCACACGGACCTCAATCAAGTTTGATTTTTGGCCCTTTCTGAACAGAATTAACAGAAAGGTTCCATAAATATGCTATATTTTAAAGAGTGTGTGTTTGACTGTTTCTTATAAGGTTAATTGGATCGTTCATTTAAAAATGAATATTGTCATCATCTACCCAATATGATGTCACTGAACTAGGGCTAGGTAAAAAAAAAAAGATTTCTCAATTTTAATCGATTCTCATTTTGAAGAACCAATCGATTCTCAAATCTCAAGAATCAATGTTTTTAGTGTGTTTTCAGTTGATGAATGGACAAATTGTAGCGCACCACCCATCCATTCAATCTCAATAAGCTTTGCGATTAGTTCTGATATAAAACAAAGTTTCAGCTTTCGAAATGCGCGTGAACCGATCGTCCTCTTAACTACTAGTCACACCGCAAAATAAACAGGAATGAATAGTATCTGAAGGAATTTTGAAACATACAGTACAACTTACTGTAATCAATCGTGTCTCATGTAATCACTCAATCTGTGTTTCAACCGTGGAAAGACGTCAATAAAACCGCTTAAGTGTAAACTTAAAGTGTTAGTTCACCCAAAAATAAAAACTCTGTCAGTAATTACTCTCCCTCGTGTTGTTCAACCCCGTAAGACTTTCGTTCATCTTCGGGACACAAATTAAGATATTTGTGATTAAATCTGAGAGCTGGATCCCTCCTCCATAGGCTTCTATGTGATGGACTATTTTAACGATGTCTTTAATAACTTTCTGGGCCGGCAAGTTTCAGAGTGACTACAGCGGCTCAACGTTAAGTTTATCAAGCGACGAGAATATTTGTGCGCAAAAAACAAACAGAAATAACCATGGGCGTAGGTTTGGTCTCAGCTTTGGTGGGGACATCCCCCCCATCTATGTTCTATTATATAGATATATTCTATAGATATAAGAATAGATATATTCTATTCTTAAAAAGAAAAAAGTGCATTAGATTAAACTGGGAAGGGTCATAAAACTTGCATATTGTTAGGTTTACTGCTTCTATTGTTCTCAATTGTAAGTCGCTTTGGATAAAAAGTGTCTGCTAAATGAATAAATGTAAATCTGTTGTGGTTTGATGCGGTCTTTCCTGCATACAAAATGGTTAATTTATTTTGTAGTCTATGACTATCCTATGGCTAGCAAGTTTAACCCTCCTACCAGATATTGTTATTTGGATATTATCAATCAAATAATGATTCATTATATTTGAATAACCAACAGTGTTAACTTTAGCCTTTTTAACATTGCCAACATGTTTTTCCAGCACATGTGTCTAGCAAGTAGGCTACACTCACAAATACATTACATAAACAGAATGTAGAAACGAAAACTGTCTCAGATGATCCACTGTGTATGACTGCAAGATTCTAAGTTAAGGTAGGCTAATTAACATTCAGTGACTTGCTAACGTAGCATTCTATCATGATAGCGCGACTTCTATGAGTCTATCCGTGCTGCACACACCTAATTAATGCTCCTAACCTTGAAAGATTGCAGAAGCTAGGTTTAACTGTAACAATATCCTGGGTAACCAGGATCACCAGTTAATACTATTTTCCACAGTAGAATCTGCATTTGAAAGCCTGGTCAGTCACTACTACTGCTAGTTATTTGTGTGGCTAGTTATTTTTGCCTACTTACACTCTGCTATATGAAAAAGCTTCGTATGTCCCCTTTCTTCTTCTTGGGTGACATAGCTGATCTACAAAGTACAAAAAGGGGCAAAAAACGGAATATTAAAATGCTTTACTCTGGCCTTTGTATATGGCAGCCAGAGAAACAGCCCTGGTAACTTACCGTCGGCGTCGTCACGCGCACGCGCACACACACACACACACACACACACACACACACACGCCACCCGCTCGCTGCCAGTGAGTGCAAGCACAAAAAGTAGTCCCGGCCCGCGCGTGTAGCCCGCCTGTCATACCCCGCCGCCAATCAAATTACGGCGTATCTTGTCGTCGTCCTGGCCGTTGGAATCCAAATGCAGCGCAAATATCAAAATAGCAGTTCAAAGGAGCTTGCTAAATGTTGGTGGGGACAAATTTGTCATCTCAAAATATTGATTGGGACTAGTACCTAGCGTCCCCCCCTAAACCTACGCCCTTGGAAATAACAACTTTATTCTCTCAACTCTTCATCTTCTTCTCTGTGGGCCTCGAGTGAGTTCATGTAGTGTAACAGCGCAGTGCTTCTGGTGTACGTCACACGCAGGCTCACTATTGGCCGACGCTGGTCATGTGTGTGATGATGTGTGTGACGTACAACCCAGAAGCGCTGCGCTGTTACACTACGTGAACTCACTCGAGGCCCACAGAGAAGGAAATGATTAGTTGAATAAAGTCGTTATTTTTGTTTGTTTTTTTGCATACGTCATATGGACTACATTCATGGTGCTTTTTCTCATTGGTTTTGAATCCGTTTCCCACAGGTTGAAGATGTCTAACTGCACCCTGAACATCACCAACACAGTTCTGCACCTGCAGACGGCCACGTCGATTCCCACCTTCATCCTCGGGGTCCTGGGAAACATATACATCCTAGTGATGTTCTGCCGGCGTCCCAGAGCGGACTGGACCTACATGAACATCTACATCACCAACATGGCCATCGCCGACTGCGTTCTGCTGGTGTTCCTTCCCGTCAAGATTCACTACTACAACAGGCCGTTGGAAGATGAGTTAAAGGGACTGTGCAATTGTGTTTTGTCGGTTTATTACATCAACATGTACGTGAGCATCTTCAACCTCACCGTGATAAGTGTGGTGCGATACATGGCCATCAAGTATCCCATGAAGTCCCGAGCTATTTTATCCAGTAGGAACGCTCTGGTGGTTTGCGCGCTCATTTGGTTCGCCATTTGCTCCATCAGCCCGGTTTACTTCGTGACGGACTCTGATAATGATAAAAAAATGTGCTTTCAGAGGGTCAAGTCAGGTTTGTCGTTGCATTTCGTCTTGCTGTTGATCATCGTTGGGTTCCTCTTGCCGTTCCTGATCATACTGTACTGCTCCGTTAGGATCATTTACACGTTGAGGAAACAGTTGGACATCGGAACCCGTTCGGAAAAAATCCAATGCATGTTTATCATCGCGGCCAATTTCATTGTGTTTGTCATATGCTTCCTCCCCGTTCACTTGGGGTACTTCGTTAAATACGTCGTGCAAACCGAGGAGAACTACAGCTGCTCCGATAAGCAGATCGCGCACAACTTCTTGCACTGCGCTCTTTCCATTTCCAGCATGAACTGCGGATTGGACTGCTTCAGCTATTTTTTTGCCACTAAAACCTCATGGAATATGTGCAGCACAAACCGAAGTGAAGAAAAACGTGCATCTATTTATAGCACAGTTGCAGATCAAAATAGCACGCCTTGTACTTAACTCTTTCCCCGCCATTTTCGGGCTTTTTGTGTTTTCAGTGTTATGCGGCGCTAGCACTGAATCTCCTGATAAAAACACAGGAGAAGAAGAAACAGAAACAGGCGACAGAAGCACCGCTGACGCACATGTAATCTAACACTATCATCAATATTTAACAGCATATCAAAACTGCTTAATGTAACTGAATGAAATGGACGAGCTACAGGACTGTGAAGCTTCGAGGTGTTGATGGACTCGATCTCCATCTGTGTTTTGATCATCGTTCTCAATCTGAATCTGATCCTGATGAAGTCGTTGACAAAAACACGATTTTCTTTATGAAACTTCTCCTTTTTCAAGTGTTGATAATAAAAGAATGCGTGAAGCTTGTATAAAAGCAGAGGATCTGTTCCTTCTTTTGATATATTGCATGTTCAGATATTCATACAACAAAATATTCTGGGAGCCGTGAAACCTTTGTGAGAATTATCAAAAACGCTGGCGGGGAAAGAGTTCATTGTTCTGACTGGATTTTATTTCATTATAAAGTCCTTTTGTGAAAGTTATGTAATTCATTGCAATATTAAACCTGGCTTTTACATTAATAAAACATATATTAATGCTAGACTGGCTAGTTCATTCTGAATGGTTTAAGCTGTACAATGAGTCTAAAGTGTTTATCTCTCCACTCTGAACTGTTAAATTTTCTTGTTGTGTTTTTCTTGTAGGATTAATTTTTGGAGCATATGGTGTCTTATCAAACAGCTAATGCTACCATTTTCCACAGCTACCAGCTAAAGCCGTATTAACCTTAAAGGTCCCCTGACATGGGGTTATTTGATTATTTTATAATGTTTCCTGGGTTGCCCTTATAATGTTAGTATGTTTTTTAGATAAAAATAGTCAATTTAGAAATAAAAGGCATTTTTCCTAGCCTGATTTTAGCCTCTGATTTGAACGCTCTGTTTGAAGGGGCGTGTCTGCTGCGGGATTCAGTGGAACCGCCCACTGCTGTGATTGGCTGACTTGCTTGCATATGAAATAGCTACGTATTACATGTGCAACTCTCTCGAATACTTTTACTACAGCTTATACTATTTTACTATTACAGCTATCGAGATTAACGAATTTATTCCCATCACATAAAATGTCAAGTCAAGTCAAATATATTTATATAGCGCTTTTCACAATACAGATTGTATCAAAAGCAGCTTCACAGTATCAATCAAAACAACTTAATGTTTGTTTATTACTGGAAAAAAGACATCCAAGTTTGGTAGAGCTGATCAATGGTATGATTGGTTAATTAATTTGAATATCCCCAACTGAGCAAGCCAAAGGCAACAGTGGCAAGGAACCGAAAAACTCCATCCAGTGACCTAAAGGTGTCCTAACACACCATCAGATGACCCAATGGAGAAAAACAAACCTTGGGAGAACCCAGGCTCAGTCGGGGGCCAGTTCTCCTCTGGCGTTTATGAACTAGAGGCCGAATTTACAGTAACTGTAAGGTAAAAAATGTATATGAATGCCTGGCTAAATAGATGCGTCTTCAGTCTAGTTTTAAACTGTGAGAGCGAGTCTGAGCAACGAACAATAACAGGAAGGCTATTCCAGAGCTTCGGAGCTAAATATGAAAATGCTCTGCCTCCTTTGGTGGATCTGGATATCCGAGCCAAAATGTTGCCGTGATGAGCATTGAGCAGATGACAGTCTGTTGATCGCGAGAATGAAGATCTTATCATCGCAACGCAGTTTCTGCACTCTCTCTAAAGCTTTCACCAATGCAAACAGGATGATGTACATACAGTAAGAGCTTCGTTGAGCAGTGTAACGTGCGTCATTGATTTCATAACGAGTTGTCCAGATAAACTCGCGCTGTGTGGAAAGATTGTTCTTTGATCGCTTTCTGTATATAATTTGTTCACAATTTAAATAAGATTATTTTCATCCTACTAAAAGAAACGATGTGAAGTTGATATTTTAGTCACTGGCTTGACTTACTGATAAGTCAAACAGTATTGAATGATTTTGAGAGAAAGATTACCTGTCTGAACAATTAGGCTACACATCAGAAATTGTTGCTTGGTAGCTCGATCGATTTATTTTCGAGGCCAGCTCTGTATTGGCCCAAGTTGAGGAAACAGTCGTCGGTGAAATGTTTGGACCATACACAACTTTGGGAAGTTGTGTCGGCGCATTTCCAGAGAAAATAAAATTAACCCATTGTTTCTTCATGAAGGAACTAAAAAATACTTTTGTGTTCATTTGTACATCCGAACACTGATCAACTGCCATGCTTCGCACGTTTGCAAGCCATGATATCTCTTGAGGAAAAACTCTAATCGCGCTGGCGCGTTCGTACTTCCCAGCTCACTTTCTCATGGGCGAGCCAAATTCTCCGGGTGGGCAACGCAGAGAAAGGGGAGGTAACCTTTCCCCCGTATGATGTCATACGGGGGAGATTCAAGATCAGCGCGTCTGAGCTGCAGACAAGAGAAAAATAGCCAAAGCTCGGTTTACACCGATTGAAAATTCTAGATATGAGGGGACCAAATACAGGCTAGGGGAACTAATATTAATGTTAAAAAAACCTCAGAAAGTGAAAATTTCATGTCAGGGGACCTTTAATACAAGTAAACTTAATTTAACTGACCATCACTGAAAGGAAACACATGTATCTTCTCAATAGGCTACTACAAAAAAACAAATTCATGTACTCAAACTCAAACTCTTAGCGGTATTTAACGAACCTATTTTTTTATTGGAAACTGTCCAAATATTGTCTTTAAATTACGTGGTTCATTAGTATAACTGATGATAGGTTGTGAAATCAAGCATTCTCATTACTGTTTTAAATATAGCTTACGTAGCATAGCATACATCTACCCGATTAGCCTGCCAGCTTAGCGTATATTAGGTATGTATTTATTATAGAAAGTTTATTATAGTATGTACACTGAAAAAAATTTGGAGTAGGATTTACTTGAAAAAAGCTAGGCAACTTTTTCCACTCAGAAAATGCTAGTAAATTTACAAAGATTTGCCAAGTAAAAACCTAAACATATTTATCAGTAGCTTTAATTAGAAATCTTTAAGTTAAAATTTACTCGGAATATGGAATAAAGTAAACTTTACTTAACCTAGTTAAAGGAGCCGTATGTAGGATTGTGGCCAAAACTGGTACTGCAATCACTTTAAAAATACCATAGAGCGCTGTATCCCCTCCCCCTACCCCCTAGTCTCGCGTAGCCAGACCTTCAGACTGACGGCTGAAGGTCTGGAATTCATAGCAGCTTTCTTTGGCCAAGGCCCGCCCACAAGGCCGTTTGACCGACATGTAAAACAACCAATTACAGTTCGTTTCGTTCAGCGTCACGTTTCGGTGCGTGGAAATGTCCCCACAACAACAGACCTGCGTGCAACAAGTCAGTCAGCATAGAAAATCAAAGAAGGAGAAGAAAACTTCAAGAGTCTTTCCCGTGAACCTCGCATACTTTTGAGAATTCTACGTTTAGCTGATCTTGATAAATGCTCATTGTCACTCATGTAAACACAACAGTTTTTCTTCCGCAATCACACGTCTGCGCTTTGTTTCCCGGCGGACCGAAAATAAACGCGACACTTGCGCCCCCGGAAATCCGATAAAATTCAACCAATCAGATGACGACTTCGACATTCCTGAAGTGTTTCCAGTTAAGTGTACTATATGCATCAGACGTTTAGCCAACGTTCCGTGGGCGTGACGTCTGAGGCTGAGACTACCTACCCCCTGACTCGAGGTTGCCAGATTAGCTGCAGGATTCAGCAGAAACGTAGGCTGCTTCCAATGGCAAGTCACGACGAGACGTACACAGTAAGTTTTTGGTGTGTTGAGGTGTTGAGCTGGGTGTTGAGGTGCTGGGGCCATAATAGCTGAAGAGATAAGCGTTTTTGATTTGATATTTAATTTGATTTTATTTCGTTATTTTGATCATATAAATACAATTACAATTTAAAAAAAAGTCTGTGGAAAAATAAATGTATAATAGTAAAACAAAACCAAAAACATATAACCACAAAATAAAACTTCCTTATTTTTAAAGACGAAAAAAAAAATCGATTTACAAGTAGTGATGGCCAAATGAGGCTTCCTGAACCACTGAGGCTTTCCAGCCCATTGGTTCACCAAAAGGTTCGTTTACCTGAAGCCTCATGAAACAGTGTGCTCCCTAGTGACACCTGTTGTGCAAAGCAATGTATCGCACACAAATCTATTCATCCTGAGCAACCAAATTGTCATGGTGTGGGCACACCCTTTTTCTATTGCCTGTGTATTAAATAAAGTTTTTTACTCTGCTTGTGTTTACCTATGCACACACAACTCACACACACATAACTTTGTATTCAGTAGTTCTTTGGGTTAGTGATGACAGTGAATGCCCCAAATGAGTGTAAAGAAATCACTGAGTGCAGTGCTGACTGAGTGCAATAGTGTAGTGATTATGGAACTGGGAGTACAATTATGTAGTGCTTATGGAACTGGGAGTGGAACAGCAAACTGCAACAGGGATGGGAACATTTTTACTGATTTTTATTTAAAAACAAAAGTTTTTTTACAGTATTTGGATTGAGGCGGTTTCTCTTTTTGGAAACCACCTCTCTAGCCTTAGAAAACACCCTTTCACAGGGCACCGATGATTATAAATGTATACAAACCTTGTTATGAGCAATCAATTCAAAATGCTCCCAGACAGGAGAAGTTCTCCTCTTTCTTGCTGGCTCCATTGTAAGGGCTCTAGGTTTGCCTTTAACGTTTGCACTCTAAGGCTTTCCCTACAGTCTAGTCTTAGAATAATAATAATAGCAATAATATATATATATATATATATATATACAATAATAACACTACTACTAATATATGTATATATATATATATAGCAACTAGAACTAGATATAGGCTAATTTACTCTAATAATCTACTGAACTATGTATACTTTACTCTAATAATCTAATAATCTACTAAACTAAGTATAATGTAATATAATATATAATACAGGCTATGATATATAATGATAACTATGCTACTACAAACTCGCTACTACAACTCGCTACTCACTACTTCGTACAACCAACACTTCAACACCAATGCAAACGCCTACTGCAAAACCCACGAGAGGCGCGAGGTTTCGAACCACTTTTATCCGGAAGCGATACTCAGAATGAAGCAATGACGTATTCAACACAATCCGAGGCCTCGTTTGTTATCGTCACGTGATTTTCACGGAAACGACACAAGCCTCGAATCGGGGCTTCATCTGGAACGCCCCTTTTTGCTCGACACAAGCTCCGGAGCCTCGCTTCAGATGTCACATCACTATTTACAAGTGCTAAAGTTTTTGCCATAAGCGGGCTAACAAATAACCAAAACATTTACCACAGCAATTATAACGCCGGACAAATTCAATATCACCAATGGCTATCACAGGGTTGTTTTCAGTTTCATCATAAAATATTGTTAGAGTAACTAAACTTGATTAGCAATGTTCATACAGGTCAACTTGCAGCATGTGTAACTTAGTCCACGATATACGTGAAGAACGAATGACGAATCATTTTTTCTGAGGTAAAGTTAGGCTTCTGTCTCAATTACGCTTCAAATTGCCATAATGGGAGTGCTAATGTTGTTGTCCTCTGCGTCTCAGCATAAGGACAGAGAAACTGGCTCCTATAATACATTGCTAATGTTAGCATACGTCAATGTGAGCTTACGTTACGTTACTTTGCACGAACATGCATAACTTTGTTCGACTGTCATGAATATATGAAATGTCCATTGACATCAAGTACAAGTTAGCCAAGCATAGATGAATCTTACCTGTCCAGGAGAAAATTAGCAACGTTGGCGTCTGTGTTCAAATTCTTCTCCGTTTTCAGCCGTCTCCATCTTTCAAAAGCATCTCCAATGCAAATTCTGGTTTTATTTCTGACTTTGTCACGACGAATTTCTGAATCATAACGAGGTCTTTTTGATTTTGTAACGTTAGACATCTTTATCCGACTACAGTTAGGGTAGATTAGAGCAAAGCTGGCAACCCGGATCCCGAAACACTACTGACTCCGTGATTGGTGGATAGGTGGAGGGTGGCGCATCAGACCAAAACACAACATGACAACATCAACATCAGTTGAGGGCTGCAAGTCCACTTTTTAAATGACAATATCCTAGCCATATTACTGTTGTCAGAGATATAAGTATTTGAAATGAACATGATTTCTTAATGTCTAGTGACATATCAGGGCCTTTTTATGATTAATTGAAATAAATTTCTTACATACAGCTCCTTTAAGTGAAAGTAACAAAGAAAATAAGTAATTTTTACTTGGCTAGTAAAAGGTTGATTAATATCGATTTAGTTCAAATTTCCTTTGCATTACATTTCACTCAAACAATTTTATTGATTTATACCAGTCATTTATAGTATATGTTTTACTTAGAGTATCTAAGTAATTTACTTCATTGTCAGATGTTAGGCAAGATGTGAATGCAAAGACCTCAATACTTGGTAGACAATACACAATGACGGTAACATTTGATGGATCGTTTTTGTGTTTGAATGTGTCATTTTGAGCAGAAAATTTACTCGAAATGTCACAAAATGGCAAGTTACTAATCCTAACAACAAAAGCAATGATAAAACAGTGTAAATACAGCTGGAAACCAGTGAAAAATGAACCTCATTAATTATTCAAGGTCCAGTGCATGATGGGAACCCCAGTATCAGAAAAGTTGAGTAATTTTTACTTAATTTTATTGAGTTGATATTCACACTTTCATTTCTACTCGCTTGAATTAAGTACTGATATGGAATTTACTTTTTTTTTTTTTTATTCTTGCCTGAACTAACTTTTTCATATTATATTAGGTTTGTAGGTAGGTTTTTTGTTTAATATATTTCCCAATTACATGTTTCAAATTAATGACTCAATTTATTTAAAAAACATTATAGTATTATTATAGCCTATTACTATTGTGTAAAAAAATGATTTAAAATTATTTTTATAGAACATATTATGTTGCAACAATCCTTATCCATTGTTAGGCATGGTTGTTTTTCAAGTTGGTTTTATTATGCAATACATGGGTGTTAATTTTATTTGTCAAGCATGTTGTTTGTGCTCTAAGGTTATAATTATAAATAGGTTATAATTATTCAAGACATCGCCATAACTTTTGATCAGGCATTACCGCCTGGGTCCTAAAGAAGACCCGATTCCGGGGGACTCGATTTCTCATGACACCTGCATTTCGAATCGGATATTATAATTTCGTCTGGCTCCGCAGTGCAAACGGACTAGGCATTTACACTTTTTTTTGGATGTTTTTGGCATTCATACTTAACGCGCTCGCCGTTGTGCTGTTTTGAGATGATTGGGCTCCAGGGGTCACTCGGAGTTATTGTTCTCTAAACTATCAGGAAGCAGCCGTGACGAAGTTTTTTTTTACACTTCCAGGAAACCTTAAGATAATTACTTGTGTCCAGGGCTCTCAAAAGTTATATCAAAAGTTTCCTCGGGCCCACCCAATTCTCTCAAGGTTTTGCTAGCAGTCCAATATTGTTCATAACTGACCAGTACAAATAGAAATGTATTATAACAATTGATAAAACTGATAAAAGATTGACAAATTCATCCAAATAAAAATAATTGTAAACGGTTAGTTACAGTCCTTGATTCTGATTGGTCAATAGCTGTTTTATTAACGATAAAACACGGTATAACCACTTCACTAAACAGTTCTATGTATCACTACACAACACCCTTAGCAACCACTCTTTGCAACGTAAACATATGTTTGTTCTCATTGATATTGTTCATTGAAGCTTATAGAGTATTGTGAGAGATCGAGTAAGCGAGTGTACCTGCATTTACAGTCGATATAGCATCTCCCCTCAGGTCAGGCCTATATACGTAATAAAAAATCCATTTGTCCTTTCATTATAAAAGTCTTCTCTACTGACAGACTCACTCATAAAGACAGTCTTTGCCGCCATCTTATGGTGAAACAATGTAGCTTTAGTTCCTGTTCACGTTCAAGGACAATTTTTTCCCGCGGAAGGAAGGCTTTTAGTGATTTTAAGTCAAGTCATCCTCATTTATATAGCGCTTTTAACAATGTAGATTGTTTCAAAGCGGCTTCACAGAGATAAACATATAATTTAAGGTAACCAAGATTGGTATCATGTGTAAGCTAGGTCAAAGAGATGTGTTTTTAGTCTAGCTGTGAACTGACAGAGTGTGTCTGCTTCCCGGACAATGGTAGGAAGACTGTTCCAAAGTTTTGGTGCTAAATAGGAAAAGGATCTACCGCCTGCAGTCGATTTAGATATTCTAGGTATTATCAACTGGCCGGAGTTTTGAGATCGCAATAGACGTGAAGGACTATAATGCATTAAGAGCTCGCTCAAGTACTGCGGAGCTAAACCATTTAGTGCTTTGTAGTGTAGTGGCAATTTTAATGATATTCATTGATCTTTAGTCAAATGTAGATGATTCAAAGAATGTCACATGTGTGTCTCTCACTTGTAGTGAGAGGATTCTGTTTATGTACCTGGGGAGGCAGAAGAGGGAGACACTCCAGAGAACAGACGAACAAGGACCTCTGACCTAGATGTCAGAAGGCCATTTGGTGCAGGGGAGCTTAGTGGGCCAACTAGTGACGTCTATGGAAAACTACTGGGAGGAAGGCTCTGGGGGGAAGAAAGGCCTTGAAACTAAGATAAAAGCTAGTTCAGTCTGTCTGGGGGGTGTGTCACTCTTCTGCACAGGGTAACAACTGTGTATTAGACTGCTCCTATTCTTGCAAGAATAAATACTTCTATTTTATATAATTTGACTCTGAGTGTCTCTTACGCAGTGATGTTTGTTTGAGAATTTTTGCCACAACAGTTTTGGTGTCAGAAGTGATATTCCTTGAACGTGTTCCCTGGACCTGAGATCGGACGGTGTTTGGCCACCTGGACTAAGTAAGTTCCAGCTCTACCTCGTAAACTTGAGAGAGAGGGGCCGACCGATATCAGGGCCGGGAGAATCGACCACTGGAATCTAAAGAACCCGCAAGTGGCACGGAACAACATCTCTGGGTAAGCAAAGCAAATTCAGTTTAATAGAGGGGAAAGAGAGAAATTGAACCATATTGGCTGAGGGCTGTCTCTGTGCGTAATCTGGATTTTAACTGAGATCTATAGATAGATCAAGAAGGTTTTAAACAGATACGAGAGAAAATTATCTGAGATGAACTGGGATTTGTAGCGGATCAAGAGGTTTCAAACAGATACGAAAGTATCTGAGATTAACTGAGATTTGTAGCGGATCAAGAAGTTTGCAAACAGATAGGTAACCTGAAAATCAGTTGTTCCACCACGGAGCAAATGGTTTTTTAGGTGCTGAAGCTAGTTAGGGGGAGCCAGAAAAGATTTTTTTTGGTAAACCTTAATTAGGAGGGCACTAACGAGTGCAACCCGACCGATTTGGGTTAAAAGAAAAAATCGGGTCTGTAACGGGGACGCCTGACAGATAAAGAGAACGCGCGGTGAGAAATCCACAGAGAACAGAGAGAAAAGCAGCCAGTATGGGGAAGTCTCAGAGCAAGCTTGCGAAATTTGGTACACCGGTGTTTTGTCAAATGAGGTATTGAGCGCCACAACATTAAAGATGGTGCGGGAATCAGTTGAACAGAGCAGTGAGAAACAAAAGTTGTGTCTGTGTTCAACATGTGTGTAAAAAAAATGTGAACAGATAATGGATTGTTGGCTTGAAGATAAAATGTCGAACTGCCAGGAGAAATAATGTTTTTTTTTACTTCTTCATCCAGTAAATGGATGCATGACATTAGATGTCTATAGAACTTAAATTTATATGACAAGGATTGTAGCAAGAAGCAATAAGGCTGTCTGTGTGAAATAGAGGGAACTGTAAGTGAGACTTGGTGGAAGAGGGAAGTGAAAAAAACAAAAAGGTTGGTGTGTGAGATATGTGTGTGTGGGGATTGTTCAAACAATCATGTACTGGTTAGATAATGAAGGAACTGGCATGTTTGAGAAAAGAAAGGAGAGGATAATGAGGGAACTGGCATGTAGGGAAAAGAAAGGAGAAATATAGCAGAAAACTATATGTGATGAAAATAGACATGGTCTGACAGAATTTATGGAAGTCAAATTAACTGTTTAAATGGTGAAATGAAAAGTCAGTTTTAGAATAAAATAAGGCATTGTATGATTGACAGGGATTAACATGATATGAGGAATGTTTTAAGCAGAATGGGGAACAATTCTAGATTTTGATAAAAAAATGATTGAAATGATGATATATCTGCTTTATTTTATTAATGTTAAGAAAATAAGGGTATTGAAGCAAGTAGCTATAATGGTTGTCTGTGTAATTTACGGACTGAGTAATATAATCTGTTTTGGAGAAACAGTAGAGATAAGACAATAATGATAATATTAAGTTAAATAGACTAACAATGTGATGGAAGGGAAAAGGCTTCAAACCAGTTGTAATGAAAATAATGATGTACAAATTGTTACACTTTATGAAGAGTAACGGAACAGTCCGGGAAAATAAATAAATAAATAAATAAATAAATAAATAGTGAGACAGAAGAGAGCAAATGCTGTAAACAGCTCTGCTCAGAAGATCTCACTTTGAAGAGATTTGCAGATGATGTTTTGTAAAAGATAAGCTGGGAGAAATGTGTAAAGACAGAAAACAAATTCGAATATTTTGAGCATTTTCTGTGCTGCTCATGAAATTATGTTCCGCCAATAAAATGATGAAGATTATGATTTGGCTATTGTGATTAAATCCGCGACTGGTGGACTGTAAAAGAATACAGAGGACTGCTTATCAGTGGCTCTGTTTACATTCCTGAAATGGGACACACACTGCTTCAAGAGTGTGCAGTAAGTTGGAGCCGTTTGCAAGCTCACAGTGATCAAACTATAGTCAAGGACAGGTGTCTGATGCTGAAGTTGAGGCTGAAACAAATTCACTAGATGACAGAGTGTTTGGTGGTCATCAGGACAATTTAATAGGTAACTAAATGCCCACCAAGAAGGTGTTTGAAAATGTGATAGTGACACATTTCTGATAATAATGTGGGGTTTGAAAGTAGATCAGTGTTTAAATGACGACAGTAACATTTTTCGTCTGAGAAATAAGAGATAAAAACAAGGTCAAAAGATTGAAGTCTTAAAGTGAATCCTATAAGAAAGAAAAGATCTATAAAAGTGAACTGATGAATACAGGTTGATGTAAAATTAATGACTCCAACAAATGTGAGTTGCAAAATATATCAAAGTAACTAACAGGATGATTGTGTTTTAATTAAACATTTTAGAAAGGGTTTAGATTAAGGAGAGAGACTAATCTCACGAATGATTTATAATAATTGCAAAAGATGTATCAAGCAGAGAGTGCTAGCCTTGTCAAAGTTAACGTAATTGAGAACTTGACAACTAAAATGCTGATTGAGAAATGTGAAACGTTATTGAGAACTGGAATAATTATTTTTATTTAAGATCAAGTAAGCAGAAGCAATACTGGATTAACAGTTGCTGAATGCTGATTAAACAAACAGCTTGAAAAGTTGACCATGAAAGAACTAGAAGCTGATGTTTTGCTTTCAAAAGATAAGTTTATTATTGGCTGTAATGAAACAGTTTGCTTATCTAAATCTGATGTGTACTGTGGCTGAAAACTGCCAGTGCAACAGAGACTCAATCTGAGTGGAAATTTGTAATGTCTAAATAAAGACAACTATAAAAATTATGTTTATTTGGAAACACATGTAATTTCTGGCAAATATGCCTTAAGCTTGGATAAAGCTATAGGATGGTAGATAAAGGTTTGATGTTAGAAGTTTATGAGAGTGCAGTGTGCCAGTCCTGAATGTCTCAGAGTCTCTCTCATTCAATGTCAGCTCAAAGCTGTTATCTGTGATAAGCTATTTGTAGTAAAGCACAGTTTCAGTTGAAGAATCATAGAGACAGAGATGTTTAAAGAAACAATTGCCATAAAGGGCCATTTGTATTTGTAAATGTAAAACTGAATGACTTTAAAGAAGTCTTTAAAATAATAATGCAGAACTTGAAGACATTTCATTTTATTTTAGGACCAGTAACTTCTTTGTCTCATTTAGTCTCCACCATTCAGGACTGATGGCTCCGTCTACAGGTAAAGTTCACTGAACGTACGGATGATCCAAATTCGCTGAGTATAGTCTAAGCAGCTAGGGTTTCTGCTTTTAAGATAAAATAATGGATTTAAGTGATTAAATACTGTTGTTATTGACCTGTCTCCCTGTGTGGACACTATTAGGCAATGAGAATGGCTCTGCACTCTTAAAAATAAAGGTTCTTCAAAGGTGCTTTGTTGGGGTATATGGTTCCATGAAGAACCTTTAACATCCAAGAAACCTTTCCATTGCACAAAAGGTTCTTTGTAGCGCCAAGAGGTACTTCAGATTATAAAATGGTTCTTCACAATCTCATGTGACCATATTGTTGGAGTAAATTTGTGTTTCCCATACATTGATTTATTTATGGCAACGTATTTTCACATTTGCATAGTTGATGATTACAGATTTTTTTTTTACTAGATCTGTAATGAAATGAGTTTGTAAACTTGTTTTCCGCATAAATAAAAGCTCGACTGCAGTTTCCGTCGAAATACAATAAATCAGTGTATCACTGTAACACAAATAATAATAATAATAATTATTATTATTAGTAGGCTAGTAGTATTAGTGTAAGACTGAGACAATTTAAAATGGGTTCGAGTCCCCATTACAGTTCAGGCAGTCCAACAAGTCAGTGCACAGACTTTTTCTCTTTGTTCAGTTTGTACACGAATAGCCTATGGATAGGAGCTCTTCATTTTGAACTCTCAAAGTGTTGATCAGATTGATTAATCGAATTTTAAAATGTACACAATTTTCTTTGTACAAAATGATGCTGTTATTTTGTCCCATGTGTTTGGAACGAACCTGTTGAATTAATTCAAATATTTCTCTCGTAATACTCAGACACTCCCTGATTGCCACCTATTGGTGTTATTCTGTAATCCACAGAAAGAATCACGAACAAATCAGTGAATTAATCTTTTTGGATAACAGGATTGAACAAAATCCCCACTAGTCGCTGTTATCCTTCTTCTGAAAATAGTTTAGTAATCGAAGAAATGCACATAATAGTCATGTAACGCACGGAATGACAGGCCTTGGTTTACAGTGACTTTATTCTTAGTTTGGAGTCGATTCTCAATTCTCGAATCCTTTGAATCGACAAAGTGATTCTTTTTTTAATCGACTTCCAGCAGGTTCATCCCCTCCCCCTCCTATCAGTTTTTCGCGCGTTGCTGCCAGTGACGACGACGTGTGTCCTGAATCCAGTTTTATTACGAGGAGAGCCTGACAAGCGGTACGATTGAAAACCGTTGAAAACTAATTTAAATAAGCATAACATAACAGGATGAGTTATCGGAACTTGTTGATGAATAATCTTTTGTGTGTGTGTGTAATTTTGATGCATTTCTTCCCGCTCCCTTCACTTCAGTTAATGCGCGCGCTGACAGGGTGGCTGCGTTTTCTCTGAGACTCTGACACAAATCGAAGGTATTGTGCACATAAAACTATTTTAGATAGCCAAAACAAAATATCAAGTATTATGTATCGTTGTTGTTCTAAATGGTGGGAGATTATATCATTTAATGGTCTTAAATACCCAAATGTATGTAACGTTAGGCCTATCGCCTCATTTCGACGACGGAGAGAAGCCATTTTGTTTGGAGTCTTCACAGAAATCCAATGGTAAGTGAATTCGTTAATTAATTAATTAATTATCTTATGTACTAGAACATTTTTGGTTCATTGCTTTCTTTTTATGTGGTCGTGGTATCCAGTGAGGTAGACAAGATTATGGTAGTTTCCGATTAAAGCGGCAGGATTAAACCAGTTAAATTTGCGAAATTCATATGCTTTTTAGATATGTGCTTAATAAAAAAGTAATTTAACGTTACTACTTGAGACAAAACAGTAAGGTTACCTCTGCCAAATTTTGAGAGATGCCAGTGAAAGCATAGCAAGTATGCATTTTTGTCTGGGATTAATCTTAAACCTTATCTGTGAATCCATTTACATAACGTTACTAATTAAAGTCAGGATTCCCGCAGATTCTTTAAAATTCTAAAATTTTATTTTCAAAATGTGCAGAAATCCCTACAAGATATCCTTTGCTGAATTGATCATTTTGACGGGTAAAAATACGTCATCCCAAATAGCTGTGCTAAGCCTTGTTATCAACCATTTTGTCTATCAAACTTATTAACCACCTTGAACATCTTTGACTGTCTGTGTGTCATTGGTCAAAGACGAGACGTCACAATTTTAGTGTCCATCAAATAAAATGTACAAAAGTGATTGTAAAAAATATATATATTTAAGTGTCTTTTTTCTGAGTAACGAATTAGAATTTCTATAACTCTGTGTTGAACTGATAATCACTATTTTGTGTGTTAAACACAATCTACTTAATACAGACAACTTCATTGTAAAGAAAACAACAACAACAAATATATGATCATAATCTGACATAAATGCTATTATAAACTAGATTAGTGGATAATTCAGCAGTAAAATTTAGTCTAGAAAAATCACGAGTGCACAATAATTGTATAAAATCTGAACATTTTGTGAAGAAAAAAAACGTTTAGTGAGGAACAAATAAGAGACAATAAGTGTAACACTAAATCTGTTAAAACGTTACACATTGCTCTGTATTGTTGTAAAATACATTCATCAAAAACAAGATAACAAAAATCTAAAATATCAATTATTTTATATATAGCCTACTATAAAATTGAGACATTTTTTTTTAATGTATAGTACAGCTGTTTAATGAGGTAGCAACATATGATAAATAGGACAGAACAAGAACGGCTATTAATAATCTTTCATTTCGTCACTGTATTATGATATGAAAGGCTCCAATACAGTGCGGCACAAAGCGCTTATTAGTCACGAAGTCAGTGAAGTTAAAGGATAATTCCGATATTTAGCACTTTGAGTCTATTTTCTAGTTAGTTTTGGATGAACTAGAGTGGTGGACACAGAAATTTTGACGATGGGTCCTGTTTCGACTTTTTGACTCTTTTAGAATCGCCTCTGAGCGCTTCAGAGTGGCTGTCTATTAGTGATCGACCGATATATCGGCCGGCCGATATATCGGGCCGATATTTGCGGTTTTTACATGTATCGGAATCGGCCGATATGCGGCTGCTGCGTTCGCCGATAGTTTTTTCCCGGCATTATTTATAGACAGGCGTCCACGGGCAGCTCTGTGCTGCTGGAGACGCTGCAGTTCACGTGCAGACCCTGCACTGTCCCTCCCCCACTAGCAGAGTGCAACCTGCGCTTCAAGATAACGGTAACTTTTAAACTTTCAAAGCATCTTTTAACTGTTTGACTGCCGAAATATTGTCAAACACTTTGAAAATGGAAACACGTTGCTCTATAACTGTTATGTGGTTGCAACTATATAGCTAAGCAAGTTTGTGGGTCCAAATGGAAAACGCGAATGACTCGTCTATAAAACTGCTTGCTTGCCATTGTATTTAGGGAGCTGCAAATTGCTGTAGGCTATCCGTTCAGTATGCATTAGGGCTGTCAATGAATATTCTAAATACGAATATATATTCGAATAGTTTAAAAAAACTGAATTTTGAAGGTGAAAATTAATATTCGAATGTGGAAAAACACGCCCGCGGTAGCAGACTAACGTTACCACAGCACAGCTCGCTCGGAGCGCTCAGTGTCGGTTCTATGTACTGTGAAACTTCAATTAATGTATTTGTTTCAATCACTGAATGAAGCCTGCTATATACCTTAAATTGCTTGCACAAAACTCTTGATCAGCACTCAACATTTGTTTGTTGTTGTTCATTTAAACCGGTATGCGCGGAGAGCGTGAGGGTGAGTGCGAGAGAGAGAGAGTGCGCCTGCGAGTCCGGGTGAGCTCTGCGGTCTTGGCCATTAGTTGATTTACTCGTTTTTTTTGTAGTAATACGTTGTCAAATATGTTTAAACTCAAATAAGCTACTTAATACTAGTAGTTATGTCTCTTTCTATTAATTTGTCCTGTTATTGACGTAATGCGCGTCATTGACCAAATACACGACGATATGTTCAAATATGTTTTTTTTAGAGGGAATATACAAACGCCATTTGAGCAATTTTGACAGCCCTAGTATGCGTACGGTAGCTGTTACGAACACTGGTCATAGGATTAAGTAATACCAACGTTGTTCCGTGCTTTTTGTGGGAGATTTATTCAGCGAACACCTGGCTGAGGTTTGGACGCGCGTGGTGTGTCTCCCTCGCCATCGCAGTGATATTAGAGACTAGACATGCTCATTTTATTTTATGTAGAAAATTTAAACCATGGCAGTAAATAGTTCGTTACTTTTAAAATGAAGTACAGTGTGCACTGTGCACTTTATTATGCTGGTTGCTACTGTGTGCTAGGGGTGGGCGCTATACCGGTATGAACGTGAATACCGGTATTATGTTGTGCCATGATATGGATTTTGCGATACCGAGGATACCGTATTCATAAATTCAAATTTTGCAGTTATATTGTTTTGTTCAATTTGGTAGCCTACTCTTTACAACTGTTAACACTAATGACGATACAGAATAGAATACGCTGTTTAAGGAAATGGCTGATTTGGCGCTTCATACGCGTGAAGTTGCTGAGGCGATTAACCGCTGTCCTGTGACGCGTTCGATGAAGGACCGTGACTAGAACACATCGCTAGTGCTAAGCGGCTGTTCATAAAGGATGCATCTTTTGCGGTGGAATGGGAAATAACAAGGTAATGAGACGCAAGTTTGACTTTTAACTTGAGCGCAGCATTTTTAGAATGCCGTTTCATTTGCGAGACGCGGGTGCAACACCAAAACAAGTTCGTCAAGCACAAACAAACGTTAAAGGTCTAGGCTACTGTATGTTTGAGATGTCATGTTTTCATGAAGGTTGAAAGCTGCTATTATTATCTTTGTTTTTACAAAACATTTACTGCTAATAATATTATCCACGTGGAGACATTTCCCCGCAATGTAACGTTAGGCTATGGATAACAGGACACGACACACACATAAGCGCGCGCATACACACGACACACACATAAGCGCGCCCATACACACACACTGGTCCACTATCTTTGTGGGGACTCTCCATAGACGTAATGGGTTTTATACTGTACAAACTGTAGGCCTTTATTCTGTCTCCTTACACTATGAATTAGTTTGTATGCAAATTTTCATTGTTTTTTTCTTGCATACTTTTAAGTTTTATTTATTTGGTGCTTTGTTCAATCTCAAACCATTAGTTTATTTTTATTATTAAGATGTCTGCACAAGAGTTAACTGTAATCTGTGCAAACATTAAACTTAAATTAAACGTCTCGCTTTGGTCTACACTGGAAGTGTTCTGCTCGCTCTGCTAAAGCTAAACTATAATTACTAAAACTGAAACTAAATAAAATAAAAACTATATAGAAATGTGTTTGCAAAATAAAAACTAAATAAAAACTAACAAAACCATTAATGAAACTAGCTAAAACTAAACTGAAATTTAAAACTAAACTGAAATTTAAAGAAAAAATTGAAAACGATATTAAAATAAAAACTAATTTAAAAAAAGCAAAACTATAACAACAGATATTCCCGGCGGAGACAGAGCACACCCGAAGACGGCTCTCACTCAGAAATCAATAAAGTCTTCATTCGCTGCCGGTTCTCATTATGTGGAAAGAGTGGAAAAAGTGGAAAGACATAACAAGTGCATTCAGGCCTACCTCATGTTGCACGTTTGCACTTTTTGAGAAAAAAAATGGCACAATAAAAAAAAAAAACATTTCAGGTCTATGTCCAATGAAATGCCTCACCTTTTTCTAGTTATCTACTGTTAAAATACATATTTTGCCTGTAAGGTAAGGTGTACTAAAATGTGATTCCATTTTTTTTTCTCATATCGCGATATAATATCGATATCGTCCAGACAGTGAAAAATATCGTGATATGAATTTTTGCTCATATCGCCCACCCCTACTGTGTGCAATAGTGTAATTATTTTATTTATGCTTAAATATTTATTTTCAGCAGTGAACTTTTTTTTGTTCTACCTCATGTTTTTAATATTTGTTAAATATTGTTTATCTACTTGTTCTTGTTCTACCTCACATGTTTTTACTATTTGTTAAATATTGTTTTTTTACGTTAAATAAATGTTACTTTTATTAAATTGAGACCTGTAACATTTGTTAACATCATGTCATTTTTATGATGTAAATTGAGGGAGCAAAATGTATCGGCTCCAAATATCGGCTCAAGAAAATCGGCAGCCCGTATCGGTCATCGGCTAAGGCTGATGGGAAAAAAATCGGTATCGGTATCGGCACTAAAAAATCCATATCGGTCGATCCCTACTGTCTATGGGCATGCACAAACATCTCCTTAAAACAACCCTTAATGTTCGTTTACAAAACTGCAACTCACTGAGTGGTTAGTGGTGTTCGTTGAGGATTAAAAACATATATTGGCGCAATGTATGATTTCAAACCGTGTTATTTGCTATAGTGGAACAATTTTTTTCAGATACCTCACAACCGTGTATTACTTCCGCTCGATACAAAATGGCAAATAAAACACGACAGAAACGGTATTTCACTTCGCTACTTGTTTTGGAACATCAACGAACACCACTAACCACCCGGTGAGTTGCACAGTTTTGAAAACGAAGGTTAAGGGTTGTTTTAAGGACCTGTTTGTGCATGCCCATAGACAGCCACTCTGAAGCGGTCAGAGGCGATTCTAAAAGACTCAAAGTCGAGACAGGACCCATTGTCAATTTCGGTGTCCACCACTCTAGTTCATCCAAAACAAACTAGAAAATAGACTCAAAGTGCTAAATACCGGAATTATCCTTTAAGGTCACTTCAGTACCACAAACAGTTTGAGAAGAGTTGTGGAGTCATCTAAACCTATGTATTGAGATTTGGTACAATTGTAGACATCTTTGACATCAATTGGCACATCTTCACCCTTAAAAAAATAGTCCCTTTTATTTCTGTGGCATTTTTTATTTTATTTTTTACATTTGAAAAGTACTTTTTATACAAATGTTTTAAAATGACCCCTTTTCTGAAATTAATTCAAAGTGAGATGGGAACATCCTTCAGCAAAGCCTTGTCAGAACTAGAATGGTGGTAAAATTGCACCTTTTTGCAGTTTGCTTTTAACTAACATTGTGCATTATGTGCAGCTAACAATATTATTTGCTTCTCAGATATGACTGAGCAGTGGACTACCACAGAGGTGGGCCAGTGGCTCGATGAAGTGTCCTTGGGACATGCGAAACCGGCATTCATCGGTCAGTAAAATGGGATGGAATGTGTTTTCCAGTGCTCATATTGTCCTGTTAAAAAGGCAACGCATGACAAGCTTTTGAAGCATCTTCAGCTGTACCATGAAAATGAGAAAAACTTTTCTGTGACGTGTGGACTGGATGGCTGTCCCCGTGTATTCTCCAGAGTGAAATCTTTACAAAATCATTTAAGACGTAATCATAAATCCACTGGCAGGAACCAATCTGAGATCGATGAGGCACCAGTTACTTCGACCACTGTTCTAGAGACGCATCCAATTGACTCAGAAGAAAACCGTGGCGTGTCAATTTCTCAGTTTGTTGAAACGCTTACTGAAACTCTGAAAAGACATTTGGCTTTATTTTCCTTAAAACTTCAAGAAAAACATGTTACACAGAGATGTGTTCAAACTGAAGTAATTAGTGAGGTTGAAGCCCTGTTTAATTTTTTTCATCATAAATACAAGGACATATTCAGTAAATGCCTTGATAATTTAAATATTGACACCAGGAATCCACTGTTTTCCTTTTTAAATGATTCTGATTTTGTTGAACATTGCTTCCGTGCTGTTAGCACTACTCATAAACTTGATAGGTATTGTGCTGAAGAACTGAATTTGATCGAACCAGTTGAGTATGCTCTTGGTGTTGACTCTGTGGGGAAAAGAGAATCCTTCCAGTATGTTCCACTCTTGGATATTTTGAAATTAATTGTTAGTGATCCGTCAACATTAGAGCATATTTTTGAAAAGAGGGTAACTCATGTTGAATCAGTAACGGACTACAGTGACGGTGCAATTTACAGAAAGACAATTTGGAATAGTGAAGACCACTTTTTCAGAATTCATTTATATAATGATGAGTTTGAGGTTGTAAATCCAATTGGATCTAGAAGACTGCTGCACAAAGTCTCTGCATTTTACTTCACTCTAGGAAACATTCATCCTAAGTACAGAGCGAGTTTAAAGCACATTCATCTTCTTTTGCTTGTGAAATACAATACTTTAAAAAAATATGGAGTAAAAAAAATTGTTGAACCGCTCATTTCTGATCTGAAAAAATTGGAAAGTAATGGTATAGAACTGGTGTGGAAAGGAAAAGAGCTTTCTGTCCGAGGTGCGCTTGTTACAGTGTCTGCTGATAATCTCTCAGCCCATGCTCTTGCAGGGTTCAGCTGTTCATTCAGTAGTGGACGGGTCTGCAGGTATTGCTTATGCCATTATAAAGACCTTTCTCTTAGAACACAAGAGGATGATTGTGTCCTACGGACACCAGAGACTCACAACTATCATCTTCAGTGTGTGGCAGAAGATCCTACCACAAAATCGTTGTATGGAGTAACAGGACCTTGTGCTTTTAGTGAGTTGCCAAACTTCAGTGTGACAAATGCATTCCCTCCAGATGTTATGCATGACTTTTTAGAGGGAGTTGTTCCTCACGTTTTGAAATTAGTTTTAAAGGCCTTGCACAATGAAAAAGTTGTTAGTGTGCAGGAGGTTAGCAAGGCTTTAGCACACTTTCCGTTTGGACAAAATGACTCTTCTCATAAACCAAGACCAATGTCTGAGAGACTTCTTTCTGATGGACAAATAATTGGGAAAGCTGTGGAAAAGTGGACTTTGCTTCGGACAATCCCATTAATCATTGGGAACAGAATAAGCAAAAGCGACAAGAATTGGGAGCTCATTCTTTGTCTAAGGAACATTGCAGAAATACTACTGGCACCAACAATAAGTATACATTGGATCAGTCCTTTAGCTGAGCTAATAACTTCATTTTTAACTCTTTTCAAAAGTCTCTTTCCTGACTCCATTACTCCAAAGCTCCACTTTCTAGTTCACTATCCACGGTTGATTGAAGACTTTGGTCCTCCCAGAGCACATTGGTGCATGCGATTTGAGGCGAAACACCTGTACTTTAAAAAAGTGTCTCAGGTTGTCTGCAATTTCAAAAACATCTGCTCCTCTTTAGCAAAGAGAAACCAGCTTCGACAGTGTTGGGATTGGCAGGGAGACAAAGTTCCTGGGAGAGACGAGTGTTCTGTGGCAGTGTCCCGTTTGGACTTTAATGAACTTGACAAACCACTGCAAGAAAAGCTTTTGTCCTACTCAAAAGGCTTGCATGAGGAAAAAATCTGGAGCAGTAAAAACATTTTACTGAATACTGTAAAGTACTCACTGGGAAACTTTTTAATTCTTGATCTCTTGCACGAAGACATACCACAGTTTGTAAAGATCACTCAACTTCTCAACATTAGAGCCAGTTGGTTTATCGTTGGCCGGCTCTTCAGCACTCTTGGATTTGAGGCGCATCTCCATTCATACTGTGTCACTCCTTCTGAGGATATTGTAATATTCAAAGCTGGAGAGGAGGTAGATTTTCATAGTCTGGACTGTTACCATCTGTCAGACCAACATTTCATCTCACTAATCCATCGTCCCTTCAAACCAATGTGAGTGTAAACTTATGTTTATTGTTATAATGTTGCACACAAAATCGCCTCTGACTACTAGCACAAATTCTGCAGATTTGAGTGTACTGTATTGTCTGTGCAGTGAAAATAGCACTAACTGAAATCCACTAACTACTTTGTTTTTTTGTTGTTGTTGTTTGTTTCATTTAAAAACAGAGAATGAAGTAGATGGTCCAACACTATTAAAAATGACGGAAAGAATGAGCGAGCGTCTGTTCCCAAAAATCAAAGAGCAGATCAAATTTATGTCTGCATTGGAAGACCTGAAATTGTGAGTATTGGATCTGATTTATTTGCTTTATAGTAGTAGTGATTAGGTTTGGGTACTATCCCTATATGACCGGTATTTACAAGAACGAATCGGAATGTTAGGATATGATAAAATTAATATAATATTCTTTATGCTATTTGTTGTTTTTAGCCACCATGACATCCCTGAACATGAAATATCACAGACCACTCCAATGGTTCCACCCTCCAGTACTGCAGTACGTTATCCTCCATTTCTAATGAGTGCCCTTGAAAAGGAAGACCCGCAGCTGAAGGCTCCTACCAAAAATAAGTTCAAAAACGCATTAATTCAAGCCCTATTTGATCACCTTAGCCAAAAAACAGTGTAAGTCTAAACTTTTTTCTGACATGGTTAGAAAAAAAAAATGTGTTTTGTCTTTGCGGTTGTTTTTTTTATTTTTGATAGGGATGTTCAAGATTGTTTTATTTGGGAGTATGTTAAGTTTTACATAGATTTGCTAACTTCAGGTTCCTTGTTACAGGTATCCCTCACACACACAGTATGTGGATCTGATGAGATCTGTGTTGATGAGCTTTCCATTTCTAAGGGAGAAATATGGCTCTGGATTTGTATGTATCCCACAAAATATGAATTTGAAATTCTATAATTTCCTTCTTTTTTGTTGCATTTTAGCATTATTGAGTGACAGATTGCTGTTTGTTTTTACTTTTATGGAGCTAGAATAGTCTCAATATGAATTAGGGCTGTAACGATACGCGATATAAAACCAAAGGTGCGAGCCATGAACCTGTGTCACGGTGTGAGAAGGCAGAATCGCGATACCCCTTCCAACTTTTAGGTGGCAAAATATTTTTTGTAATGCGAATTACACTGCGCAAACCTAAAGCAATACTACCCACCGGATGAAGAAGTGTTGGCTCTTCACAGAACTTAAAATATTTATTTTATTTTATCTTTCGTGTTCGCATTTATGAGGAAAAAACAATGTTACTGATGTGACAAGCTCTTAAAGCGGCACAAAAGTGCTTTAAAACTTTCACAGAGACCTCAAACAGAAAGCACAAAGCCTTTCATTAAAGTGAATTTTTGTTTTGTATTAATTGTATCTTAATTTGAATCAATGTTTCATCAACCAATTGCCTGGATTTAATAAATAAGAAGTAAATATAGCGGACAATAGATAATCTTGACACGGAGGTGCCGGCGCGTGAACTGTAACACGTCTCATAAATGAACCGAAACTCAGCGTATAGACCTGAGAAATATATCTATATTATTGAAATGTCTACTTTTAAACAGAAAAATTCAAAACGAAAGACAGACTGCTCTCTGCTGTAATCCGTATGAAATGTGCATTTCTCTCTGGCGTGTTCACTGAAGATCGCGAGTCAGTCGTCAACTTCATCTTTGCAGCCTACACTGTCTGAAAACACTTGTTTATTAATAAACAATTAAAATGTCTCCTTGCTATATTTGATGTATTCATAATCATTACTTTTGCCAGTTCTTTGTGACAGCTTTTAGGTGCTATATTGGCAGCCACCCTTACATGAATCACCACACCTGCATTTTTAAAAATATTAATTTATCAGCCATTATAAATACCGATAGTTATTGTGGCCCGCCGATATATTGGTCGTGCTCTAATTTATATGTCATTATTGATTTGTGTTTTCTTTTAGGATGCTTTACTTGAATCCCTTCGGAATAAGTTCAAAAAGGAAAGAAAACCGTTGGTGCATTTAGATGAAGTTGCCAGAATGAAAGAGAAGTACTCATCTTCCATTGCTGGCTGTAAACGAGCTTCCAAAAATGATGAGGAGCCTGTGTGCAGCAAAACCAAGATGCCGGTAACTGTTTTTTGCTTTTCTCAAAAGGTCAAGAAAAAATTAATTTTTTGATTCATGACCACTCTAAAATAACTGGTTATATCAGTAATATGCATATTGAAAAATGTATCAGGTAAAATGTAGTGTGATTTTTCGTTAATATTGTGGAGCCATACTTTGTAATACTGTGCACATACTGATACTTGCATCTGCTTTTTTTTTTTCTGCAAGGCTTCAGACAATGTTGAGGATGATGGGGAAGATGAGCACAGCATTGACCAACATGTTAAATGCATGCAGATGGAGTCAAGAAAGCTAAGACCAAATTTGGACCTCATAAGGCAGAGGCTCAAAAGAACAAAAAAATACAGGGCGGAGTATATTTCTCAGCATTCCACCAAAGAGGTTCTTTGTCAATTCCCCTGCCTTCGTCGACCAATTTTTGTAAGTGGCGGTGTTGGCTTTTTTTTTCTTCTTTCTTTTTTTTAAGGGTTAATAAGTTTAACATGGTTTAGTGTTAAGTATGTTCTAACAGTTCTTTTAAAGAATAATTTCCCATTATTTACTTTCCAACGGAGACAGGGGATAGCTGCGATTTGGAGTAATGGGCGTGCCGAAAGAGATGTTGCTACAACAGAATAACAAAATTTACTAACATAAAAACAGAAGAGCAAGACGTGAGCTCAAAAGTCAAACTCGTCCAAGCGAATGTTTGCATTAAAGAAACAATGGTAGTGAAGTGATAGTGTAGTTCACAAACTCGCTTGACATAGGTGGAGAACCAAACAATTGTAGGATGAAAGTCAGTCAAATACATCTTGAATGGCCTGGGGGAGAGTAAATAATCCATTTTTATAAAAAATAAAAAAACATTTTTGGGTGAAGTTTTCCTTTAAAGCAAGCAAATATTTTGCCTGATTAAAATACTGGCCTTTAGAAATTCATCCATTCTAAAATTTAACAATCACCTTTGAATTATGAAGACCATGATTCTGCATTCACTTTTCTTATTATCTGTCTTTTATTTATCAGCTTCTGGAGGAAATGAAGAACTCCACACACACTGATATTGACAAATGTGTCCTCACAAATCTGAGAAAGCTTTCTTACCAAATTGTGGAAAAGGCCCCAAATACCAACTTAAAACAAATGTTGAAGCTGACATTGGCTTTATGCGAGACAGAAGTGGAGAGAAATGGTGTGTATTTATTAACACAATTTATTTCATTAATGTGTGCAATTTATAATCATGTATATGGCTTTGTTTTTAGGCCAAATGGTTAATGCTGCCATCCTCCTTCTGCCATCTCTTTTCAAAGAAAAGGAGTCAGCACTCTATGTCATGGATCAGGTATAATATTCACTGACACTAGTCCATGTCTCAATTTCATTTAAGTGTGCTGACTTATTTTTTATTTATTCGTCCAAACTTTGTATAATACAATGAAATATCACAGAATCAGTTAATTTGGTTTGGTCCTACTTTATATTAAGTTGCTTTAACTATTATATACTAACATCGAAATGAATAAATTGATACAATAAAACAACTTATTGTGTACATGCATGTTTTTACATATAATTGTTTTTTTAAATACCTGCATGTAATTACAACTGTAATTAATATTCCTAAAGACCTCTTACCAGATTTACACAATAGCAGCTAAAGAGTTTTACAATACAACATGAACACAATAAGTACATTGTACTTATTTTTCGATGTTTTTCTAAGTATGCTCTTTTTAGATATAATATTGTTAAGACAAAATAATATATATATATCATAACTGTTATGTGTTTGTTTTCACAGGATCCTCCACACCCAACCCCAACCATCGTCCTAAAGGACTGCGAGAATGGGAACCCTTTAGCCAGTGGCAGTGTTTCCATTAGGATGGATGGAGAGGACATGGTTGAAGATGATGGGGGCGTTGACGTTTCCCTGGGTGTTAGCCTGCTCTACTCGTTGTATCAAATCTACAATGTCGCTTATCCAAAGTGCCTGAGAAAGACAATGTCGTTTTTGGAGGCTTTTGTTTTTAAAATGAGTGGACCAGTCCCTATTTGTGTGAAGAGAGTTTATAATTCCCTGTAATACAGTTCTGTCTTCTACTATTTCTCTTACAATTAAAGGGATAGCTCACCCAAAAATAAAAATGATCATAATTTACTCGCCAGCAGCCATCAACTGTCTGGTTACCAACATTCTTCAAAATATCTGTTGTGTTCAACAGAAGAAAGAATTGCGTGCAGGTTTTGAACAACTTGGGGGTGAGTAAATGATAATTTTCATTTTTGGGTGAGCTATCGCTTTAATTGTAAGCGAAACAGAAACCAGGCATTGTTAACCATGTTCTCTCCATCCATCCAACTATCTTTTTAATACTTTAATTTACAGTTTTCATTTTGAGTGGACTGTTTATTGTAGAGTCTGGTTTATTGTTGAGTCTGGTTTCTGCTGATGTATAGTTTATTGTGGAGTCCGTTTTCTGCTGATTTCCGGTTTATTGAAGTGTTTCTGCTGTCTTCACGTTTTAAAAACGTCTGATAAATTGAAATGAAATGTTTGTCTGATTCATGAAATGAATACATTTGGCCATGGGCCATAAAAATAAAATAATTTTAATTCCTGCATTTTCTTTGTATGTCGTTTACTATGGGTGTCATAAAGAACCTTTTCATAAATGGTTCTACAAAGAACCTAATTAAGTGACATGAAGAACTGTTAAAGGTTCTTTAAAGAACCTTTGAGAAGGGTTCTTTGCAGTACTGAAAAAGGTTCTTTGTGGCACTAAGAAAAAATAGGTTCTTCAAGGAACCTTTCAGTGAAAGGTTCTTTGGGGAACCAAAAAAGGTTCTTCTATGGCATCACTGCGAAACACCCTTTTTGGTTCTTCCAGGCACCTTTATTTTTAAGAGTGTGGTGACTCTTGAACGTGCCTTTCCTAAGCTCCAGAAAGCAGCTGAGTTCTGTTGAAGAAAACCGATTGTGTGATGGGAAAAAAAAAGCGGTCACCAGTGGGCACGAGTGACCACCTCCATGACGGGTAAGACCTTCTTTGGCCAGACAGGGGGCAACCCAAGCCAGAGGGCTCACGTAAAGTCACTGGGCATCTCCTGAATGGAGATGTTTTATGTGAGACAGGTATGAGAGTTGAGCAGGAGCTGTGAGGCCAGCAGCGTCCTTATACCGTTAGGGGGAGATGAAGCTATGACGAGTCACGCCAGTCTTCCCCATGATGCAAAAGCTCCTCTATGCCACTCACCAGAAGAAACCGCATTAGTTGTATGGCTTGTTTTTCATTGTGACAAGTGTCTGCAACTAAACCGGGGGGAAAACACCCTGAGAAGAAAATTATAGACAAAGAGCTAATGGCAATGGGCTTTCAAGAGCCAGCTGAGACCGTAAGGGGGATTGCCATTATTAATTGTTGTGGAGACAGTAATAAAACTTTTTGATGTCGGTTGCCTTATGGGCAAGGAAAATGTATAGAAGTTGATTTAGAACTAGTCTATAACATAGTTCTAACTCCTGAAGGTCGTTAGACATGGTGGTGACTAAAGATGAAGACAGCTTTGTAGATTTAAGTCTGGATAACAAAGGTGGATGGTCAAAGGTTATTGTAATGAATTTAATATTACATTTTGTATAAGAAATGGATTTATAGTGAGAGAGACTGCTTGAGCTGGAGGAAGGAATGGTAACTGTGTCTGTCTTTCTGTTATCGGCCTGCTAGAGCAAGCTGAAGAAAAATAATGATAATGAATCCAAAACAACCCAGCTGACTTGTCTAAAAATCTAATGAATAATGAACAAGACATGCTTTGAAAGTGGTTAAGAGACCATGTAAAATTAGGGAAAAGCTACAGAAAATATGTGAAGTTTAAAATCTTATTTAAAATTTAAATCCTTTTAACGATGATATAAGGAAAGGGCAAACATTGAGAATGAGCAGTTAACATATGTGTGTCTAGTATGAGTGTGTGTGTGATGGTGACAGCACTTTATGTTGTATGTATTAGTTTGGGGTACTAATATTAGAACAGTATTGAAATTAGAACAGAACAGTTTTATCATTACAGATGGGTTAAGGCAAATGACAAATTTTAAAGAAGCCGATAATTCTGAGTGGAACGGTTGAAAAGACAATACAGAACATGGGACGAGCTTTAAGTTGATTGGACATCAAGCTCTGTCTGGTAGTAATACTTTTGTCATGCAGGATGTCGATTTGAATTATGTTCTGGATCAGTTTAAGTATTTGTGTAAATTGGAATTGTGTAGTTGTAGATCACCATCTGGCATGGGCTGAGATAAATGAAAATGTTGTAGATGGCAACAACAAAATGACATATTGGCTAAGTCAATTTCGAAGTATCAAGAGAGCCCTTAACATTTATGATAATTGTGAACAAAGGGGGAGAAATGATTGACTGACATTGACCAAGTCTGTACAGCACGACCTGACCTGAAAATTTATGCCTTTAGAAATGTTTGTGATGGCTGACTTGAGAGACCAAACAACAGGCCTGAAAAGCAAGATTCGCTGTGAGACTCAGGGACGTTGCCCTTCAAATACTTCGATAAGAAGATGAGATTGGGCTTTAAGTGAAGAATGTAATATTTTTGTTTCAGAGGCAGAGAAGGATGTCTGGGAAAAATTTGGCTGAAGGACGCCGTTTGGGTTAGTGTTGATGGCAAACTTTATAAAAAACACTATGTTAAATGTTATGTTAAATTGATGCTCGAGTTGTGTCGTGCATCAAGAGGGAGATGGTATAACAATTGCCAAATATGGTTTACTTGGGTCCCAAACAAAATTTGCTGTCTGTACATGTATTTGCAGGACTGTTTCAACAGGAAACGCTAGGGCAGATGCGGCAGCGAAGGCCATGACAGCACAGCAGACAAAAGAAACTACGTATTTTACTATCTGAAAATAACCTCGACATTTGTTTTCCTTTACAGAGCATGCAGACTTTTGGATACAGGGGAGAATGTCCCCTATAAAATGATGGCTATGGATGAATTTGACTAACTATCCTGGCCTGAGTTATTATTGTAGCAGAAAGGTGCCACACCTGTGCAGCGCATAACTTAAATTTTCCTTTTACAGAATGTCAGGATGGGTTGCAGAAAACAGAACTGATTCTGTTCCAAATGTATAAATATTGTTTTTCAGGGGAAAAGGATCCTGAGTGCTATTAAGTGAGCGAGAAATTATCCGGTGATAATGTTTCAGGTTGATTCCACAGGTCACACCAAAAGGGGACGAGCGGCTAGACAAGCGGTCACTAACAAAATACTTAAGGTCTCCATTCACAGGTGACAGTTCACTCCAGTGGGGGTGCGGTCGTGATATAAGGGAAAACCTTATAAGGATCAGAAAATGGTTGGAGTGTGACACCTGGGTCCAAGCCTCTCACCTTAGACAACACCAACAGGCCACAACCATCCCATAGTCCATGGGGCGAACGAGATTATCAACACGCCTGGAGGAGGAACCAACTGCCAACTGATGGTTTAAGTTTAACAGAAGAATGGGGTTTTGTGATTATTTTGAGGATTTGATTTGATTAAATCAAAATAGGGCTTAGTATTGATATACAGTCGATCAAAAGATTTGATTGGTTACTTATTCATTAGGAAATATTTAAGGAAAATGTTTTTGGGAAGAGAAGATCTATTAATTAATGTAAATTATAGGGATAATTGTTGAAGCGTATTAAGTAGAACCACAGCATGTTTGAATTAAAAGTATTGATTTGATTGTAAATGTAGAAAATATATTGATTGTGTCCGTAATGGAAATATTAGAGTTAATATTGAACAACTGCATTGGTTAGAAGAATGGATAAAATTATAAGACTTCTCTGGTTAGATTTTGTTAAATATGGCATTAAATAGAGCTTACTAAATTGAATTAGAAGTAAATGAAATATGGAGATGGGCGTAGATTAATGGAAAAGGCTTAATGATAGGAGTTAGGATTGTTATTCTAATAATTTTGTTATTCATGGGTGAATATGATTACAGTGACAGGGGAAACATGCTGTCTGTTCAATTGGTGAAAATGACAGTCTATCCCAAGGATGAACAAAATTGTGACGACACAGGTAGTGGGAGCTACAGTGAGATATGTGTTAAATGTATGTTCTGTTTGTTTTTCTTCTATTTGTTTATTTTCTGAGAAAGATTAAGGGCAAAGATTTAAAGGGGGTTAAAAGCAGCAGTCATCCGTGTTACGAGATGGCGTACAAAGATAGGGTTTGAAACTGAGGGATTTTTTTATTTTACTTTTATCTGGTTGTTTCCTTGCTATGTTATAACTACCTTTTCCTTACTGGCGTGACTGAGGGTCTGTTTACAGGAGCGCAGAAACAGAGATTTCTCGCTTAGCCCAACGCAGTGAAATGTTTACTTGCTTGCTAAAATATTACGGGGCCTTTCCCCCACAAAAACAGCCTTATGCTTCTTCATTCTAAACTTTTCTTCACAGGTTAAAGGAGAGTGATCATTTTAAAATCAGAGATGAAAAGTATAAGTGTGATGATATGACTTAAAATTTGTCTTATTGTTTATTATTGTGATTATGGGTAATCAGAATGATAAAAAGTGAGGAGTTGTAGTGGCAATTTTAATGATATTCATTGATCTTTAGTAAAATATAGATGATTCAAAGAATGTCACATGTGTGTCTCTCACTTGTAGTGAGAAAGGATTCTGTTTATGTACCTGGGGAGGCAGAAGAGGGAGACACTCCAGAGAACAGACGAACAAGGACCTCTGACCTAGATGTCAGAAGGCCATTTGGTGCAGGGGAGCTTAGTGGGCCAACTAGTGACGTCTATGGAAAACTACTGGGAGGAAGGCTCTGGGGGGAAGAAAGGCCTTGAAACTAAGATAAAAGCTAGTTCAGTCTGTCTGGGGGGTGTGTCACTCTTCTGCACAGGGTAACAACTGTGTATTAGACTGCTCCTATTCTTGCAAGAATAAATACTTCTATTTTATATAATTTGACTCTGAGTGTCTCTTACGCAGTGATGTTTGTTTGAGAATTTTTGCCACAACAGTAGGTAATCAACAATATTTTAAAATGTATACGATGTTTAATGGGAGCCAATGCAGTGTTGACAGAACCGGGCTAATATGTTCATATTTCCTGGTTCTGGTAAGAACTCGAGCTGCGGCGTTTTGAACTAGCTGTAGTTTGTTTATTAAGCGTGCAGGGCAACCACCCAGTAGAGCATTACAATAATCTAGCCTTGATGTCATGAACTAATGGTTCCGCATTTGTCATTGAGAGCATATGGCGTAATTTAGATATATTTTTAAAATGGAAAAATGCGGTTTTACAGATACTACAGATTTTTACTTTCAAATGAAAGATTGGTATCAAAGAGCACACCCAGATTCCTAACCGACGACGAAGACTTGACAGAGCAGCCATCAAGTGTTAGACAGTATTCTGGGTTATTACGTGTGGAAGTTTTTCGTCCAAAAATTAGAATCTCTGTTTTTTCAGAATTTAGTAGTAGGAAATTACTAGTCATCCAATTTTTTATATCAGCTATGCATTCCGTTAATTTTGTGAATTGGTAAGTTTCGTTGGGTTTTGAAGAAATATACAGCTGAGTATCATCGGCATAACAGTGAAAGCTAACTCCATGTTTCCTAATGATATCTCCTAATGGCAGCATGTAGAGAGTGAACAGCAACGGTCCTAGTACTGAGCCTTGTGGTACGCCATACTGAACTTGTGATCGATAAGACATCTCTTCATTTACTGCTACAAACTGATAACGGTCAGTTAAGTATGATTTAAACCATGCTAGTGCAATTCCACTAATGCCAACATAGTTTTCTAGTCTATTTAAAAGAATGTTGTGGTCAATGGTATCAAATGCAGCACTAAGATCGAGTAACACTAATAGCGAGATACAACCACGATTTTACTTCATGAAAGTTGCATTGATACATACTTTTTTGGCTTTAATATTTGTGTTAGCATATGTGTTTATTAAAGCAATAAGGTACGAGAGGCTAGTGCTGTATCGTGAATAAGTCACGGCTGACTAACAACGCCCTTCAGCCATGACTTATTCACGAGACAGGACAGCCTATTAAAGATTAGAGCTATTAGACCCATCTCTTTAACCTAGCATACGCAGAACATGCTGTCACATTTCTATTCAAATCCATTAAAGGATTGTTATGCTGCATAAATTAGGTCAACCAGACCCAGAAACACTTCCCATAGCACAGAATGTGTTGCATCGTAAGAGGAATGGACACTAGGCTAATATCAGTCTGTCTGTCCCGTTCTTATCCCAAGGTTACTGTAGTCAGCTAGATCTGGTCCATGTCCAGATCAGATGGAGGGCCTGAACCCTTAGATGACCACAGTGTAGCCCTGAATGTCAGCAAACAGAAATAGTGACAACTAGACGATCCCTAGAGACTCAGCAAAGACCAGAACCAGTCAAGACCTCTATGAATCTATGACCAGTTTCATCTCCTCGCTCCATATGCCGGCGATGATACAGCGGTCAGCGGGGCACAACCTAACGAGGGGCTAGCTGTAACACGCATGGTTTAAGAGTATTTACTAGTTGCCATATCAAGTTGCTATATAGTGGTATAACATACCACTATATAGAGAAAAAATTGCGTCAAAATCTTCCAGTGGCTTTGGGTATTCTTCACTGCTCACTAGCCGTTTGTCTGCTGTGTGTTAGCCTCACGTCAACTCAGCTAATCCGCCTCGCTGCACATTTTCGTTTATCCGGGAGTGACGCGCTGCCAAGATGGAGACGGCCGGCTCCGCCCACTTTGGGCTTCAAAAATGCTCTTCAGAAACACTACGGGTGACGTCACGCACACTATGTCCATATTTTTTTTACAGTCTAGGTAAATGTCTCTTTAAAGACTTCTCATCTCTTCCCTCGCACTCTAGCGAAACTAAAATGCGCACATCCGCACGCAAATTAATAATGGTGCGTCTTCACGGGCATGAAGCAAGCAGAACAAAGTACCTATGAACCTATTGATTGAAAACACCATTATGAATCCCCGTGCGGAAATTAACGCTTTAAAAGCTCCCGTTGTTACCGGTATTACTGGTGTTGTCACACTTTGATTAACCGGATGGGAAATATCCTTACTGCCATATCCCTACCAACCTTCCGAACGTATGACTTACAGAAGGTATACTTAACTAAGAATGTTTCGGGAAACCCAGTTTAACGATTAGGTTCCGCTTAAGGTATAACTTAAGAACGACGTTTCGGGAAATCCAGCCCTTATCATTAACATGTTTCCTGAAACGTTCTTAGTGTTGCACTTTTATTGAGCAGATCACCCTCATGTGAGGGTCAGAGATCATGTGATGCGGCTGCTGGGCAATCTGGTGAGTTTTGGAGGTGGAGCATTAAAGAGATACAATGAAGAGCATCGGCAGATAACACAACTGGTCGAAGACGGCGGAGGGCAGTCTGGCAGGTGTGCCTGCTGCCACTTGATCATAAGTTAAATAGCGTTGAACATCACAATGGCTATAAAGTAGGTATGTTAAAGTTTCAGTGGTTGATTATAGTCCACTTACGTTGCTGCGTTACTGATAGTTACGATGCGGCCATGTCCCGATATATCAGGGCCGTCCATGTGGAGTAAGAGACTGATCAAATCAACGTCATATCTAAGACGGATTATATATTTTTTATTTATTTATAATAATATACTTGTACATGAAGGAATAAATAACCATAACCAGCGTATAAAATGACAAGGAAAGAATGTCAAAGAGTGGATATCCTGTTGACTCTGTTATTACTCTCAGGAGACGTACATCTAAATTCCAGACCGATGATATCCGGTCTGAATGTCCGGTGACGCTTGCTGCGAATTGTACACGAGTTCCTCGTTAGTGTGTTACAGAGCATTTTTCACATCTATACATCATATAGTTAAGTCTTTTAATATGATTACAGGATTGTCTGACCATAATTTAACCCTTATAGTGAGAAAATTGACAAAAAAGAAGTTTAGTTATCAGGTTTTAAAATGAAAAACATGTAATTTTAGAATACCAAAAAGTGAATTTAATAATCTTACAAAAGGCATAGAAGACAAAAATTAGGAAGCAAAATTGTCTACCGTGAATAAGTGCAACTGTTCTACAAGTTTGTGTCTGTCATTGTATTTTTGAGAATGACATTTTACACATTTGTGACTACTTGTCTGCAGCTTCAGAATACAGGTTTATGACTAGGCCTATTGTCTGCGAGTGCAAATCTCAACATTCAACTTCAGATTTATTTTTTTTACAGATTTTCAACAGTTTTCAAAAAATTTTTTACAGTCTATGGTTTTCACATTGGAGCTGTAAATGTAAATTTTAGCATATGAGTATTTATTGTACAAGTTCTCTGTTCACATCTACATGCTTTCGAGTTTTGCTACTCTTCTACCTTCTTATTTATTACAGAGTTTAGGAGTAAAATGCAAATCACCTTTAGTGGACTTTGATATATAAATGACTTGATTGCTCATGACGTCATTTAAAGTGAAACCCCAGCGCCGCCATATTGGTATTCCCTCACATTCTATTGAATTAATAGAAAATGATCTGATCTTAATGAGAAATCATGACCTAACGAGTCAACGTTTTTTATATTTGAACACTATACATTCTTACAATGCAAACATCCTAAACATTTCTGATTATTATCAATGTTGAAAACAGTTGTGCTGATTAATATTTTTATGTAAACCATTGTAACAGTTTAAACCATTTTCTTTTTTTCTCTCTCCAAGATTCATTGTTAAATAGACTTCAAACATATTTTGCACTACGGTTCAAAAGTTTGGGGTCAATAAGATAAAATAAATACAAAAAATCATATTTTTATTCAGCAAAGATGCATTCAATTGACCAGAAGAGAGAGTAAGGATTTCTGTTTCAAATGCTTTTTTAAAACATCAAATAGGGCCTACTCCTGAAAAAAAAAATGAAGCAGCACAACTGTTTTCAACATTGATAATAATCATAAATGTTTCATGAGCATCACATCATCATATTAGAGTGATTTCTGAAGGATCATGTGACACTGAAGACTGGAGTAATGATGCTGAAAATACAGCTTTGATCACAGGAATAAATTACACTTTACTATATATTCACATTGAAAACAGTTATTTAAATTGTTTAATATTATTTCACAAAATTATTGTTTGTGAAATAATATTAAAAGAGACTTCTTTTAAACATTCATAAGAGACTTCTTTCAAAACATAAAAATTTCTACCAACACCTTTGGTGTATTGTTAGAAGAAGTTTAGTTTTAACTATCTTAAGTCTCAGCTTATCCCACAGAATAAAATGTGTAAGTCTATAAGCACAATTACTTACTAATCATATGGTTGATAGCGCCTCAGAGATGTCGATCCGCTGGACATCAGCATGAAGCACAACAGGAACACAACAAACCATTTCTCACAGAGCCAACAATATAATTATACAATGCCAGGGTTATTAAAAGAAAAGAAGCTAACGTTACAGCAGAGGTGAAATGCAGAGAAGGGAAAGAATATAAAAAAATATACAGAAAACAATTTCTTAATTAGGATAACAGAATTTAGGTTTTACTTATTCATTTAATATTGCTCACAGTGTCACTTACGTTTGGATGTCAAAACCTTCTTAAAATAAATAAAACAAATAAAAAATGTAAATTTGAGATATAAAAAAATAAGAAAATAACAGATTTATGGTGGTATAGGTGAAAAATCAAAACAAAATTTAATCAATATTGGTTTACCATTGAGGTAATTTCAGGCAATTTTCAAGCTTCGTATAAGTGACGTCACCGATTAACAGTACAAACGTTTATGTTAAATAAATTAGCCTACTTCCGAGTAAAACCTGTACAAAACCTCTTATCTACAGTATAAAATACGATTAAAAGCCCAAACTTTCATAAACAAAAGCTCAAGCGAGTTAACTTTAGCTATAACCTCTTCTGAAAACGGTTGAAATGCTAACAGACTTTTCGAAGATACTACTAAACCAGGTATGTAAAATAAATATTCAACAGAAGCGTGTCAATTACAAGTCAGAGAAGTGTCAAGACCAGTTGTGTGTATTATTCGTGTGATTTTAGAGACTATCACCTGAAAGCAGTGAAAACAACAGCGAGAGAGGGAGTTTTGCAGTGGCACGCCACTGGTGCCGCTCCGTTTCCATGGCAACTCTGCGCCGCTCCAGTGTTGAAGCGACTCGCACGCGCACGCACATTAAAACACGTCAAAGTCATTTACAAACATAAACATCTACAGTAGAATTAGGACATTACTTAAATAAAAATCTTGTTCATATGTGCAAAGGCTCTTGCCCACAGATAACATAAACTATGCAGTCACGATAGTAATACAAATTTTGTAGTAAAGTAGTAAAGTTATTTTTTGCTATAGCCTAGGCCTATACTCATGATAAGTGTTTTGCTTTTACCCCGGGCTTAAAGTAAAGAGATGTCTGTGAAAATAGTATTAATTAGATTAAATTAGTATTAATTGGCCAATCAAATCAAAGAAGGCGGGGTTCTCACATTTCCTCAAAGCAACGAGAGATCATGGAAAGATGTAAGTGTAGTGTTCCTTCTCGTGTATTGCATTTATTAAACTACACACACATAGAGATGTATCTCAGAACTAGATATTTATTATTGCACACTATCAGCATGTACATAACTCACTCCCGGTAACCACAGTATTAAAAACAAGGCCCTCTAGTGGAGTCAATACACAATTACACCACACATGACTTTAAAGGGTTAGTTCACCCAAAAATGAAAATGATGTCATTAATGAGTCTCCCTCATGTCGCTCCAAGCCCGTCAGACCTCCGTTCATCTTCGGGACACAGTTTAAGATATTTTAGATTTAGTCCGAGAGCTTTCTGTCCCTCCATTGTAAATGTGTGTACGGTATACTGTCCTTGTCCAGAAAGGAAATAAAGACATCATCAAAGTAGTCCATGTGACATCAGTGGGTTAGTTAGAATGTGTTGAAGCATCAAAAATACATTTTGGTCCAAAAATAACAAAAACTACGACTTTATTCAGCATTGTATTGTCTTCCGGTTCTGTTGTGGATCCGCGTTTGGTCATACCAGGCCAATACATGAACTTTCTGGCATGTGCGTTCGTGCGTTGCATCCCCTGATGTGCGATGTAGTTTCTTAAGCATTGTCTCAGGAATGAGGATCCTGTCAGATGCCATCTTGCACAGCCACAGTGTGTCTAACAGGCCAGTACTGCTGCTGAATTCAGGGGTCGAGTTGCTTTCTATGCGTCGGTCGTCCTGTCTGTTGCATCTTCACAAGCATCTGGAGAGTGCCGTCTCTTGCAGGAGCGTCCGTAAGCATGTCTCCACCGAGAGCCTGTGTTGCTTCAAGTATATTGCGGCGTATTAAAATTACTCAACCAACTAAACGCCACAGCAGGCTAAAACATGAGGGGTTACACTGAAGACGCCACGCTGAACCATTGTACATGATGATGGGATATCTTTATTACTCTATTTCACAACTGAAACACTTACTTTAGAGTGATGCATTTCATAAGGCGTGCAAAGGTACCTCAGATAGGCCTACATCAATGGAAGATCACGACAATGGTGACGATCAACAGAAAGTTTCTCCCCATGCTCACCCTGCAGCCATGATCAAACCCCAAGATTCCCCAACACAGGTGAGCACACACACATTAATACAGACACCACACCCCCGGTCCCGCCCACAGTAGCCAATGACGTCGCGATGCGTGTGCACATACACAACAGTGCAAAGAAAAGAGGAAATAACATAAAAACCAAGTCAAACCCAGTGTATGGCTCCTACAAAGTGCATATACAACCCTTTCATCGCTGAGGTCATCTGTACATGAGTGCTGACCTTCAGCAACGGCACGTGACAATGCATGAGCGATTAGCATGTCCTTCCCTGGCGTGTACTGGACAATGAGGTCATTTCTCTGTGTCTGTCGGAGCAAACGTTGGAGACTCGCCGGGGCTTTGCGATAGCCTCCAGTGGCTTATGGTCCGACTGGACATCACTCACTCCCGCTAACCACAGTAGTATTAAAAAACAACCCTCTAGTGGAGTCAATGTGCAATTACACCACAAATGTATTTAAGTATATTAGACAACTGTTTATTATAGAAATGTTCAGCGGCAGACCAATAATAAGACTGTAGTGATGCAAACCCTCAACTTTTTATGAAATTTCGCCATTTTGAATTATAACATGCATCATTCATGTAGGCTAATTCGTAAATGAACGTGACGAAACAAGAAACGTTTGCATATTAGATATAGGCATAATAAGACTGAATGTGTGCACATTTTAAAATAGCTTAAATGTGTATATAATCCAAAGGTAGAACCTCTTTTATTTAGGCTATTCATTCCCTTAAATCCCTGTTAATCCTTTAATTATTTAATTCCTGTATTATTATTATTATTATTATTATTATTTAGGTCATGGTTGTAAATCACTCGTGTGTTTGTTGGTGACACACTAGAAGCAGCAGGAACGTAGAAATTAAACACATCAGGATCTCGTCAGTGCCAGCATTCCACTAAACAGAAACAGCCTATCTTAACTCAACTGGTTCATGAGAACGGCAGTATTTAACCTAAAAAAACAAACAAACGCTTAAAATGCCTCGTCGACTTTCCCACGATATGCGATCAAACGAATCGGTTCATTTGAACGAACTATCAGATTCGTTAACGTGCCTAGACGATGACAGAAACCGGTCAAACAGAAACACTAAGAGAGAAAGTAAAATGCACTAACCAACAAAGAAAGTTTGTGATCTATAGCTCCGTCTTAATGCATTTACACGTTTGTGCATAATAGCTACATTACATACATAAAATAAAATCTTCTGCTTTTGTTTGGAGGGAAACTGAGTTTTCCCCACTGGCAGAGAAACATCTCATTATTTGTTTTCTCTAGTTGAGCATGTGAAAAGGTAAGTGTTTTTTTGTGCGTGTGTGTGTGTTTGACTTCTTTGAATGTATTTTTTCATTGACACCTAATGTTCATGTTATATTACATAGGGCTATTGCTATTGTAATAATGTGTATAGGCTACGTCTGCATAAACTTTATATTGCGTGAGTGCAACACATTTAGAATACAAAGAAATAGCATATTGAATTTTTAGCTCTCTCGCATTTTAACTCCACCTGTGACATATTAATAATTTTAACAAATATGATTGCTAGGCAGACTTTAATAACTAATATAGAAAGAATCGAGACCTGTTGTACAACCAAGACCGGTTTCTGGCCGAGTTGTAGGCTAAATGTAATTCGACACTTACGCGGAAGGAAACTACATGTAATGTTTGCTGATAAGAAACACAAAAAACAAGTATGAAATAATGCAGATTTGCTCAAAAAGTAGCTGATGTGATCTATAGCTCCATCTCAGTGTGTTTATTTGTGTATAGTGCTTAATACATTACATTTGATGCACTTAATGTGTGATAAAAACATTTAACAAGCTTTGCTTTTCAAAAACATTGTATGAAATGCTGCTTTCCCTGGTAAAAAAAAAAAGTATTCTTGCAGCCAGACTAATTTAGTAGGCCATACTTCAAGTGTGTTAATGATTAGTGAACTTGAAGTGTGCTATTTTGAAACAACTAATTTTGTACTAAGTTTGAAATTGAAATTGAAATTGTATATACTTGAAGTTTTTCCAATTTAGTACACAAAAGTACACTAAATGCCTGTGTAAGGACTAATTACAAGCTTGATTAGTGATATTAAACATATTTGCTATATTAAAGTGTACTTTATTTGTGTTATAACTACATTACTAATTCATTATGAGTGTCTTCGAAACATACAAGCATAAACTTTAATTTAATTATCTACATGTACTTGCCCACGAGGCTATCAACGCCGACCATTAGTGTATACTACGAATTGCACACTTTGTCTTCAATAACAAAAGCACATTATTAAACAAAATAATACTTAGCTATACTTTGTACAAAATCTGTACAGATAAAACATTGTCAAAATGATTCCAGTTCACATGGATACACGGAGGCGACAAAAAAATTCTGTTTTATGAATTTTTAAGCCCAGACAAGTAATTTGTTGAGGTTAATTTGTATTGTGAAAATAGGTAAATAGGTTAGTATATTTGCAATGTAGTATTGAAAAAGGGAATATATTTTCAGATACAATAAAGTATACTTTTTTCACTAGGGTTAGCTCTGGTTAAAGAGATAGAATGCGTTCGTGAATAGACTATTAAGGGTGAAATATGAGATAACTTTGTAAATATAATAGAGATAATGTTACAATTACGACCGAAACCAAACCACAAACATCATTTAATCTTGGTCCCTTAGCTAAAATGAGATGATACTGAAACCGCCAGTACATGGCAGCAAATCATCCTTAACGAGTGAGTCATTGAATCATTCACTCTAACGATTCGTTCGATGCGGCTGATTCATTCAGGGACAAAGCAGGAGTGAGTGAGTCATGTCAGTCATTAGAACGATTCGTTCAAAAAAGAACTAAACGGAAACGTGTTGCTCGGAGATGCAATGGCTCCAATGCTTAGAATTATTTTCGTAGGCGAATTAGACAAAAAACAGACAATATTGTGTCTAAGATGTAAGCCGCCTATTAACTTAGTTTATTGAATTGCTGTATAAAATCAATATCATATTTGCAAACGTGAACTGTAAAAAGAAATCTGTTAAATGTACGGTGAAAACGGATGCCAGAAATGTACCCTAAAAAATATGGCACCAACATTTTAGGTTCTACTGACTTAAATTTACAGTAAATAAACGTATTTCATTTGCTGACATAATGTTAATTTACCTATATATTGAAGAACTAATGTCCGTTTTATAACATTGTAATACACTGACAACCACCAATCACAGTGGAGATGAGAGTCACATGATGAATCAATGCTCATCACAAGCAGCTTTTCCACAAACTGAGGAAGTTATAACTTATGTATAGAAGCTGCACAGTCAGTGTCAATCACACAAACACGAAACACTATCACGGTAACACACATGAAATTTTAAAAGTGCAATAAACAATTTAACAACATTAATTGTAACATAAAACCATAATGTACATAACTGATTATAAAAAAACTAAGAAAATTATGAAGAAATAATTATTTCAACAAAAATACATCAAATGTGAAGTGTTAAGCAGGGAATTGTGGTTGATTTACGGGTCTTCACTGTAAATTATACAATGACTTGTTCTTTTTCATTTCCAAAAACGGTAAATTTAATGGTATTTTTATGTAAAATTACATTAAATGTACGGTTAGATCTGTGACAGTTATTCACCATGTATATAGTACAGAAACTTTCTGTTACCAATTCTTTTACCGTTAAAATCACGTTAAATTTTTACAGTGGGCTGATATTCTGGAAAACAGCACTAGCTGTTGCTTGTGTGATATAGCTTATAAATATTAAAAACAAGAACTTATACAGAGACTTTTTTTTGTACTGTATCTTGGCTTTTTGAAGCATTTTTTTCTAAATTAATTTTAGTGGCAGGGCTCTTATGATAAACAGTAAAGCTACTCGCTTAATAATAAAACAAGCCAGTGAGTAACCCAACTATGGGGTGGTATAGCAACACCTTCCCAACCGTTTTTTTTTTCAACCCAATGCATTGGGTTAAAAGTACTACAACAGTTAGGTTAACTATTTATTTTTATGACTATTTTAATAAATAAAATACACTTTGTTTTCAAATACAGATTGTTTATTTGTATAAAACAATACATATGTCTCAACAAATATATTTTAAAATTACAAACTAAATATTGGGGAGTCTAGAATTTAATGTAAATATAGCTACATAATTGTGTACAACATATGTAACCCAACAGCCCAACAGCCAGGTTAGTACTAGAAATTACCCAACGATTTTAAAAATGAGCCAACATTTTTGGAAAACAACCCAATATAGTAACCCAACGCTTGGGTTAAAAAAGAACCCAACGTTTTTTACTGTGTATTTATCATAAAGAACGAAACAAAAATATCCTAAAAATCACCATAAACTGCACTGACTCAACGAAATGCAAACCCAGACTAAACATAGTGTCGGCCCGAATCCACATGTACCAGATGTGGCCCGGATCTGGGCCGACAGTATGTTCCTGTCTGGGAAGTGTAATTAGTGTGTATTTTAATTTCCCACAGGTTGAAGATGTCTAACTGCACCCTAAACATCAGCGCTGGCATCCAGAGCCTTCAGCTCGCCTCACTGATTCCCACCTTCATCCTCGGGGTCCTGGGATACGTCCTAGTGATGTTCTGCCGGCGTCCCAGAGCGGACTGGACCTACATGAACATCTACATCACCAACATGGCCATCGCCGACTGCGTTCTGCTGGTGCTTCTTCCTATCCGCATCGTGTCCTACTATAAAACACATGGGAACTCTGGGACCACAGCAATAAAGAGCTGTGTTACGTACTTGTGTCGGTTTATTACGTCAACATGTACGTGAGCATCTTCACCGTCACCGCGATAACTGTGGTGCGATATGTGGCCATCAAGTATCCAATGAAATCCAGGGATGTTTTATCACGTAGGAACGCGTTGGTTGTTTGCGCGCTCATTTGGTTGGTCACGTGCTCGTTTAGCGCGGCATTTCATCGCGTCGACGATCCGAAGCATAACAACACGATCAAATGCTTTCAGAAGAATAAAGACGAGCAATTACCGCTGGCGTTTATCCTCGTGCTGGACATGGTCGGGTTCCTCGCGCCGTTCCTCATAATGCTGTTTTGCTCCCTTAGAGTCATTTACACGTTGAGGAAACAGTTGGAAATCGGATCCCGCGGCGAGAAACTCCAGTGCGTTTTTATCATCGCGGCGAATCTGATTGTGTTCGTCGTGTGTTTTTTCCCAGTTCACTTCGGATTTTTCTTTAAATACATCGCGCAGGCTTATAAGTACAGTTGTGACGTGCAGTTTTTCGCGCATAATTTCGTTCACTTCGCGATGTGCGTCTCCAGCATGAACTGCTTCAGTTATTACTTTGCCACCAAAACATCGTGGATATTGTGCTGCGCGAATACAACTAGGAATAAAGAGCATGAATGTGATTATAGGAAGGTTTCACGATGACTTAGCATTATCAAAATGTGTTTGAATTAGTATTGTCAATCGATTATTTTTTTAATTAATCACATTTTTTTCTGTAATTAATCGCACCTAACATTACAGTTTTTAATATATTTTTATATTGTAATACTTAAACATTGAATATCCAAAATAATGCAGAAACAACATAGGCTATATTTTAAACGTTAATTGCGTTAAATATTTTTAATGCGTTAAACTGAATTTTTATTAACATAAACATGACAAGATGAAAATATCAGTGACATTTGACAAAAGTATTAATGAGTATAAATTATCAACCCACAACTGTCTAATTTTGACTTTTTTTTAAAGATTTTTTTTTAATAATCTTTATATTTTCAATATCAGCCAGTTTCATCAAACACTGATTTTAGCAAACATTTGTTAAACTGAAGCAATATTAACACTAGTTTTATTTCATAATACACATTTTATATTAAACTTTTAAGTTTATTTACATAACATTTAAATATCAAGTATAAATGGATATAAAATGAAGATCATTTGGTTTAAACACTGTAAATCTCCCCATTTCTTTTTGCATAAACTTCATTAAAAAGACAAACTTATACTGTAATACAGGGGTGTTTTGTGTGTACTTTTGAAAGCTTTGTTAACGATGTTCACTAATGTGTTTCTGTACATATTGATCAGTGTCTGTGTGCTGAAGATATATATATATTCCAGATGGTGTTGTGTCTGCCATCTGTTGGACAGAAAAGCTTCTGTTTTTAACCTGCCAATGACTACATGTTGCACCATCAGTTCTTTTGGAAAAATAAAACATGCACCAAGAAAGAGTCCAAACGCAGTTTATTTCCTCCAGGATTGCAGCGCTCAGTGTTTTGTGATGATCAGGGTTCAGCTGTCAGAGACGGTAACAGGCGTCGCTTCACTGAAGCTTCTCTGATAAGCACAGAGCTGCAGAACTCCTGGAATACAGAGAAGACAGAGATTTACACAACAACCATGTGCTAAAAACGGGAAAGTGTTTCTTTTGCATTTTTCGCATAGACGTCAATGTTGTCAAAATGATCCCCATTTACACGGATCTGCGAAAACAACTAAAAAGTAGTTGGCGATGAATCATACGACTCAGGGAATCGGTTCGTTTGAATCAACAAGTCGATTCGGTTGAGGAGATTCACCAAGTCATGAGTTTGATTCAATTATTCATTCGTAACTCTGAGGGGGCATTTACACACCATTTCCAACTGAAAACATTTTATGCATTTTGACCATTCAAATCACAAATATGAGATGTTTTATAAAATTAAAAAAATTAATTACAAATTGCATTTGAAATGTAAACTTCAGTGGCAAAAATGGTTTGAGTTGGTCAGTTCAATTCATTCAACCGACTGATTTAATGAATCGATTCCTAAAGGTTTCAAACAGTTTGAATCGACTCGTTATTTCAAAAGAGCAGATTAAGTGAAACAAATGAAACTCTGATTCAATGATTCATTTGAATTTTCACTCTAAGGGGCCGCTATTCAATAAAGCATTCACTCAATCAAATGAATCGTCTTGTCCCAAAAAAATGCATAGGAGAAACTTAATTATTTTCATGTAAACATAACCTTATGCCGAGTTCACACTGCGCGAAAAACGGGAGTGCGACATTTTATTTGAATATTTAAAAAAAAAATCTATTCTTTAAATTAGATTTTTAAAAAGCATTTTCTGTTTGTGCACATGGATATTTGACCTGCTGCCAGAGCCAGTATGGTGCCGATCCATCCCAGAATATGAGACCATGAGAACCTCCAGCCGATGTAGCGCTTCCCGAAGAAGTTGACGGTCATCCCGGTGTAGATCGCCAGAGCCAAGAGCGCGAGAAATCCTGCGGGAAAACAGCAATGACATCACTGCCAAACGACACGTCATGGCTGCCAATCAAACCTGACATCACAGAATCACGTTTAGTTTAACCCTCATCCTTCCCTCGGGTCATTTTGACCCGAATTTTTTTCCTTCAAATTTTTTAATTAAAAAAAGTTACAAATCCTCCCCTCGTGGGTCAATTTGACCCCCTAAGTAATGAATGGAATGCTTCGGTACACATAGAAAAACCTAAAAATGGCTAAATTCTAACAAAAAATGCTGAAACTTTGCCACAAAATTATTTTTTAATGTCTACATGTGTATCTGAATGCATACTGAAGTGAACTGAAATATGTTTTTTCCCTCCACATGAGGTCGGAAAACACCCAATGTAAGATATTTTGAGCTGAATTAAAAGGGTTGTGCATGAAATTGTGAGTTAATGTGAGGAATGTGCTTAAATGACTAATTATTTATTAATTAAATCTAGTAATTTAACGGTTAATAAAATTGCATTAAAAATATTATAAACATGAAATAAAATAAGATTTCTGGGAAAAAAAAATGAAGTTATAATTATAATTTAACTTTATAAGTATAACTTTAGGGCTTCGGGTCATGTTGACCCGTGAGGGAAGGATGAGGGTTTTAACTGAGTGAAATGTCCTCTTTAATGAGTGTTGTAATGTTTCATCACCGGACAGAAGCAGAGCGACTCCTCCGGCCCGCACTCGTTTGCTTCGGCCTCGTTTAGACGCAGTGACGCTCAGAAGGACTCCAGCGAAACACCCCAGCAGCGACAGCAGCATGAAGGCCCGCGTGGCGTCCCAGAATGCTGCGGGGCGGAAACACACACTTTACACACTAACAGGTCCAGAGCATTCTGGGATACTCGAGGTCCTGCAGGAATCTATAAACAATTGATGTATGATGGATTGTTTGGTATTTTTGTGCATCGTCATAGAAACTTGTTTTAAAAAAATAATAAATTATTAAAATTATATAATAAGAAAATAATAACATATTCTCTACCAATATCGCCCAACCCAGATAGATAAAGATTACTTAAAAGTATGTATTTTTTGTTATTGTCAAAGAACATATGAAAGTATGTTTTGAATTTTTTTTTATATATATAAAAAATAATTCTTCCAATACTTATATAATCAACTAGACACAGGTTATTATATGAATAATTATATATTATTATGTTTTGATAAAAAAAACATACAAATAATTAAAATATCTTAAGTTTACATAGAACTATGAACTAAGTATTCTTCCAATATTGACTTACATAAATTATACATAAAATATTTTAAAACATAAAATGAACATAAAATGAAATTATGTTTAGAATTTATATATATATATATATACATATATTAAATATTGCTTTTTGTATTTTTATAGAACATGACATGAAATTATATTTTTGAAAAATAAAAATACACATTTCGACCAACCCAGAAGGATACGAAAAAAAAAAAAGAAAAAAAATATATATATACATTATATATAAAATAATTAGTCATTTTTGGAAGTGTCCTGTAGTGTATCTGCACAAGCGGTTGTGATGCGGCTGACTGTCCTCACCCACGTTGAGCGTGTGGGCGTGGCACTTGCGATTGATGCAGAACCTCCAGAGGCCCTGATTGGCTGCGTTCCCTGAGTAGCGATACTGCATCCAATAGTCTGTTGCTGTGGAGATGATGAGGAGCACGAGGGCCGCCACGCCACACAGTGAGGCCCCGCTTACCAGAGTGAACACCATCAATGAGAGCGTCCTGCACAAACACACACGGTAAACACACACGGTAAACCACTCGCTACAGCGTTAATGCTGTCAATCAAACCTCTGACACTCTGGCTTAAAGTTTCCTTGAATCCTTAAATCACCAGCAAAAACCCTAGTGTCACGAATCAAGTCTCTGTGGCTCCCTCTGATCACCACCAGAGGGCTCCCTCACCGGACTACTAACTTTGACTCGGACTACGTTTCCCATCATTCCGTGCCTGGTGCTGATTGCCCTCACACCTGATCCCCATCCCATGGACTATTTGTCACACACACACACACACACACACACACACAACGAAGTCTTGTTTTTGCCATTGCAGATATTTCTGAGCGTTATTCCGAGTAAATTGATCTCTTGTGTTGGACCTTGGACCGTTTACCTCATACCTTCCCGTGCCCATCTGATCTTCTGCCTGTTTACCTGGATTTACCGTTTGCCTGCCCTGATCCATTGCCTGTCGTATTGTTACGTTTCTGCCTTGTCTTTGATATCTCTGTTGCTGGTGATTTACCTCTGCCTGTTGTTCTCCTACTGTCTACAATAAAGCCGCACATGGATCCCACTTCTGCGGACTCCTCGTTACACCTAGCAACATTTGGCAAACATCACATTTTCTCTCTACTTTCTTCGAAAATATTGTTCAGCTTATTCATTCCTCTCCTGATAAACACTTTAAAACATACACTATGTAAATAATGTAGGCAAAATACCATTGTTACTATACATTTTTTATAAAAAAAAGTAAAGTCATTTAATTAGATTATTTCAGGTTTTCAATAATAATAATAATAATAATAAATTATTGGAAAATTACATTTATATTTTTTATAATAAATATACAATATATTCTATAAAATTAATATGATTATACAAAACAAATTTTAAATAAATTATAGGATCAATTAAACTCATAATTATTATAATAAATATACAACATATAAATACTAATAATATAAAATAAAGTGTAAATTATTAATATTAGTATTATTAATAGAATAGTTAAATAGGACAATTACATTTATAAGTTTAATAAAAAATACAATATAAGCAACGATAAGAAATAAATAAAAATGTTAATATAGTAATAAACCAATCTAAATGTATAATAATAATACTTTATGATAAATTCATATATATTTTATAATAAATGTACATTTCAATAATAATATAAAATAAAATGCAAATGACTATTATAAATACACATGTAACTTTTTCATATTATTATTAATAATATAAAAGTTAAATTAATACAATTATTATTATTAATAATAAATAATAGGAAATTACATTTAAAATGGTTAAAATATATATAAAAAGTTCATTCATATGTTAATAAACAAAAATCTAAATGAATAATACTAAAAATAAATTATAGGATAAATTAAATGTACATTTTTATAATACATAAAACAATGTATGCATTAAAATGTACATTAGTTAACAATAAAAATTATAATATTAATAAACAATTTTTGATAAATAAAATTATAACTTTAACAACATAATAACAACAACCTATCAATCATCATACGAGCAATTAACTATGTATTTTTTTCAAATAAATGCACAGCAAATACATGAAACCAAAGCTTGATATAGAATAAAATATTTCGAATATTTTTTTTTATTTCTAATGATACGTATCTAATGATAATGATAAGTATTTTAAATTGTATCATTAAATTCCAACACTAGCATATAAAAAAATTATTTTTTATTTATCCATCTTTTATATTGCTTCTAATAATACTTATCTAAAGATAAAGATATCTAAAGTTGTCAAACGATCTCTATATTACTGATGCCACTTTTGGAGAGATAAATGATCTTAAAGTAAAACAGTAGTATTAGAAAAGGTGCCATAACAAACTTTTAATAAATAGAAACGTTTTCACAGGATGTGAACAATAGAAGTTCAGCGGCATCAGCATTTGGCTCGAATCGAGCCGATCAATCAAGCTTTTTATAATAATATGCATTCGAGCGTTTTGAATGCGAATCGTGTGCGCAGCACAAACTGGATCAGCACATTTCAAACTCGAGCCTGGACGCTGCCAGTGCCAACAGACAAACTACTCATTCAGAGGACAAATAAGAGAGCCATTCATGACGAATCTCACTAAATGTGGCATTAAATGCATTGCAAATGGACATACAGAACAAACCAGGCTTTTGTTTACATTTAAACACAAGTGCGATGATCAAAACATTGCAAGATGAGCAAACGCATTAAGATTTCCACAAAAAGACACGGATTGTGCTTTTTATATATAAAAAATCTAATAAAGTACCCGGTGTAATAAGTTTCAAACCAGTTAATAACATCAAATCTAGCTTCATGTACCTCTCTGACGGTTACAGTCTCCCGCGAAGTTTGCGCTCTGTCCTCGCGCCTCTGGGGTTTTAAACCCGCCACGCGCGGCGACCGTTATTGTTCCCGCCACAATAGAGCGAATCATCCAGTCAGACATGTGAGATGTGAGGTAATCATCTTTCTCTGCATCTCGTCCTCTTGTTTACCCATTCTCTCCCTCTCCTCACAATCCCCCCAGTCTTCTGCGTCACCGTGTCCCGCGGCGTGGGATGTTTCGTGACGCGCGTCAGTGCGCCCTCAGGCCTCCCTCACAGGTCAAATCGATCCAGAACTCGGTAGATTTGGATTTGAAGGATGAAGAAACCTCACCCGCACGTCGACATACAAGTGAACACTGTAATAAATGAGCAAACTATGGTGGGGACGTTCCCATTTTGGAAACCAAATAGGTGAATGTTATAAAACCTAACAGGAACGTTCTATTTACGTAAATAAAACGTTCCTGGATAACAAATTATTAGAATATCCGTTCTAGGAAGCAGAAACTAACGTTTCCACAACTTTCAGTGAACCAACAATTGTTAGCTATATAGGAATCACATTTGTCACATTTTTTTAACTATTGTGATAGATTTAGCACAGCTAGTTTGTCCAGATATAGTTGACATACGTGGACGCCAATAGGAACGATTCGTGTAATAAAACGCACATCATGATTCCTTTGCATTCCTACATTTAAATGCTTCTGAATAAAACAGAATCAACGACTCAATTAAAAATTTAAATTTGGATTTTTAAGGATCGGTCCAGACTGAGAAACTATTTTTCAAGCAAACCCATTAGATAAAAAAAGTTATATTACATTACACACACACACACACACACTTATATATACAAATACAAATGTACTATGATTTACCAAGACACAATTTGTCAATTTAAATTTGTATTTATTAAAAGTCACTGGCAATCCAAGCAGATTTTTTTTTGCACATAAATTGGCATAATTAATCCAGAAAAATCAGGAGGTTACCGTATATACACCTGAAGTTCATATACCACAAAGTATATGTTAAACATCAAAACACGCAGCATTACACCAGTGCTGAAAAACATCAACGGTTGGAGCCACGTCTGATTGGTCTAAAGGTTCAGCCCCTTATTTATAATCAAGTGTGTCAAAGTCCGAGCAAAACATCATGCTGTTGGTAACGAGAGGCTGGAAGTGAATATTAGCATATGCGCTAATAATCCGATCAGTACGACACAGCTAGCTAAATGAACAGTCCGTATGAGGGCATGAGGGGCGTCGCTCACTTCTTTGGACGTCCTTTTCCCGCCTTCATGCCCCGCCCAGCTTTATTGCCCCGCCCTCCTTTATTGCCCCGTCCTCCTTTTCCCCGCTGCTTGTCGTCTTTCCTCTGCGCGGCTCTCGTGTCTTTCTTCATCCGTCCATCAACCACACGGAAAACGCCCTTGAGTCCGGCTGGACGCCTCACTTTACGCCCGACGCCCTTCTTGGCCACAATATACGTGACGTCCTGCTTCTCTTTTCCCACGCCGGCCTTTTTGTAGATGCTGCGAGCAAAGAAAAGTGAAGATTAGTTTTCATGAGTTGAACATGAAAAGTAGCCGATGCGTCGATGCCGAGACTGACCTTTTGAGCTGTGCCATTTTCTCTCGCTCTGAAATATCCACTGTGTTCACGACGGCTTCGGCCTTTTTCTTGGCCTGCTCCAACTTCTTCATCGTCTACGACAAGAAAATATGCATTTAAAGGCCATACTCAGTTTGAAGTCAGTGTATGTTTGTATAGTTTTTCATTACCATTTTCCACTGGATAACTTTCGAACATTTCAAACAACAATAAATACATATTTTATTTGATAAATTAAAACATTTAAATAACACCAATAAAATTAATAATATAATACAATATTTTATTTTACAACCATAAAAATAATAAAAAAAATTAATTCATAAGTGAAAAATAATGTCGATATATAAAACTTTTAATGTTCTGCTCATTATTTTCAGCTTATTATCGATAAAATATTTTTATATATAAAAGATGTTTACAAAAAAGTAAACATCTAAACACACACACGTATATAAATAATATTAATATTTATATAATGTAGTATTAATATTTTATAAATAGAAATATTAATCTAATTGGAAATACAAAATATATTATATGAATAATAATAAATTTATATTTTTATAAATAAGAAAATCTAAATATCAATAAAAAAATATAATACAGTATTTTATTTTAAAATATTGTATTGTTTTAAAATAATAAAATAATTCAAAATTAAATTATAAGTGGAAAATAAAAGATTTTATATACAACAAGAATCTTTTAAAATGTATCAATATACAGAGCATTTTTTTAAATTATTAATAAATATTGCAATAATATCTTTTACTATTTAATAATAATAGCCTAAATACCATAAGAAGAAATTAATAATAATATATATAAAACATTCTTCTTATGATTTTCAGTTTTTTATTATTAGAATAGATATAATTTTATATTTAAAGGATGTTTACATTTTTGATATATATAAAATAAGAAAACTAAACATCTGCTGAAAGCCGCTGACATCATCTCTCCTCTGTGAACTTACCCGTCTCTTCTTGCGGGCTTTGGCCTCTGCCACGCGTTTGATGGGACGGGCGTTGATTTCCCGCCATTTCTGCTTGTATTCCTCCACCATGTCTTTGGTGACAGGAACAGGCCTCTTCCGGTGCTTCTTTTCATCGTCAAAAAGCCAGGCGGGAACTTCGGTCATGTCCTCAGAGTTCGCATACCTGCAAGAACAGCACGAAGACGACTTTATTAGCTCAGAAACTCGAGGCTAACGCAGCCGCTAACCGCCGTCTTCGCTATTACCTGTGAAAGGAGCCGTCGACCAGGTCTCGCACTCTCCTTTTGGAGGCGGCGATCTGAGCGCCGAGCGCCAAACCCTCCGCGTCAAGAATACGAGCACGTTTATCTGCGAAAGAAAAAATAATTACACAAATTAAATATAGCTGCAAGCAACAAATAAAGGGGACAAACACCACAGAGGCAGAATGACGCGCTAATGACGAGCGTCAGACCAACTGAAACAATGAGTAAAGACATTTGGAGACGATTTTAAGCAAAACGGTTTGAAGCCGAAAAATACATAACTTGTAACGTCACATTATTACTTCTGACCAATAGGTGGCGCTGACACCAAAGTGATCTATTGTGATCAGTGTTGGGTGACAATTACACAAAGTTTAGTGTAATAAATTGTCAAAATTCTCCAGAGATACAGCCTCAAATTCATTGATACAGTATACGAAAAGAGTTTAGATTATCGACACAAAATCCGTAACGTTTTTCACGGCATGGTCTGAAGATGATCTGATTTGAATTTGGGGAAAATCGGACAAACGGTCGTATGGAGTTCGAAAAAGTAGCTTTTTAAAGAAAATCTCAAATCTAATGTTGTTCAAAATTTCAGCTTGATAACAAAAAAAAGAGCGTTCAGTGAGATGTTGTTCGGCTGCAGTACCAAATGCTTCCACTAGAGGAAATACGTCTCCCATTCATTTCCAATGTGCTCATTTTTGTGACTATGCGCTCATTTTTCAAGTGTGACTTTTTTTCAGGACCACTTAACCTGTTCGGATCAGGTCTATGATTTTTTTTTTTTGTTCACACAGCAAGTGCCAAAACCTTTACCAAGTTTTGTACTATTCCAAAAAAACAAAAACAAAGTTTGAGCAGAAGAGGGTTTTAAATATAATTCTCTGATAATGTCAAATGTTGAATATAATTCTGAACTGACTTGTTTTTTCCACAGGAACAACTTGAAAGTCGTCGTCCTCATCAACCGCTCCTCTCGTGCCGACGGCCGCCGAGGCGTGTTTCATTTGCGCAATTTCCCTGTTAAAAAAAAAAAAAACACGTTAGTTTTTTTTCACAGAGAACGCATTTGATTCTGCTTTGCACTAATATAGACGTCACCTCTCATCATCACCACCATCATCATCGCTGCTGTCATCATCGGAGTCGCTGTCGTCTTTAGCCTTCTTCACTTCCTGTGAGGGCGCGGCCACTTCCTGTTTCTGTGCGATAGGCTCCGCCTCCGCTTTCCTCTTTTTGCCCTTCCCAGACTGCAGCAACTGGGTTTGTCTCAGTTCACTCATGGCGTCTGTGTCGTCGTCCAGATCCAGCTCTGAAAAGATGTCCTGTGGAGAATTAAACGTTAAAATCTGGCCTAAACCGGTTTTAGGGATTCGCGTTAGTCTAAATGAGCGATTCACACCTTGCTGAACCACATGTTGGTCTCGCGCTCTTTCTTCTCGTCTTTTCCTTCCAGTTCGACGATTAACTCGTTCCCGTTGGTTTCCCCTTCGTCCTGCTGCGCGGCGGCAAACGAAACTCTGCGGGAAACGCAAAAACAGCGCTGAAATCCCTCCAAAATAAAAGTGCTTAACACACAGAGAGTTTGAATAGACGTGAAAATTGTCATTGTAACGTTTCATTTAATCTTCATTTTGTTTCAAACTCTCGCTTTCATAAAACACCAAGAAATTGTATTCATTTATGTGTGAATTACAAACATACAAACAAATATTACAAACATTTTTTTTTTTTTTTTACAATTGCTGCTACAATGAAAATACACACAATTTTATATTTATATTTAAAATTTTTATAATTATATTACAGTTTACAATGCAGTTTATATTTAGGTTTAAAGTTAATGCATTTAAATTTTTTAATCTACATTTATATTAAAAATGATAAAATTGTAAACAATATAAATATACATTATGTATTTAAAATTTTTAATGTAAGCAATAAAAATGTATTTACTTTAGTAAAAACTTTACTTTTACTTAAAATATTATATATAACGTACATTTTATTTTTTAATTAAGTAAAAGTAAAGTTTATTTGTAAATAGTGTAGTTTTTTTATCTTCAAGTATTTAAATTATATTTATACTATACCTCTTTACAGTATAAATATTTCTTTTATATTTTTATCCTATATGGTTTTATTCTATTTTGCGGTTTTTATATACATAACATTTTTAAATTGTTTACATAAAAAGTTTTATATTTTATATAAAATATATTATATTATCATATTTAATTTAATTTAATTAATCAATATACATTATATATATATATATATATATATTTATATTGTATTTAATATATATTTAGTAAAATAAAAATTTTACAAAATAATATAACAATATAAATATAATTTTGATATAAATAGCTTATACATAAAAAATGTAAATATTTAGATTTAATGTAACAAATAATCAATATACATACAGGTATAATAAAAATGTAAACCAATACAAATATGATTTTGATATGCCTTAATTAGGGATGTCAATTTTCTCAAATTCCCATGATCCCAATTAATCGATTAATCGTTAGCATTAATGGCAAACAGCATAGGGTCTGCAAATGATGCTCAAAAAGCTGTTACTCACAAAATTAATAAGAATGCTTTTTAATCTAAATAAAGGCTTAGTAGGATTGTAAAATGTTTTGATGTGATTGATAAATTAAATTAACTATTTAATATATAAATATAACGACAAATACAATGTGTCACCAACGCCGCCTCATATGCGTGCTTGTCAGAATGTGTGACTGTTGTGGAAGTGCTAGAACAACGCACTGAAAACGGCAACTAAACCCAATGAATTCACAACCATTTAATAAAATAGTGCTCTCATGTTATGTAATATGAAAGTCCCAAATTAACCATCGTTATTATTAGTTGTGCATTCTGCTTGAGCGGCGCGCGCTGAATGAATAACCGTTGAGCACTTTGTTAGCGTTTATTTAAACTCAAAGAAACGCGTCCTATTTGATATTAATCAGATATATACAAAATAAGCAGAATATTACAAAATTATATCTGCACAAAATGACGTGAATGCACAAGTGAACTTAAACTGAGTTACGTGCCATTCAGAATGACTCATGTTGTGGTGGACGCACTCAAAGTCTCTGACGAGCTCTTCCTGGAACAACGCGACATGGCATCTAAACCCAAATAATTCACTATGTTTTATTACAATAGTGTTCTCTTTATAATCTTGTGTAATATGACAGTCCCAATAGACTCATTATTAGTCGTGCATTGTCGTTTGAGCTGAGCGCGCTAAAGATCACGTCGATTCTTAACCAAATGCATCCAATATGAGACCAATCAGATATAGATAGGCGTACACAAAATAAACTATTACAACTTACATTTGCACAAAACAAAAGGCTGCGAATGCACACGCAAACTTATAGTCATGATGAAGGTGTAAAATAGTCCCAAACAACTCTGGTGTGTGTCATTCAGTGGGACTCAACACTTCACCACACCGGCGCGCTCGCTTACATGTTTCGCGGTTGAGCAGCACGCACGCGCATGATCCTGCTTAATCGATGATCGATAAGTTTTATCCATTAAATGTATTATCGACAATTAATTGATCGTCGATTAATCGTTGACATCCCTAGCCTTAATATTTAAAAAATGTATTCGATTGTATATATATTCTAACCGTTTTAAATATAATATGTACAGTTTATATATTTATTTTATATTATTTAAAACAAACAATGTAAAACACTATATTCACAAGAACCCTACTTTTTCTTCTTCGGCATCTTTTCCTTGATTTCTCTCTCTTTCTTCTCGATTTCCTCGAGGTCGTCGGAGTCGAGGTCTGAGGCCAGAGACATGCGCTCGTCCTCGTCCTCGTCAGAGATGTGCACATCGTCCCCTTCCTCGTCATCCAGCAGAGCATCCGTCACCTTCATATCTCCCTGTGTGACGGCGCCGAGACCCTGCGGGGCGGAGGAACATCAGGATGATCCGACTCGAATTTGGTGAAAATCGGACAAAAAGTCTAAAGCCGCCTTTCCACTGCACACGACATTCGCATACGATTGTCGCATTTCGCCCCCTAGTGTCAGTCGCAGGAACTTTGATCGTTGCCCTCGGCTATTCACAACGTTAAAATTAATGATTTTAATGAATGTAATGCATGCATGAGTATATCCACACAAAACAAATTACCCTCAATACATCTACAATAAAAACAGTAGATTTTATAGAGCTAATCAATATAAATATTGATTTAATAATTATAAAATATTTTTTTTCTGCCATTATTATTAACAACCGGCATTTTACAGAAGTAGCGTTTACAGAATAACATTAAAGAGTTAAAATATCGGTAATTCTAGCCTCGCGTTCATAGTTTTATTAGAATACATCACATCCGGTCGGCCGGTCGCATGCGGTCTATCCGCAGAAGTTCAGATATTTCAACGGATCCAAAGCTCAAATCGGATCCGAATTTCCCGCATACGCATATGATCAGAACTACTATCCCGGACGACTCTCTGCCGGAGATGAATGACTTCCGGTCCGACGGCTGTGGTTTGTCGTGTGCAGTGGAAAGGCGGCTTGAGGAGTCGCGCTGGTCTACGGGACGCCTCGACAGGCTCACTTGCCTCGGCCTTCTTGATGGCGGCGAGAGAAAACATGGAGGAGTCGCTGGTGTCGGCGATGGAAACTCCAGGGAGATCCATCTTCAGCTCCACTCGCTCTCTCTGCTTGCGCTTCTCCTTCAGGAGCTTCTTCTTTTTCCTGATCACAGACAAAAACACGTTAGAAACACACTTTCAGTGGATAACATTCTTACAGTCGTAATAATGCGTTTAACTGACAGCCCTAATATATATATATATATATATATATATATATATATATATATATATATATATATATATATATATATATATATATTAGGGCTGTCAAACGATTAAAATATTTAATCGCGATTAATCGCATTAATGTCATAGTTAACTCGCGATTAATCGCAATTATTTTTATCTATTCTAAATGTCTCTTGATTTTCTTTTTGTCCCATTATTTTTTCTCATTTTAATGCTCGTCAACATGGAAAAGTGGATCGGCTTGCTTTGTGCAAATGTTTTTTATTGAAAACAACATTGACATACTGTGTTCAATTTCACACTAACATTCTCACTTGGAGCAAATAATCTCTCAATGTAACACTGTCCATCAATAAAAGGGTGAAAGAAATACTGACGAGGTCCTGATATTGACGAGGGGGCGGAGAATTCGCAGGTAGTACTTGAAATAAAATAAATATTAAATAAATGGGAACATGGGAACATTTACTTTAAGTACTAAAATAACTAAAACTAAATTAAAAACAATATAGACATATGAAAAGTAAACAACTAAAACTAATCAAAACAACAAACACTGAACAAAATTACTTGGAATTTATCTTGTATTTTTCTGTTTTCATTTTAAAGTTTAAGTAAAAAATAAATAAATAAAAAATAATCCTACAAAAGATATAATCAATGATACTAAAACATCCCAGCGATATAAACCTACCGTTTAAGATCGGCGAACTCCTCGGCTTTCATCTCCGCCAGCTTCTTCTCCATCTCTTCTTCCTCTTCGTCCACCGCGTTCTCCTCATCCTTCTTTTCCACCGCCTTTTTCTTGCCTTCCTTCTCGTCAGTCTCGCTCTCTTCATCGTTGGAGTCGAGACTGTTAAAATGCGCAAGTTAATAGTGAATCTTTACTGTGCGATATATGAATTATGTGACACTGATAATGACGTACTTGATCTCCGGATCCAGTTGTTTGGCTTCCTCTTTCAGTTTTCTACCCAGGAACCTCCTCAGCTTGGATCTCCATGACAACAGCAGACTAACAACACAACAGCCAATCAGATTTCAGCTCTTCATATATGGACATATTCACGGTTCGGATCATTTTTGGGATCAGAATACTAAAATTTATACATATATAAATTGGAAAGTCTTTGAATTTGAGGGTTTTGGAACCTTGAAAGTCCTTGAATTTGAGGGTTTTGGACCTGGAAAGTCCTCGAATTTGAGGGTTTTGGACCTGGAAAGTCCTTGAATTTGAGGGTTTTGGACCTGGAAAGTCCTCGAATTTGAGGGTTTTGGACCTGGAAAGTCCTCGAATTTGAGGGTTTTGGACCTGGAAAGTCCTCGAATTTGAGGGTTTTGGACCTGGAAAGTCCTCGAATTTGAGGGTTTTGGACCTGGAAAGTCCTCGAATTTGAGGGTTTTGGACCTGGAAAGTCTTCGAATTTGAGGGTTTTGGACCTGGAAAGTCCTTGAATTTGAGGGTTTTGGAGCTGGAAAGTCTTTGAATTTGAGGGTTTTGGACCTGGAAAGTCCTCGAATTTGAGGGTTTTGGACCTGGAAAGTCCTCGAATTTGAGGGTTTTGGACCTGGAAAGTCCTCGAATTTGAGGGTTTTGGACCTGGAAAGTCCTCGAATTTGAGGGTTTTGGACCTGGAAAGTCCTCGAATTTGAGGGTTTTGGACCTGGAAAGTCCTCGAATTTGAGGGTTTTGGACCTGGAAAGTCTTTGAATTTGAGGGTTTTGGACCTGGAAAGTCTTCGAATTTGAGGGTTTTGGACCTGGAAAGTCCTTGAATTTGAGGGTTTTGGACCTGGAAAGTCCTCGAATTTGAGGGTTTTGGACCTGGAAAGTCCTCGAATTTGAGGGTTTTGGACCTGGAAAGTCTTTGAATTTGAGGGTTTTGGACCTGGAAAGTCCTTGAATTTGAGGGTTTTGGACCTGGAAAGTCCTTGAATTTGAGGGTTTTGGAACTGGAAAGTCCTTGAATTTGAGAGTTTTGGACCTGGAAAGTCCTTGAATTTGAAGTTAACCAAGGTGTGGGAACCCATAATAAAAATTTAGTTATCCTACATATAAACATCACTCACCGCAGTTCCTTTCGGCCCAAGACTTTGATATCGGAGCAGCACTCTTTGATTTCTGATGAAGTGATGGGGTGGGCTTCAAGCTCGGGGTTATCGAAGGTTATCTGGAGCATAGAGATGGACATTAGGAGGAGAAATACATGCGTACTGATGTCTGGCATTCATCTGAAGGGGTTGGAAACCTACTTTATTGGCTTTGCTCAAGAAATCGACGGGGTTTTCTGCCTTGAGGAACTCTGATAGTGAGAAGATGTGATAGAGAGTGAGATCTCCGTCGCTGTAGCCTTCAGCCTGAAACACCACAACACACGAGGTAAGCAACAGACAAAGAAAACATTGTATTTTATGAAAAGTACAAAAAATAAACTAAATAGAGTTAAGATAGAATTAGGTATCTTTTGATCTGATTATTTTGAGAATACAAAAATAATACATACATAATATTGTACAATAATAATAATAATTTTTAAACATTTTAAAATGTATAATACTATTTAAAAAACAATTTAATAAAAAAATTTAATTATTTTTAAACGTATCATATAATTTAATATATATAATTATATTTAAAAATAATTTAATGAAAAAAAGAGAAAGTACATTCATGCGTTCAACATAAGCGTAGCGTAATAAAACATACTTTGGGCTTTTTTTTGTTAACCAGGTCTTTGACGGTTTTCACTTGAACGTCGACCTCTTTAAACGCATGTTTGGGGTCGAAGAACTTGTTGTCAATTTTATCCGGAGCCAAAAAACCTGTAGGAAAAGAGAAATACATTCAGGCAGACAGATAGATGGATGGATGGATAAGAGACATATAGATGGGTGGAGGGATGGATGGATGGATAGATAGATGGATGGATGTATAGATAGATAGATGGATGGATAGATAGACAGATGGATAGATGGATGGAATGGTGGATGGATGGATAGACGGATAGACAGACAGATAGATAGATGGATAGATAGATAGATAGATAGATAGATAGGTGGATAGATTGATGGATGGGTGGATAGATAGATAGACAGATAGATAGATTGATGGTAGATGGGATGATGGATTAGATAGACAGATGGATGATAGATAGATGGATGGATGGGTGATAGATAAATGGATGATAGATAAATGCATGATAGATGAATGCATGATAGAGAATGCATGATAGATGGATAGATGATAGATAGATGGATGGATGGATAGGTGGATAGATAAATAGATGATAGATAAATGGATGGATGGATAAATGGATGGATGGATAAATGGATGGATGGATAGATGGATGATAGACAACAAATGATAGAATGAATGACAGATACACAGACAGAACGGATGAAACGAATGACAGAAAGACAGAACTATAAAACAAGCGAGAGAAACCGTAGCCAGACAGCAGTGACGAAGGTTAGCTCACCCTGGCAGACGACGAAGATCTCGGCGGACTCGTTCCTGGAGGCCTGAGGTTTGGTGGCCTGCACTTTCCTGAAGAACTGCTGGAAGATCCACATCAGCGGCTGGTAGTCCTTCGAGCGGAACACCTTCGTGATGAACGTGCCGCCCTTCGCCAGGAACTCACACGCCAGCTTCAGAGCCATCAGAGTGAGACTCGCTGCACGACACACACACACACACACGGACACACACACACACACGGACACACACTTTAACCATCTCTCATAAGGCTGTCTTCCAATGTTGATAACTTTAAATCCTCAATGAAGATTTTTTTCCCTCTCTGGCTTTTGGTTTAATGTAATTTTATGAATGTGTGTGTGTGTGTGTGTGTGTTTTATTGTGTAAAGTTGTTAGATTGCACAGCACTTTGGTCAGCAGTGGCGGTTTTAAATGTGCTCTAGAAATAAAAGTGTCTTTCTCTTCGTGCGTCGGTCAAATTACAGGAATTTATTTGAGATTTCAATTAAATTAATGCACTATATTTTAGTTCAATAAGGTTTTTATTCAATATTTTGTATTTTTAGGGTATATAAATTATATTTACGCTGTATTTATAATCAATTTATTCACTTTTTTTTTAGCATAGATCTGAACATTTAATTTCCAGCTTAAACTGTGGTGAATCTTGAACGCTTCAGAGCGACAGACTGAAGTTTGATCTCTTTTCAAAGATAAAATTTTAGACCATTTAAAATTTTTATATGAAACATATTTTCAAAAACATGTTTTTACTCTAAAACTGCAAGAAAATCAAAGCCATAAATCTAAACAAGTTGTTCAAACATGAGTCTGATATCTCAGTAAATGAGCGTTCAGTGAGTGTGTTCGGCTGCAGTACCGAACGCTTCCACTAGAGGAAACTCTACATCTATTTCCAATGCGCTCGTTTCTGACCAAGTGTGAATATTTTTACAGGATCATTTAACCTGTGCGAATCATGTCTATGATGTGTGTGTGTTCACACAGCAAGTGCCAAACCCTTTACCATGTTTCGTACCATATCCAATGAAGTAGTAAGTAAAAAATAAGAAATATTTTTCGGTCTAAAATGGCCGACGAGCTCCACGTGCCGTTTCCCCGTACCTTGAGAGAAGGCGTCATGTTGCCAGTTTGCACCGACGTTTGGCGCGCCGTCATTGAGAACCACGTCCACCTTCCATGTCTGCAACTCCTTCCTGAGAGCCTGGCGGAGGAAGAGTTCATCAGAGACGCGCAGAACTGCCAAAACTACCCACTTCGGTATCAAATCAGGACTGAAATTAAAAAAATGTGACCTCGAGCATTGTGAATGGATTCTTAAACACCTCTGATTGGTCTGAGAGCAGGCGTTCGCTGATAAACGCTGCCGTGTGTGTGTGCAAGCGCTCGCTGAAGTTGTGTGTTTTTGAAGCGCTGATCATTGTAGCAAATCAGACATAAATGTGACCCTGGACCACAAAACCAGTCACATGGGTCAAGTTTTTTAAATTGATATTTATACTAGGGCCGGGACTCGATTAAAAAAATTAATCTAATTAATTAGAGGCTTTGTAATTAATTAATCGAAATTAATCGCATTTTAATTGCATAAATATTTGACCTGAGAACAGTGAGAAGTAATTTTTTTCACATGGATTTTTAGTATACCATTGAATAATGACTGAATACATAAGCTTAAGCAACAAAATATTGTTTATTTTTGTTCAACCAAGTCCAGCAGACCAGTGTTTTTTGCCATTAAGTGTAGCAACAGCATATTGCTACACTACACTAATAGCAATAGCGAATTCCTTGTTGCATAGCTTGCACACAACCATGCTCTTATCGACGCTTCTATCCGTTCGTTTTTGTAACAAAATTTCCCATCCACCGGCCAACCAAAGCGATCTCGTCAGCTTCTTCGTCATGAACGCTAGTTGGTGCGCCAGTATAATCGGTCCGCCGAAACTCATCCAGTGAGAAACGTTCCGCGGTACAAAAATAAGTGCGATTAAAAATATTTTTTTGTGTAATTAATTAACGCGTTAAAGTCTGTAGTTAATTAATCTTAATTAACGCGTTAAAGTCCCGGCCCTAATTTATACATCACCTGAAAGCTGAATAATTAAGCTCTCCATTGATGTGTGGTTTGTTAGGATATGACAGTATTTGGTCGAGATGCAACTATTGAACATCTGGAATCTGAGGGTGCAAAAAAATCGAAACATTGAGAAAATCCCCTTTAAAGTTGTGCATTTATGTTGGCGATTGTCCTGCATCCACTCACAGAAATACATGTTTAATATATTTACGGTAGGAAATGTACAAAATATCTTCATGGAACATGATCTTTACTTAATATCCTAATGATTTTTGGCATAAAAGAAAAATGTATAATTTTGACCCATGTGATGTAGTGTTGGCTATTGCCACAGATACACCAGTGCGACTTATGACTGGTTTTGTGATCCAGAGTCACATTTGTTGAGCACATGAACACAACGGCCAATCAGAGGCGTTTAAGAATGCTAGAGGGAACTGCTGTTATTGTAGTTTTAAAAAAAATTTTAGTACTGATTTGGTAACGAAGTCTGTATTTTTGACAACACTAGTGCCGCGTCACTGATCAGGGGTGTGTTTCCCGAAAGCATCGTCAGCCAAGTATGTTGCGTCATTATCAGCAGTTCAACGAGTGTGTTTCCCGAAAGCATCGTTCCAATGAACATTCGCATCACAGAGGTGTGTGTGTGAGCGACAGATCTCGAGCTGCGGTTAGAAGCAGTTTCTAGTTTGCATGACATGTGGACTCAATAAATCCTGATCTTAAGCAAAATAAGAAAGCTGACATCCAGTGCAACCTGTGTCTTTATGTAGAACACATACAAATGGCATTTACGTCTTTTAGACTTACGTCTAACGAGCTCTAGTGTGTGTGAACGAGCTCTAGTGTGTGTGAACGAGCTCTAGTGTGTGTGAACGAGCTCTAGTGTGTGTGAACGAGCTCTAGTGTGTGAGAACGAGCCCTAGTGTGTGTGAACGAGCTCTAGTGTGTGTGAACGAGCTCTAGTGTGTGTGAACGAGCTCTAGCGTGTGTGAACGAGCTCTAGTGTGTGTGAACGAGCTCTAGTGTGTGTGAACGAGCTCTAGTGTGTGTGAACGAGCTCTAGTGTGTGAGAACGAGCTCTAGTGTGTGTGAACGAGCTCTAGTGTGTGAGAACGAGCTCTAGTGTGTGTGAACGAGCTCTAGCTCTAGTCCTCAGATGTTGGTCTTGTGCTGGTGTGCGACGCCAGGCATGACGTCATCACGTGGGAAAGTTCCCGCTGGACGTAGGCGTAAGAACCGCCCCATTGAGCCGTTTGAAACTGCATTGATTTGGACTTCAACAATTTGGTCACCATTGAAGTCCATTGTGTGGAGAAAAATCCTGGAATATTTTCCTCAAAAAAAAAAAAAAAAAAAAAAAAGTACTTCCTTTCCACTGAAGAAAGAAAGACAGACATGAACATCTTGGATGGCATTTGGGTGAGTAAATTATCAGGAAATTTTCATTTTGAGGTGAACTAATCCTTTACTAATTCTGTCAGTAATGACTCTCCCTCGTGTTGTTCAACCCCGTAAGACTTTCGCTCATCTTCTGAACACAAATTAAGATATTCCTGATTAAATCTGAGAGCTGGATCACTCCTCCATAGGCTTCCTAAGGGATTGAAATTTGCCGGCCCAGAAAAGTTATTAAAGACATCGTTAAAATAGTCCGAGTGACTACAGCGGCTCAACCTTAAGTTTATCAAGCGACGAGAATACTTTCTGTGCGCAAAAAACAAACAAAAATAACGACTTTATTCAACTATTCGTTTCCTTCTCTGTGGGCCTCGAGTGAGTTCACGTAGTGTAACAGCGCAGCGCAGCGCTTCTGGTGTACGTCACACACATCACACACACATGACCAGCGTCGGCCAATAGAGAGCCTGCGTGTGATGTACAACACAGATTCATTAAAAGTAGTTATTACTCCAACACCTGCGTGACATCATTAACCAACGCGGTTGAATAACCAATTTGCGACAGTACGGCTTCAGGAAACAGTCGAGACTGATTTCTACAGGGATGCATCGTACTATAGAAGTGAACCAGCGAGTTACGGCGCCGTACGGGAAACACACTCCTGAGCGGACCGAAGCACGCGGACACACACACACACCTGTCTGCACTTCTCCGTCGTGATGTCCTCCTGCAGTGTGACCACGTTCGGGATGCTTTTGATCGGCACCAGATCCACACCTGACAGCAAATCAAGAGTCAACACTGGATCTGTGAGTCTGAATCAGAGACATTACACGTCACACGCCACTCACCGATCACCAGGCTGGACACCGGCATGAACTTGGACGCCACCTGCAACCTGAACGCCAAACACACACGGGTTAGTCAGGAACAGTGCTGGGTACCTAGGGGCGTCACAATATATCGCAACACAAAAATGCAACAATATGTATCGTGGATAGTTCACCCAAAATTCAAGTTTTCAGGGTTTTAGTGTCAGTACTGCATTAATCTACTATATATAATGTAGAATATAATGTACAACCCAGAAGCGCTGCGCTGTTACACTACGTGAACTCACTCGAGGCCCACAGAGAAGAACATGAATAGTTGAATAAAGTCGTTATTTTTGTTTGTTTTTTGCGCACAGAAAGTATTCTCGTCGCTTGATAAACTTAAGCTTGAGCCGCTGTAGTCACTCGGACTATTTTAACGATGTCTTTAATAACTTTTCTGGGCCGGCCAGTTTCGATCCCTTTGAAGCCTATGGAGGAGTGATCCAGCTCTCAGATTTAATCAGGAATATCTTAAACTGTGTTCAGAAGATGAACGAAAGTCTTACGGGGTTGAACAACATGAGGGAGAGTCATTACTGACAGAGTTTTAATTTTTGTGTGAACTGTCCCTTTAATTTTTGTGTGAACTGTCCCTTTAATTTTTGGGCGAACTGTCCATTTAATTTTTGGGTGAACTGTCCCTTTAATTTTTGGGTGAACTGTCCCTTTAATTTTTGGGTGAACTGTCCCTTTAATTTTTGGGTGAACTGTCCCTTTAATTTTTGGGTGAACTGTCCCTTTAATTTTTGGGTGAACTGTCCCTTTAATTTTTGGGTGAACTGTCCCTTTAATTTTTGGGTGAACTGTCCCTTTAATTTTTGGGTGAACTGTCCCTTTAAAAAGGTAAGTTCTGGGAACCAAAAATTGTTAGCTGGGCTGAACCTCAAGTATCCGATCCCAGAATTGGAATAAATTTTGGATTCCCATGAAACGATTACAGTAGTTAGCCATCAGCGTTTGCTCACCATCCTCCTGGAGCGGCACACAGATCCACCAGAGCTCGAGCTTTCTGGAGAAACTGGAACTTGCGGTTGAGCTGAATGAGCTTGAAGGACGACCGGGACCGATAACCTAAAAATGGCCAACAACACACCAGCAAACGCGTTCATTTGATCACCACTCTTTCTGATAATAAGACATGCATTAAATCATACATCTAGGAAAATAAAACACACAACACAGGATTTAAGAAAAAAAAAGTAAAACATTTTATAGTGTAAAAAAATCGTTAAAGGGCTATGAATTCACTTCATTAGACATTATTAAAATTTCATTAAACCGTTAAAAGTAAATCCAGAAAAATGAAACTGTATAACACACACGGGTCCTAAACATGTCATTTTTGTTACACTTTTAAATAGTCGTGTTATTCGACTATTTAATTTTTCAATACCGAGTACTAATAAATAACTACATGGTTAGGGTTAGTTGCGTGTAAGTTAATTAAGCACAATTTGGTAACGCTTCCTTTTACAGTACAGTAAGTTACTTACGTGTACTTACAGTCAGTGTTGGGAGTAACGCGTTACAAAAGTAATGCATTACAGTAACATATTACTTTTTGCTGTAACGCAGTAGTGTAAGGCATTACTAATCAATTTTCAGTAATATTTTACTATATTACATGTTCAGTTACGCTTGCGTTACAACACACTTTTAGTTTTAATTGTAAAAAAACAACCGCAAAAAAACACCAAGACCGCGAGACATTAATGAATGAAAAATGCAAGTAGGCTAAGTTACCTGTTCGTGGTCAGTCAATAGCCGCGTGTGGTGTCCAAGTTTGTAAATAAAGACTAAATGGCAGCGTCTGATATATTTTTTATAGCGATTTATTTTTTACAGGAGTGCCGTGAGGCATGATTTCGGCCTCTGTGCTCGCGCTGGCAGTGGAAAAGCGGATAATGGGTGAAGATGGCATGAAGACTACATTTGCGAGATGGACGTATGCGTATTAGGCTACTCCATTTGTTCTGTGTTTTCTTTATAAACAGTTAGGCTTTGTTTAGGTGGTATTTTTCTTGTTTTCATCACAAAATCATTTTTGATGCGGTGGTGACGCGTTCACGTAACATGATGTAAGGAAAGCAACTAAAAGCTGTCACAAAGAACCGGCAAAAGCAATGATTATTAATATGTCAAATATAGCAAGGAGACATTTTAATTGTTTATTAATAAAGATGAAGTTGACGTTGCTGACTCGCATCTTCGCAGTAGTGAATGCGCCAGAGAGAAATGCACATTTCATACAGATAAGCAGAGAGCAGTCCGTTTTCTTACGTTTTGAATTGTTCTGTTTACAAGTAGACATTTCAATATTTTTCCGGTCTGTGAAGTAGGCTAAGCTACCTTATAGCCTACGCTGAGTTTCGGTTAATTTGAGAAGCGCTCCAGTTCAAGCGCAGGCGCCTCCGTGTCGTGATTATCTGTTGTCTGCTATATTTACTTCTTATTTATTAAATCCAGACAATTGGTTGATGAAACATGGATTAAAATTAAGATACAATTAGTACAAATCGAAATTCACTTTAAAGAAATTTGTGTCTTCTGTTTGAGGTCTAGCTGTGAAAGTTTTAAAACAGTCTTTTAGTGCCGCTTCAGAGCGGTCGCGTCCGTAATGGAGAACTGTCACATACATTGTTTTTTCCTCATAAATGCGAACACGAAAAATAAAATAAAATGAATATTTTATGTTCTGTGGAGAGCCAACCCTTCTTCATCCGGTGGGTAGTATTACTGTTGATTTGCGCAGTGTAATTCACAGAATTGCTCAAAAATATTTTGCCTCCTAAAAGTTAAATATTTTTTTTGTCACGCATGAATGCATTCGTATTTCCCTCATATTAAATATAAAACGCACTGATATTTTTCTAATGTCTGGACTCTTTTAAGGGGGTATCCTATGGATAAACAGACATTTCAATATATTGGTATTAAATGCATTTTCTGAGAATTTATATTTCAAGTTTTGACTGCAAATGTCACGTCCAAAACGCTGGAATTCCCCAATTTTAAATAATTTATCCTCAACTAGTTTTGTGGTGTAGGTCTACGTATTTTATAATGTTAACTTCAAAATTCAAATAATACTAATAGTAATTTAAAGATGTGGTAGCATTGGATCTGGACGGGAAGGATAACTCTTGGAGGAGTGTGTCGCGATTCTGCAGGTTCGTGGATCTGAGTGTTGCGATTTCAGTTTCATATCGCATATAGTTACAGCCTTAGAATGTTAAGTTCTACTGTATAGCTATTTTGGTGAAAGTAACTCAAAAGTAATACAGGAGTAATGTAACGCATTACAATTCTGAGACAGTAATATTGTAAGGTAATGAATTACTTTTAAATTACAGTAACAAGTAATGTATAATGTATTACAGCTTGGAAGTAACTTGCACAACACTGCTTACAGTGTACTTACCTAGAAAGTACTGGCTAATATAAGGACGGTAAGTACATGGGTTAGGGGTAGGTTCAGGGTTATTACCCAGTAATTGTAATTAATATAATAAGTACATAGTATGTACATGGGTAACAGGACTGTAAAAGGAAGCGTTACCCACAATTTATAGTAGGCCTAATTACTATAGTAACTACGTGTAACAAAGACACTGTAAAATAATGTTACACGTTTCATGACTTTAATTAATTACACATGCTTTTTGGCAACTACATTTAATGTAATTTAAGCGTTAAATAAAAGTCCAGAATATGTAAAGTAAGGAATTTGTGACAAATTAAAAAAGCAGTATTAGCATAGACATGGCCTCAGATTGTAATACCATGCTAGTTTAATATGCTAGAGTACTTAACATACTTGAATGATACTTTGAGGAATGACATGCTAACTTTAATCTCTAAACAAACACCCGCTATTACTACGGTTAATGTCCAAAAAACACTGTAATAACGTGGTACTTCGTGATCTTTCTTAATGTTCATGTTTACGCGACTTACCCGTTTCTTTGGCGAGGTGATAGAATTTATCCTTTCTGGTTTTTCCGACTTTGAGTTTTTTACCCATGATTTCTGCTGCAAATTACCAGTTTTTGCGCTTTATTTTCCACACGTTTCCCCTCACCGTGTCTCGAGCTACTGAGCCACACGTGTATTCCGGGGGCGCAGAGAGATGACGCGTTTGTCAGTAGACTTTCTAATTGTTATTATTTATTTTTTTTACATTGAAACTTGTTAAGTTTGTTTGGATATTTTTTTACAGTCTGTGGTTTGGATATTAATTTGTTTGGAAATGATAAATTTAGGAATATAGAAAAAAAATAATAATATAAAAAAAACTGCTTTAAAATGAAATAAATAAATAAATATGGGTAACACTTTATTTTACAGTGTCATTGTTACACATGCAATATAATATTACCATAGTAATAACAGTAAATTATGCATAATTACATGAGGCTAACCCTCAACCAAATCCTAATTAGTAACAATAACACCTTAAAATAAAGTGTAACCCAAATTTGATTTATAAATGAAGTGATAGATCTATGTTTAGCACATGTAAATGTATGTTTTATGTAAATATGTTGGTAATCAGACCGTTTATGGTGTATTCATTTGTTTGGAAATTATAAATTTAGGAATATTGAAAATAATAATTCTTTAAAAAATATTACATGTGGCAGCTTTTAAATAAATAAAAAAACATAAAAATCTGATTATAAATGAAGTAGTAGATTTATGTTTAGTACATGTAAATGTATGCATTGACTTCCATAGTAGGAAAAAAATATACTATGGATGTAAATTTGGACCAGAAACTGTCTGGTTACCAACATTCTTCAAAATATCTTCTTTTGTGAGAAGAAAGAACCTCATACAGGTTAGGAACAACATGACAAAATGTTCATTTTTGGGGTGAACTGTCCTTTTAATATGCAAATAAGTGGCCGTGGTCGCTCCTTACACCGTCATCAGAACTAGACAGCGGGGTGGTCACGTGCTACTCGCAGAATACTCCAGATCCAAGATGGCGGCGTACATGAGAATGTGGAGATCATACCGTCCCGCGTCCAGAAGCATCAGCACAGCTTCGTCAGCAGGAACGGTCCTGATCAGAGCCGGGTTAAACGCGTTATTCCCGCGGGATCCTCTCAGCGGGAGCCGCTTTATCCACATCCAGCGCTCGTATTCCAGTATATCCAGCAGAAAATCGTTACACAACGCGAGGATCGCAGCATCCGCGGTGAGTGACAGGTGGAGGTGCGTCCCCGCGGGCTCCGGGAGCCTCGGACTCGGGTGTCAACAGAAGAGGTTTCTCTTCGGGAACCAGGGAAGCGGGTTCTCCGGAGGGGACGGTGCAGAGAGTAGCGGGGGAGCTGAGGATGAGTCCGGGGGTGATGAAGGTCCTTATACTCCTCCTCCTCCTCAGATGAGCGCGCTCACCACGATGCTCGTGCCCGAGGTTTTCCCGAACGTGCCTCTCATCGCTGTCAACAGGAATCCCGTGTTTCCCAGATTCATCAAAATCATTGAGGTGATGATCTCACAGATGCATGCATGACGCAATCGCGGTTATGAAACGGACAAGTTGGAAAAAAAGCCATTAGAAATAAGTAAAAAGTAGCTTATGACATATGTCAATAGTTTGACATTGACATTTAGAGACATTGAAGTTTTCTTTGTGTGCTACTGCAGTTTTCCTATAGTGTTGATGATGTTTGCTGGTGATTTCATCATCCAGTGAGTGTTTGAGAGAGAGAGAGAGTGAGTGTGTGTGTGTGTGAGAGAGAGAGAGAGTGTGATTGTGTGAGAGAGAGAGAGTGAGAGTGTGAGTGTGTGTGTGAGAGAGAGAGAGAGAGAGAGAGAGTGTGAGTGAGTGAGTGAGTGTGTGTGTTTGTGAGAGAGTGAGCGAGAGAGAGTGTGTGTGTGTGTGTGAGAGAGAGAGAGAGATAGTGTGTGTGTGTGTGAGAGAGAGAGAGAGTGTTGGTGTGTGTGTGTGAGAGAGAGAGAGAGAGAGAGAGAGAGAGAGAGTGAGTGTGTGAGAGAGAGAGAGAGAGAGAGAGAGAGTGAGTGAGTGAGTGAGTGAGTGAGTGTGTGTGTTTGTGAGAGAGTGAGCGAGAGAGAGTGTGTGTGTGTGTGTGTGTGTGTGAGAGAGAGAGAGATAGTGTGTGTGTGTGTGTGTGTGTGAGAGAGAGAGAGAGAGTGTTGGTGTGTGTGAGAGAGAGAGAGAGTGTTGGTGTGTGTGTGTGTGAGAGAGAGAGAGAGAGAGAGAGTGTGTGTGTGTGTGTGTGTGTAAGAGAGAGAGACAAGTTCAGTCAAGCTTACTTGCATATTTGTGAATATTTTGTCATCTGAAGGTAAAAAACAAGCAGCTCATGGACCTGTTGAGGCGAAAGGTTCGACTCGCTCAGCCGTACGCAGGTGTGTTTCTGAAGAAAGATGACAGGTAAGTGACCGCGCTTTCGACTGTTTGCCGACTGTAAGTGGATGTTGCGCTGATTGAGGCGTGTTTATTTCCCAGTAACGAGTCGGATGTGGTGGAGAGTCTGGATGCCGTTTATCGCACCGGAACATTCGTGCAGATCCACGAGATGCAGGATCTCGGAGACAAACTCCGTATGATTGTGATGGGACACAGAAGGTGACGCTCGAAATCACAGCTTTGAAAATGGCGTTCTCAGGAAAGTTGACCTCTGACCTTTTCCCCCTCATGTTCTCCCAGAATCCGCATCAGTAAGCAGCTGGATGTTGAGCCGGAGGAGCCGGCGTCCCTGGAGCTGGAGGCTGAAGGCGAGCCGCTCAAAGCCGCGCGCCGGAAGCAGAAGCGTTCCCGCAAGGATCCGGCGTCTCCGGCCGAGGCCATGGAGGAGAAGGTGCGGGAGGCGGAGCTTGTGGTGGAGGCGCTTCCTCTTCCCAGCGTCCTCATGGTGGAGGTGGACAACGTGGTCCACGAGGACTTCCAGGTCACAGAAGAAGTCAAGGTCAGCCTTACTTTACTTAGGGATGCGTTTTCGGCCGATACCAATAATTCCTTATGTCTGAAAGCCAATAACCGATAACTCTTTATATCTGAAAGCCGATAACAATAATTCTTTATGTCTGAAAGCCGATAACAATAATTCTTTATGTCTGAAAGCCAATAACAATAATTCCTTATGTCTGAAAGCAGATAACTGATAATTCCTTATATTTGAAAGCCGATAACCGATAATTCTTTATGTCTGAAACACACACGACGGCTGCAACTACAGTGTGGTCTCCCCAGTGGACCAGCACGACAACCGTCTGGATTGAGCCGAGTAGGGGACATCTCTAGGGTCTTCAAGTGGGCACCTTCCGTCCTCAGTGTTTCGTCGACTAGCCCACGACACCTCAAGAGGGCTCGACAGTGACTCTGGCGTCCCAGAGTCACCCCCCTCCATCCCTGATAATTCTTTATGTCTGAAAGCCGATAACTGATAATTCTTTATATTTGAAAGACGATAACCGATAATTCTCTGTATTTAAAAGCCGATAACCAATGATTCTTTATATTTGAAAGCCGATAACCGATAATTCATTATATTTGGAAGCCGATAACCGATAATTCTTTATATTTGAAAGCCGATAACGATAATTCTTTATATTTGAAAGCCGATAACCGATAATTCTTTATATTTGAAAGCCGATAACCGATAATTCCTTATATTTGAAAGCCAATAACCGATAATTCTTTATATTTGAAAGCCGATAACCGATAATTCCTTATATTTGAAAGCCGATAACCGATAATTCCTTATATTTGAAAGCCGATAACCGATAATTCTTTATATTTGAAAGCCGATAACCGATAACTCTTTATATTTGAAAGCCGATTACCAAAGCCGATAACCGATAATTCTTTATATTTGAAAGCCGATAACCGATAATTCCTTATATTTGAAAGCCGATAACCGATAATCCTTATATTTGAAAGCCGATAACCAATAATTCTTTATATTTGAAAGCCGATAACGACAATTCTTGTACAGCCGATAACCGAAATATTGGCCGATAAATCTAAATCCAAAGTTTTATATAATTTTTAACAATGATTACATGATTACAAAAACAAGTCTCACCAGTTAAATCCACGTCTCAAACACACAATTATTATGATGTTCTCATTATAATTTTATGTAGCCGATATGACAGACTTTCACTGAACTGTTTTTTTTTTCTTTTTTGGAGTGATTACAATCATATTTCAAGCAATTCGAAACCATCATGGCGAACAGTGCGCATCTGAAATAGTCCTTTACTTATCGGCTTTAATATATCGGCCATAACTATAACATCAAAAATGATCATATATCGCCCGATACCGATATGGGGGCCGATATATCGTGCATCGCTAACTTTACTATCATCACAGTTTTTATTCTGATTTTCAACTGGACTTTAGTTTTATATTATCCGTTTTCACTTTAAGTTTCAATTCAATTGTTTGTGATTTTTGTGATTTTTATTCGTTTTTTTTTGTCTATATAGTTTTTATTATTTAAGTTTTAGTACTTCAACTTAAATGAAAAGGAGAATGTTTGAATAAAATATCTATATAGTTTTTTTTTATTTCAGTTTTAGTACTTCAACTTAAATGAAAATGAGAATGTTTAAATAAAATGTATATTTAGTTTTTATTATTATTTTAAATTAGGTTAGTTTTCACATTAATTTGTACTTTTTAGCGATTTTGTTGTGTTTTTGTCATGAAAATATGTCTATATAGGTTATATTAATTTTAATTTCATTTTAGTTCTTCAATTTAAACAAAAATTAGAATTTTGAAGTAAAATGTCTATATAGTTTTTATTATTTTTGTTTAACTTTTAGTACTTAATCTTAAAAAACTAAGAATTAAATTATCTTAATTTATTCAATTTCAGTCGACCTTTATTATATTATTATTTAAAAAAGTATACATTTTTTTATGGTTTTAGTTAACGATAATAACCCTGGGTCAGTAAATGCTAAGCATTTACGCTGTGTTGTTTTACATCAGGCCCTGACGGCTGAGATCGTCAAGACCATTCGTGACATCATCGCTCTGAATCCACTGTACAGGTAAGAGAGGTTAAAGACGCCGTTTAACTTATCCTTCCCTCGGGTCATTTTGACCCGGAAATCATTTTTAAATTTTTTTTTTGAAAATTGAATGTTCATCAGAGGGATCCAAGACCCCATGATTTTTTTTTTGCACTTGAACCAAGAAAACACACTTTATTTTATTTTATGGATTCGAGGAGTTTTGTGGTTGAAATTTAAAAAATTGAAAAATCCTTCCCTCTCGAGTCAATGTGACCCCCTTAGGATTGAATGAAATGCGAGGAATGCTTCAGTACACATAGAAAAACCTACAAATGCTCAAAATTCAAACTAAAAATACTAAAACTTTGCCAAAAAAATGATTGCATGTCTACATGTGTATCTGAATGCTGAAGAAGAACTGACTTTAGGAGCCAGCGGAACAGCTCATCTGCTCCATATAGAGCTATAAGGCCATCTAGAGTCATGAAATATCATGTTATATTATTAGTTTTCCACAAGAGGTCGGCAAAGACACCCAATGTAAGATATTTTGAGCTGAATTAAAAGGGTTATGCATGAAATTGTGGGTTATTTTGAATTTAAGTTGAAAGAATGTGAGGAATGTGTTTTAATCACTTTATTTATTGATCAAGTCTAGAAATTGAAAGGTACATAAAATAAAAAATAACAAAAAATCTTGCATTTAGAAAAAATATGATCAAAATAAAAAGAAATGGTGCTTTTTTGGACAAAAACAGTATAATTTTAGGGCCTCGGGGTCATTTTGAGCCGGCGAGGGAAAGATGTGTTACGGACCGCGAGTGAAGGATGAAGGTTAAAACCACATGCTGTGGGATATCAGTGTGTTTATCTGTGTGTGTGTTTGCTAGAGAGTCTGTTCTCCAGATGATGCAGGCTGGGCAGAGAGTAGTGGATAACCCGATCTACCTGAGCGACATGGGGGCGGCACTGACCGGGGCCGATTCGCACGAGCTACAGGACGTCCTGGAGGAAACAAACGTACGTTTACGACCCACAAAACCCAATCTCAGAACGTCAATGTGTGTCTAACAGAAGAACTGTCGTTACAGATTCCCAAACGACTCTACAAAGCACTCTCTCTGCTTAAGAAGGAGTACGAACTGAGTAAACTACAGCAGCGTCTCGGGAGAGAGGTGAGTATGGTTCGGAATCGGAAATACAGAAATACTCGAGGTCAGGAATCGGATACTTGTCATAAAATTTAAATTTCGATTCCTCTTATCGATTCCTTTGTGAGCATTTAAATATGACTTTAAACCATTCAAGCGCGAGTGTAACTCTATTGGGCAGCTCTTAAAGTGACAGCACTAATATTCCTGCTGCCGTCTCTATAATAACTACACATAATAATCAAAACACAGAAGACAAAGAGAAAATTCACTCGTTCATGACTGAATAACTATATCTGTAATGTGTATTTAATTTATAAAGTGTAGTGTTATTGTACATTTGATTACAGTTTCTGTACCTGAAAATCTTAAAACACTGTGTATTTCAATTGTATCTTTGTTCAGTTGTTTTGCTCAGTTTTTGTATTTGTTCTTTTTTAATAACTGAGTGTTTATTGTGTGTAATAATGCTGGAAGTGTGTATTAGTTGGGCTAGGTGTTCTTCTATGGTGTGTTTAAACCACAGGCAAACGCTCCTGTGTAAGTGTTCTTCAGCCTGTTGATTTCTGTTCATGATATTCAGCTGCAATTAAATGTTTAGCAATAAGACTAAATGTGAATTATATGTGACCCTGGATCACAAAACCAGTCGCACTGGTGTATCTGTGGCAATAGCCAACACTACATCGTATCAAAATTTTCGACTTTTAATAATAATAATAATAATAAGGGATCAGGGTTTTTTGAAAAGAATAAAGAAAAAAGAAAAAAAGAATAAAGAAGAGAGAAAAAACTGATCCAGGATGTTCCTTATTTTTTATTTAATTCACCTTATTTTAACATTCAACAACTCTGTTAACAAACAGAGCACTTCTGTGGGGTAGCTTGTACAATCAAGTAATAAATAACATAAAATCTTCACTTTTGGACTTTAGTGCAACAGTAAATATAGAAAAAGTCTAATATAAAAACAAATAGCACCTCAACTTAAAATACCCGGCGGGCAAAAAATAAAAATGTTTTAAAAGTGTATAAAAAATTAATGATAATATATATATACATTAGGGGTGTAAAAGTTCACAAAATTTGCGGTTCGGTTCGATACGATACAGCAAAAAGAAAGAAATGCCAGAGAAATTTCCTATTTATTAAAAGAAAAACTATTTTTAAATAAGTTTGAGTTTTTCTACATCTTGAAACTTTCAGGTTTATAAATGGGGTAATCTTTGAAGGATGAACAAATAATGTTTTGGTAATCACATTAAAAATAACATTTAAAAATATATTTATATAATATTTGAGTTTTGAAGTGCAACATTAAATCCTTGTTCATTCACGGCACAAAGTTTCTCCTGGTTCCCACGTCAGCGCTGTTTGATCTAATAGAGATCTACGGTAAATAACGGAGAAATGTGAATGCTTCTCACTAGATCTCGCAGCGATGTCATTACTTCAGTGGCGAATTCAAATGTTTTCTTCACTGGATCTCTTAGCACAGTGTCGCTTGATCTCGCGCTGCACAGATGTTGCTGGTCCGAACTGATAAACGGTCCGTGAAGCACAATATGAGTAGCGCAGTTTCGTTCCGCTTTCATTACGTTTGCCATTTGATGTTGCGCAACGTTGTGGTGATCGCGCCAGCGCGGATTTTGTCTGCAGGAAAAATGGTCCTAGGAATCGTTCGGTTTGTATGCGTACCGAACCGGAAGCCTCGTACCGAAACGGTTCAATAATTACGTGTACCGTTACACCCCTAATTTACATATATCCGAGTCCTGATCGGGAGGTAACGTCCGATTCCGATCGAGTCTGAAACCACGTGATCGGGCCCGATTTCCGATCGCGTGATCGGATCGGGACATCCCTATTTGTGAGTGGATGCAGGTAGGGGTGTGACGGTTATGTAACCGTGAGACCGACGGTTATAGTTGAACACCGTCATTAGAACTCTATAACCGCCAAAACCGTGTTATTAAAATATTTTTCATAGAGAATGTTTAAATACTAATATCAGCTTACGAGCGAAACGGAGGCGGAGTTAGTGGTGGTGCTTCTGCTACCGCTGGAGATGATTCGGGAGAAATCTCTGCCCCTTTTACAGATCAGAGCGCGCGCTGACACGGAGTAAAGCCTTGATTATACACGACGCGTCCGTTTCTTTTACGGTCTATGGTCCGCAGCACGAGCGCGAAGGTGCGCGCGGCAAAAATAACACGTTGGGTTCGCAAGACCCCATTTCGCATTGCTGTGCACAGCTTTTTTTTGTAACAGCGCGCGCGGCGCCGCATCCGAGGATGAACGACTTCAAGCCGAATCTGCCCAAGCATGTGCCGGTGCGGTGATACGTCTAAATTGCAGTTCATTGCAAAGTTTTTTTTTGTTAAGGTTTTGTTTACTGTGTGTGATTTATTTAAAACAAAGCACGTTCATTGTAAAGTTGTTTTGTTTGTTAAGGATTTGTTTACTGTGTGTGTGATTAATTTAATGGAAAGCACATTCACTCTTCTAGTCGTCTTGCTGTTCATTTTACATAAACGTAGAGCAAGTAGATCAGTGTCTGCTCCTTTATTCAAACTAAGTTGTCACGTCGCAACCCCCCCACACATCCCCCCCACACACACACATCCCCCCGACGACGGTTATGTTACGAACCGTTACATTTGACTCACGTCATAACCGTCACCACCAATTATGAAACCGGCACACCCCTAGATGCAGGACAATCGCCAACATAAATGCACAACTTTAAAGGAGATTTTCTCAATGTTTACATTTTTTTGCACCCTCAGATTCCAGATGTTCAATAGTTGCATCTCGACCAAATACTGTCATATCCTAACAAACCACACATCAATGGAAAGCTTATGTATTCAGCTTTCAGATGATGTATAAATCTCAATTTAAAAAAATTTACCCCATGTGACTGGTTTTGTGGTCCAGGGTCACTTTTCTGTTTTTAGTTTTTACCTTATTGGAATCGATAAAATTGAAACGATACCCGACCCAATTTGTGACACGCTGTTGCTTATTCATCGGGGTTCCCCGTGGCTTTACGCTGTTGGTTCTGGTGTTCAGGTGGAGGAGAAGATCAAGCAGACGCACAGGAAGTACCTCCTCCAGGAGCAGCTGAAGATCATTAAGAAGGAGCTCGGCCTGGAGAAAGAAGACAAAGACGCCATTGAGGAGAAGTTCAGGGAGAGGTTGAAGGACCGTACCGTACCTCAGCACATCATGGAGGTTATCAACGAGGAGCTGAACAAACTGGGGCTGTTAGATAACCACTCCTCAGAGTTCAAGTAAGGACTTCATCATTGTTAGAAACAAATGTAGTCTATGAATACTCTACCGTTTCTTGTTAATGCTGCAGTCCGTAGCTTTTTTGGGGTTAAAAATTTTCCAAAATACATATTTGAGAAAATACATATCCAGCCAGTGTTCAGCGCTCTCTGCTTGCCGTAGCTCGACTCACAGCGGTAAGATTGTAATAATGTTTTTAATTCCAGTGGGACTGGTGGATTTCAGCGGGAGATTCGAGCATGTCTTTGCGTCATTACGTCACATCTGTACACACACACCTGTACACACACATCTGCACACACATGTCTGCACACACACATCTGCACACACACATCTGCACACACACATCTGCACACACACATCTGCACACACACATCTGCACACACACATCTGTCCACATAAAGAAGAGTCTCGGCTAGTCGGCTATATTGCGTGTGAGGATGTTGGAGGTGGAGATTTATAGCCTTTTCTCACAGCACTGGATATAATTAAACTTATCAATTTGATGGCGGATCCAGAAAGGTTCAAACGACGATCACCAGTGACAACAGATTCACCCGCTGTAACATGCAGAAGACTTCGTTCGGACTTCGGAGTGGCGACAGAAAAAAAGAGACTGCAACCGGACCCATGCGAAAACAAGGATACCGGAAGGACATTACATGCAGTCACGCAATGCTGACGTTAACATTAACAAGTTGAGAACAAAGTATAATTTGCACGGTTTTGCGTGATATAACTTATAAGCGATTGTTGGATTTAATCAGCGCGATTTACTGCAATGTCAGAACCAGAACAAAAGTGGATGTTTCTTACTAGTTCAGATTACATTTTCCGTTGAAAATTATTATGTTGGTCATACTTCCAAAAAGTATAATCTGTGATTCTGAATGCCAGTATCCACACCGGCGCGTGACCGACAGACACACACTCTCCTCAAACATTGTGTTCATCCGCGATGTGCCGTGTCGAGGGTGTCGAAGTACAACTCACGTAAAGTTGATAATTCTGCAAATGACTGCAATTGCAGATTTCGAACCGAGATGGCGACAGAGGAAAAACTGTGGACTGCAGCTTTAAAGGAGGAGTTCACTTCAGAATTCAAATTTCCTGATAATTTACTCACCTACGCACATCATCCAAGATATTCATGTCTTTCTTTCTTCAGTCGAAAAGAAATGAATGTTTTTGAGGAAAACACTCCAGGATGTGTCGCATCGCAGCTAGTGTAAGACGAGCATTTGTGGTTAAAAAGTATATAAATGTTTATTTTTTATATAAAATGGCCACTGGTTTGTCTAGATCAGACTCTTATTCCTCGGCTGGATCGTGTCGAGACTTTGAAGCTGCACTGAAACTCACATCTGGACCTTCGACCCGTTGGACCCCATTGAAGTCACTATATGGAGGAAATCCTGGAACGTTTTCCTCAAAAACCTTCATTTCTTTTCGACTGAAGAAAGAAAGACATGAACATCTTAGATGACGCGGGGGAGAATAAATTATCAGGAAATTTGAATTCTGAAGTGAACTAATCCTTTAATATCTATTAAAATGCCCGAGAAGCTGAAAACCCAACTAAAACCCGCTTAAGATGGTTGTACATGGAGTTTGACCTCCATAAAAAGGTATTTCGTTCATTCAAACTTTGATCCTTAAAATTCCCAGCGTCACCCGTAACTACTTAGATTGGCTGACCTCCATGCCGTGGGGAACCAACAGTGTGGAGAACCTGGAGTTGGTCCGAGCCAAAGAGGTGTTGGAAGAGGACCACTACGGAATGGATGACGTCAAGAAACGCATTCTGGTAAAGATCAAGCATAAGCGCCTCAATCTTTGTACATTTACAAATCCTATTAATAATGCTGGTGCTTGTTCATTCCTGCAGGAGTTCATAGCTGTGAGCCAGCTTAAAGGCAGCACACAGGGAAAGATCTTGTGTTTCTATGGACCTCCTGGAGTCGGCAAGACCAGTATCGCCCGCTCAATCGCCAGAGCGCTTAATCGCGAATACTTCCGCTTTAGCGTGGGAGGAATGACGGATGTGGCGGAGATTAAAGGCCACAGGTGAGTGATGCGTACCGCACATCTGTGAGGCCACGCCCACCAGCAGTGATGTCAAATCAAGTAAAATCAAGTCAACTAAATTCAAGTCAATTTAAGTCAAGTCAAATCAATTCAAGTCAAGTCAATTCAAATCAGTTCAATTCAAATCAAGCCAATTAAAGTAAAATCAATTCAAGGCAAATCAATTCAATTAAATTCAAGTCAAATCAATTCAAGTCAAAGCAAGTCTATTCAAATGAATTCAAATCAATTGAATTCAAGTCAATTAAAGTAAATTCAAGTCAAATCAATTTAAGTCAAATCAGGTCAATTAAATTCAAGTCAAGTCAATTCAAGTCAAGTCAAATCAATTCAAGTCAAATCAATTCAAGGCAAATCAATTCAATTCGTCAAGTCAACTCAAATCAATTCAAGTCAAATGAATTCAAGTCTATTCAAGTCAAATCAAGTCAAATCAGGTCAATTAAATTCAAGTCAAGCCAATTCAAATAAAGTCTATTAAAGTCAAGTCTATTAAAGTCAAGTCAATTAAAGTCAAGTCAATTAAAGTCAAGTCAATTAAAGTCAAGTCAATTAAAGTCAAGTCTATTAAAGTCAAGTCTATTAAAGTCAAGTCAATTAAAGTCAAGTCAATTAAAGTCAAGTCAATTAAAGTCAAGTCAATTAAAGTCAAGTCAATTAAAGTCAAGTCAATTAAAGTCAAGTCAATTAAAGTCAAGTCAATTAAAGTCAAGTCAATTAAAGTCAAGTCAATTAAAGTCAAGTCAATTAAAGTCAAGTCAATTAAAGTCAAGTCAATTAAAGTCAAGTCAATTAAAGTCAAGTCAATTAAAGTCAAGTCAATTAAAGTCAAGTCAATTAAAGTCAAGTCAATTAAAGTCAAGTCAATTAAAGTCAAGTCAATTAAAGTCAAGGCAAATCAATTCAATTCAAGGCAAATCAATTCAAGTCAAGTCAATTCAAGTCAAGTCAATTCAAATCAATTAAAGTCAATTAAAGTCAATTAAAGTCAATTAAAGTCAATTAAAGTCAATTCAAGGCAAATCAATTCAAGGCAAATCAATTCAATGCAAATCAATTCAAGGCAAATCAATTCAAGGCAAATCAATTCAATTCGTCAAGTCAAATGAATTCAAGTCAATTCAAGTCAAATGAATTCAAGTCAATTCAAGTCAAATCAATTCAAGTCAAATCAAATCAATTCAAGTCAAATCAATTCAAGTCAAATCAATTCAAGTCAAATCAATTCAAGTCAAATCAATTCAAGTCAAATCAATTCAAGTCAAATCAATTCAAGTCAAATCAATTCAAGTCAAATCAATTCAATTCGTCAAGTCAACTCAAATCAATTCAAGTCAAATGAATTCAAGTCTATTCAAGTCAAATGAATTCAAGTCTATTCAAGTCAAATCAAGTCAAATCAAGTCAAGTCAAATCAATTCAAGTCAATTCAAGTCAAATCAATTCAAGGCAAATCAATTCAATTCGTCAAGTCAACTCAAATCAATTCAAGTCAATTCAAGTCAATTCAAGTCAAATGAATTCAAGTCTATTCAAGTCAAATCAAGTCAAATCAATTCAAGTCAATTCAAGTCAAGTCAAATCAATTCAAGTCAATTCAAGTCGTCAAATCAATTCAATTCGTCAATTCAAGTCAATTCAATTCATCAAATCAAGTCAAATCAAGTCAAGTCAAATCAATTCAATTCAAGTCAATTCAAGTCAAATCAATTCAAGTCAAGTCAAGTCAAGTCAATTCAATTCGTCAAGTCAATTCAATTCAAGTCAAGTTACCAGCAAGCACAATGAAAACCTTACTTGAATGCGACTCCACTACAGACAGAGCAAATACAATAAACCTCACTGCTATATAAACAAAACAAATATGCACAAATTACCAAATGATTGCAAAACCATTATAATTTGTGACAAAATAAATAAGACAATAAAGTGCCATTTTTGATCTTATGAGTGTCCGGTATTCTTACCTAATACTAACAGAAGTGTTAGACATTAGTGTTGATTAAACATCAGTGTTGAACAATCTTACGCCGTTGGGGTAAAAATTATTCCTGAATCTACACTTCTTTTCAAGCTCTTAGTACGCGATTCTGTGTACGATTGTGTTCGTGCGTTGCAGGAGAACATATGTTGGTGCAATGCCAGGAAAGATCATCCAGTGCCTAAAGAAAACGAAGACTGAAAACCCATTGGTCCTTATTGATGAGGTATGAACAATAAACAGGGTTCGTACAAAGTGCTTATAGTATTTTTGAAATTTAAGTCCTGGAAAACAGCCATTTTTATGAAAAAGTGCTTGAGTTATTGAAATACATTGTAATTTTATTGATAAAGCAATCTTTTCAAGCAATCAAAATTAACGCTGCAGCCCGTCTAAAGATAATATAGATCTAAAGACATTTCGCATGACTATGAGCGTGATATTGCTCATATTAATATACAAGTATATGATCTTTCATTCTTCAAGTCAATCAAATATTAATGAAGAAAAATCAGTTTGAAAGAGGAAAGCGATATCTTTGTCATAGTTTCCTTTCAATGGTTAAAGTTTCCACAGTCATTGCATCTGCTGCACTTTATTCATACCATTTTGCTTTATTAGTTTATTTTTATTAATCGTTTTACTTTTTTTAGAATTGAAAAGATAATAAAGAAAGATATTATTTGATAAGTGCGATCTCTGATTGTAGTCCTTGGAAAAAAAACAAAAAAGTAGTGCTTGAAAAGTCATTGAAAGTCCTGGAATTGTATTTTATAGTTTCTGTACGAGCCCTGAATAAACCCAATCCTAACTTCTGTTCTTCTGTCGGTACGTTGGAGTAACTTTGCTGTGTTCATCTCTGTGTTCATCTCTGTGTTCATCTCTGTGTTCATCTCTGTGTTCATCTCTGTGTTCATCTCTGTGTTCATCTCTGTGTTCATCTCTGTGTTCATCTCTGTGCTCATCTCTGTGTTCATCACTGTTCATCACTGTGTTCATCACTGTGCTCATCTCTGTGTTCATCACTGTGCTCATCTCTGTGCTCATCTCTGTGTTCATCACTGTGTTCATCACTGTGCTCATCTCTGTGCTCATCTCTGTGTTCATCTCTGTGCTCATCTCTGTGTTCATCACTGTGTTCATCACTGTGTTCATCACTGTGCTCATCTCTGTGCTCATCACTGTGTTCATCACTGTGTTCATCACTGTGTTCATCACTGTGTTCATCACTGTGCTCATCTCTGTGCTCATCTCTGTGCTCATCTCTGTGTTCATCGCTGTGCTCATCTCTGTGCTCATCTCTGTGCTCATCACTGTGTTCATCACTGTGTTCATCTCTGTGTTCATCACTGTGTTCATCACTGTGTTCATCACTGTGCTCATCACTGTGCTCATCTCTGTGTTCATCACTGTGCTCATCTGTGTTCATCGCTGTGTTCATCTCTGTGCTCATCTCTGTGCTCATCTCTGTGCTCATCTCTGTGCTCATCTGTGTTCATCGCTGTGTTCATCTCTGTGCTCATCTCTGTGCTCATCTCTGTGCTCATCTGTGTTCATCGCTGTGTTCATCTCTGTGCTCATCTCTGTGTTCATCTCTGTGCTCATCTCTGTGTTCATCTCTGTGCTCATCTGTGTTCATCTCTGTGTTCATCTCTGTGTTCATCTCTGTGTTCATCTCTGTGTTCATCTCTGTGCTCATCTGTGTTCATCGCTGTGTTCATCACTGTGCTCATCTCTGTGTTCATCTCTGTGCTCATCTGTGTTCATCGCTGTGTTCATCTCTGTGCTCATCACTGTGTTCATCACTGTGCTCATCACTGTGCTCATCTCTGTGTTCATCACTGTGTTCATCACTGTGCTCATCACTGTGTTCATCTCTGTGTTCATCACTGTGTTCATCACTGTGTTCATCACTGTGTTCATCACTGTGCTCATCACTGTGTTCATCTCTGTGTTCATCACTGTGTTCATCTCTGTGTTCATCACTGTGCTCATCTCTGTGTTCATCTCTGTGCTCATCTGTGCTCATCTCTGTGTTCATCACTGTGTTCATCACTGTGCTCATCACTGTGTTCATCTCTGTGTTCATCACTGTGTTCATCACTGTGTTCATCACTGTGCTCATCACTGTGTTCATCTCTGTGTTCATCTCTGTGTTCATCACTGTGTTCATCTCTGTGTTCATCACTGTGCTCATCTCTGTGTTCATCTCTGTGCTCATCTGTGCTCATCACTGTGTTCATCACTGTGCTCATCTCTGTGCTCATCTGTGTTCATCACTGTGCTCATCACTGTGCTCATCTCTGTGTTCATCTCTGTGTTCATCTCTGTGTTCATCTCTGTGTTCATCTCTGTGTTCATCTGTGTTCATCTCTGTGCTCATCTGTGTTCATCACTGTGCTCATCACTGTGCTCATCTCTGTGTTCATCTCTGTGTTCATCTCTGTGTTCATCTCTGTGTTCATCTCTGTGTTCATCTCTGTGTTCATCTCTGTGTTCATCTCTGTGCTCATCTCTGTTCATCACTGTGTTCATCACTGTGTTCATCACTGTGTTCATCTCTGTGTTCATCACTGTGTTCATCACTGTGTTCATCACTGTGTTCATCGCTGTGCTCATCTCTGTGTTCATCGCTGTGCTCATCTCTGTGTTCATCACTGTGTTCATCACTGTGCTCATCACTGTGCTCATCACTGTGCTCATCACTGTGCTCATCACTGTGTTCATCACTGTGTTCATCACTGTGTTCATCTCTGTGCTCATCTCTGTGCTCATCACTGTGCTCATCACTGTGTTCATCACTGTGTTCATCACTGTGTTCATCTCTGTGCTCATCTCTGTGCTAATCTCTGTGCTCATTTCTGTGCTCATCTCTGTGCTCATCTCTGTGCTCATCTCTGTGCTCATCTCTGTGCTCATCTCTGTGCTCATCTCTGTGCTCATCACTGTGCTCATCACTGTGTTCATCTCTGTGCTCATCTCTGTGCTCATCTCTGTGCTCATCTCTGTGCTCATCTCTGTGTTCATCACTGTGCTCATCTCTGTGTTCATCTCTGTGTGGTGCAGGTTGATAAGATCGGTCGAGGGTACCAGGGTGACCCGTCTTCTGCGCTACTGGAGCTTTTAGATCCAGAACAGAACGCTAACTTTCTTGACCACTACCTGGATGTGCCTGTCGACCTGTCTAAGGTATGAACTCCCCACAATACACATTTGTTGGAAGATTTTTATTTAGGGGTTGAAAGTAACACCCGCCAAATGCGTGTAAAAATTAACTGTGGCGGGAAACGCTGTCGAATCACGAGCCAATTGGCGTGTTACTTATGTTCAATCACTTTGCTGGGGAAGTTCGTGTAAGACAAATCTGCAGAGATTTAACGCAAATACTCGTGAGTCATCATGATATATTAAACGCTGCGTATTGCACAGAATCTGCTCATATCTGGCGCACTTGAACACACACATCACTACACGACTAATAACGGCGCGCGTGTTCATTTGCACTGAAGCAATAGTGAAGATTAAAAAGCATTTGATGAACAGAAAAGACATTGTTATTTTCCAACATCCTACATGTTCTGTGTCCTGTATTATTGATCTGTCCTCCTAAAACACATGTCTGGTGATGAGGATGAAAGAGGAAGAGGAGATGCTGGATGACAGGATTTTGTTTGAGCAAGAAATTAATGTATGAAACCCAAATTTTATAATAGCGCATATACCCGAATATAAGACGAGGTTTTTGTCCTAAAAATAGGCTGAAAAATGGGGGGTCGTCTTATATTCAGGGCCGTCTTATATTCGGGTATATACGGTATATGTATAAATATATATATAAACTGTGACGTAGTTAATCTGGTTCATTTCTTTTTTGGCTAGTAGAAGTTCTGAATGACTAGTAACTTTAGTTAAAAATTTAGTAGCCAAATTGGCCAGTGAGTGAAAGTTAATTTCAAACGCTGGTTTTATTGTTCCTACATTGGTGTTTCCTTTGGTTTTCAGGTGCTTTTCATTTGTACGGCCAATGTTCTCGACACCATCCCCGAACCTTTACGAGACCGAATGGAAATGATCAACATCTCAGGCTACGTTGCTCAGGAGAAACTGGCAATTGCGGAGGTACGTTCACTTGGTCTTTTTCACTTGGTACGTTCACTTGGTCTCCATAACTCCTAAAGATGGTTGTGCACAGATTATACTTGGCTATTAGCTGATCAATAGGGTTATAAAATGGTGGATCTGGTTTTTACCTGGTAGACCACCTTAAACCAGCAACAAATTTGACAAAACCCAGTTAAAACCAAGATGATTGTACATGGGTTTTACCTGCTCATTCGCTGCTTTAAATGGTTTATCAGTTGGACTACAAACTGGTGGACCTGGTTTTGACATGGTAGACCATCTTAAATCAGCAATAAAAGTTGATAAAACCCAGTTAAAACCAGTTTAAGATGATTGTACATGGGTTTTACCTGGTCATTAGCTGCTTTAGATGGTTTACCAGTTGGACTACAAGCTGGCGGAACTGGTTTCGACATGGTAGACCACCTTAAACCAGCAGGAAGGTTGACAAAACCCAGCTAAAACCAGTTGTACATAGTTTCTACCTGGTCATAACTGAACTAGATGGTTTACCAGTTGGACTACAAGCTGGTTGACCTGGTTTTGACATGGTAGACCAACTTAAACCAGCAATAAAAGTTGATAAAACCCAGTTAAAACCAGTTTAAGATGATTGTACATGGGTTTTACCTGGTCATTCGCTGCTTTAGATGGTTTACCAGTTGGACTACAAGCTGGCGGAACTGGTTTCGACATGGTAGACCACATTAAACCAGCAGGAAGGTTGACAAAGCTAAAACCAGTTGTACATAGTTTCTACCTGGTCATAATTGAACTAGATGGTTTACCAGTTGGACTACAAGCTGGTTGACCTGGTTTTGACATGGTAGACCACCTTAAACCAGCAATAAAAGTTGATAAAACCCAGTTAAAACCAGTTTAAGATGATTGTACATGGGTTTTACCTGGTCATTCGCTGCTTTAGATGGTTTACCAGTTGGACTACAAGCTGGCGGAACTGGTTTCGACATGGTAGACCACCTTAAACCAGCAGGAAGGTTGACAAAACCCAGCTAAAACAAGTTGTACATAGTTTTTATCTGGTCATAATTGAACTAGATGGTTTACCAGTTGGACTACAAGCTGGTTGACCTGGTTTTGACATGGTAGACCACCTTAAACCAGCAATAAAAGTTGATAAAACCCAGTTAAAACCAGTTTAAGATGATTGTACATGGGTTTTACCTGGTCATTCGCTGCTTTAGATGGGTTACCAGTTGGACTACAAGCTGGCGGAACTGGTTTTGACATGGTAGACCACCTTAAACCAGCAGAAAGGTTGACAAAACCCAGCTAATACTCTCTTAATATAGTCATTGCATCAGGTTATGTTCCTGAGGAGAAACTGGCCATTTCTAAGGTAATCCCTGACGCTAGAAGTCACTTCCAAAGAGTTCGTTCCACTGGATGCATTGAAGTCTCCTGGTTGTTGTGCCCCGCAGAGATACCTGGTTCCCCAGCTGCGATCCCTGTGCGGGCTGGATGAGCAGAAGGCCAGGATCACCCCCGAGGCCCTGAGCGTGCTCATCAGACAGTACTGTCGGGAGAGCGGCGTCAGGAACCTGCAGAAGCAAGTGGAGAAGGTTCAGGAGATTCATTACTTACTCCGATTCAGGGTTAGTGTTTCTGAGCGTGCCGCTGAGCTCTGGACCTTCACAGGTGTTCAGGAAAGTGGCGTTTCGGATCGTCAGCGGCGAGGGGTCGGAGGTCAGCGTCACTTCGGAAAACCTCCAGGATTTCGTGGGGAAGCCCATCTTCACTGTGGACCGGATGTATGACGTCACGCCGCCGGGAGTCGTCATGGGCCTGGCCTGGACCGCCATGGGTGAGCGCACAAACTCGGTTCACTCGTTTCCAGATTCTGCGAATAGTTTTAAGGTTCTGTGATGTTGGCTAATAGTCACGTGACATGCAGGTCTCCTTTAGTAAGCGTGTTATTTAATTTCAGATTTTTTATTTTAATTATTTTAATTCTACATATTTGAGATTTCTTTTATTTTTTTATTATGTATTTTTATGTTAACATTTTGTATGATTTTGCTTTATTGTAATTCTCTTTTTCTCTAGTTATGTTTTAATTGAACATTTTTATGACATAAGTTGGTGCTTTGCTTTTTTTATTTTTAAATTGTTTTTTTTACATGTATGTTTTTATTTTTTAATTATTTATTCATAGTTTAGTTGGTGCCTTTTGATTTGTTTTTATTTTTAAATTACTTATTTAAATTATTTACTTATTGTAATTTTTCATTTTTATAATTTAATTAGTTTAAAGGTGCTTTATTTTGATTTGATTTTAACTTAAAATGATTTATTTCGATTTTACGTTATGATTTAATTTTTAGATTTTTAGCTTTATTTTGGTTTGCCTTTATTTATTTTTTTATTTTATTTAATTTTAATTGCTGCTTTATTTTAATTCGTTTTCATTTTATCATTATTTAAATTTATGATTTAAAAAGATTTTAGTTGGTACTTTATTTTGACATTTTACCACATTAATCTTTCGGTTATTTATGGTAATCTTTCATTTTTATAATTTAATTAATGTTTTATCGGTGCTTTATTTGTTTTTATCTTAAAATTATTCATTTTAATTTGACATTTTTATGATCAAATTTTTAGCTAGTGCTTTATTTTGGTTTGCTTTATTTTAACAATTTATTTTATAATATAATTACATTTTAGTTGTTGCTTTTTTACATTTTAATACTATATACATTATATATACTATTTCAATTTTTCATTTTGTGAAAAAGTGTTTTATTTGTTTGTTTTTATCTTAAAATTATTTATTTAAAGGGATACTCCACCAGTTTTTCTTATTAAACTATGTTATTCCCTTAACTAAGACGAGTTGATACATACCTCTCTCGTCTCAGTGCGTGCACTATATCGCTCTGTATTGCCGCAAAACTATGTTAGCACTTAGCTTAGCCCATGCATTAAATATGGGCCAAGCAGAGAAGCGACCAAACACTTCCACGTTTTCCCTATGTAAACACAGTTACTCGAGTAGTGTAACTTGACCTGGGCTGGTGACACAAAATAAACCGTTGCGCTTTTCTAAGCGTTTAAAATTGATGACTATATTGTATGGCGGAATACCATAACAAGTGCTTTTGAGCACTTCGACTTGGCGCAATAATATCTTCACTCGTGAAAAGTCCTCTTACCGGCTCCCGCTTCTCCTCCCCTTCCCTCTGACATTTCCGTCAATACAACCAACGTGACATGCGCCGGTAGTAGTAGTTCGAGCGGAGTTGACGAATTAACAGGTTGTTGGAAGCTAGTTTGTGTACAATAATGGTTAAAGCGTGCATCGTAAAGGGTTGTGAAAATAAGGAGAATGTACATAGTGCTGTCATTTTTCACCGAATTCCAACACACCACATACAGCGGAGAGCTTGGTTAGCTGCTTTGAACAAGAATCCTTGCAGTCTCAAGATACAGAGAATCAGATATGTTGTCACTCACTATAACGTTATACTAAGGAGTTATACGGTTTAAGGCTTATACTACATGTTTCTTTCTGAGCTCAGTCCTTATCTAAATAAAACAGTAACTTTTTATTTCCTGTCTCAGAAGCGCACTGATTGCACAGATATGTTATTCAGCTAAGGTTACTGACACTTCCAGGACAACTAAATACCATGCAAAAGTACACTTACAGCGTTGGGTGATGATCCTCTTTCTTGTGTAAGTGATCTGAATATTGTTGGTGTAGCCTCATCCTTTAGTCGTGTTCCTGTGCAGGTATAGTCCTCCTTTGTGAAATGTTCGGAGCAAACACGCCACTTCTTCAGAGTCATCAATGGTGTTTTGGGATTCTTGTTCAAAGCAGCTAACCAAGCTCTCCGCTGTATGTGGTGTGTTGGAATTCGGTGAAAAATGACAGCACTATGTACATTCTCCTTATTTTCACAACCCTTTACGATGCACGCTTTAACCATTATTGTACACAAACTAGCTTCCAACAACCTGTTAATTCGTCAACTCCGCTCGAACTACTACTACCGGCGCATGTCACGTTGGTTGTATTGACGGAAATGTCAGAGGGAAGGGGAGGAGAAGCGGGAGCCGGTAAGAGGACTTTTCACGAGTGAAGATATTATTGCGCCAAGTCGAAGTGCTCAAAAGCACTTGTTATGGTATTCCGCCATACAATATAGTCATCAATTTTAAACGCTTAGAAAAGCGCAACGGTTTATTTTGTGTCACCAGCCCAGGTCAAGTTACACTACTCGAGTAACTGTGTTTACATAGGGAAAACGTGGAAGTGTTTGGTCGCTTCTCTGCTTGGCCCATATTTAATGCATGGGCTAAGCTAAGTGCTAACATAGTTTTGCGGCAATACAGAGCGATATAGTGCACGCACTGAGACGAGAGAGGTATGTATCAACTCGTCTTAGTTAAGGGAATAACATAGTTTAATAAGAAAAACTGGTGGAGTATCCCTTTAAATTTGACATTTTTACGAGCAAATTTTTAGCTAGTGCTTTATTTTGGTTTGCTTTATTTTAACAATTTATTTTATAATATAATTACATTTTAGTTGTTGCTTTTTTACATTTTAATACTATATACATTTTTACGGTTTATTTATTTAGTTAGCGCATTACTTTGACTTAAAAAAAAAATGTATTTAATTTTTATTTTTAAAAGCTTTTAGGCGTTGTCTCCTCAGGCGGGTCTATTTCAATTTTTCATTTTGTGAAAAAGTGTTTTATTTGTTTGTTTTTATCTTAAAATTATTTATTTAAATTTGACATTTTTACGAGCAAATTTTTAGCTAGTGCTTTTTTGATTTTCTTTTCATTTTTTAATTATTTGTAAAAAAAACTAAACAAAATTATTTAATACATTTTTAGTTAGTGATTTATTTTGATTTTCTTTCATTTTTTTAATTATTTGTAAAAAAACTAAACAAAATATTTAATACATTTTTAGTTAGTGCTTTATTTTTCCAATTACATTTTTAGTTAGTTTTTTTACACTTTAATACTATATTAAATTTTATGGTTTATGTTTTTTAGTCTGCGCATAATTTTGAATTTTTTATTTTAAATATTTATTGTAATTTTCCATTTTTATAATTCAAGTAATGTTTTACTAGTGCTTTATTTGTTTTTTTATTTTAATTTGACATTTTTATGAGCTAACTTTTAGCTAGTGCTTTATTTTGGTTTGCTTTATTTTTCCAATTACATTTTTAGTTAATGCTTTTTGACAGTAAATATATATAGTATTAAAATGTTTATTGATTTAGTTAGCGCAACATTTTTTCCCCAGTTTATGTGATGATTAGCTTTTAAGCGTTCTCTCACAAGCGCTCGCTGTCCTCAGGCGGGTCGACGCTGTTCATCGAGACGTCTCTGCGGCGCGCCAGGGATCCGGTGGGCAAAGACGGGCCGCGAGACGGGTCGCTGGAGCTCACGGGACAGCTGGGAGACGTCATGAAGGAGAGCGCTAAGATCGCCTACACCTTCGCTCGCTCGTTCCTCATGAAGCAGCAGCCGGAGAACCAGTTCCTGCTGGGATGCCACATACACCTGCACGTGCCCGAGGTGAAGATCGCGATTATCCAGCAGCTCTCCTTTATTTCTACAGCACAGAGTGTGTCAGGGCAGCTTTACACAGGTAACAGGGAAATAATGCAACAGAGTGTGTTTCCAGAAGAGAATAGCGTCACAGTCCAGCCTAAGGAAGTTCAGTGATGGCTCATTTTTGTTTAAAAAAGTTATTAATTTAGTTAATTTATATAAATATACAGCCGCTCTGAAGTAAACCGTGATGTCATCATCCAGTTCAGTTCTCGTATAATGGTGTCAGTGCAGGCAGATCAATAATATTGTTGAATATTAAATTAAAGGTTAAATTTAATGTCCGCAACTAAGCAAGCCAAACCACTGGAAGCAAAGGAGGAAAAGGCGACAGTGGCGGTGTGTGTTTTCTCCAATCTAGGGATGTCCAATTGTGGTGGCGTTCCTGTGCGTTCGACTCGTAAATACGATCTTTACGACACTGTTTTACACGGTGTGTGTGTGTGTGTTCAGGGAGCGACTCCTAAAGACGGGCCGAGCGCGGGCGTCACGATCATCACGGCTCTGCTGTCTCTGGCTCTCGACGCCCCGGCCCGGCAGAACCTGGCCATGACCGGAGAGGTGTCTCTGACCGGGAAGATCCTGCCGGTGGGGGGCATCAAGGAGAAGACCATCGCTGTGAGTGTGTGTGTGTGTGTGTGTGTGTGTGTGTGTGTGTGAGAGTTACTGGGGTGAGTAAAGTCAAGTCAAGTCAAATATATTTATATAGTGCTTTTCACAATACAGATTGTATCAAAGCTGCTTCACAGTATCAATCAAAACAACTTAATGTTTGTTTATTACTGGAAAAAAGACATCCAAGTTTGGTAGAGCTGATCAATGGTATGATTGGTTAATTAATTTGAATATCCCCAACTGAGCAAGCCAAAGGCAACAGTGGCAAGGAACCGAAAAACTCCATCCAGTGACCTAAAGGTGTCCTAACACACCATCAGATGACCCAATGGAGGAAAACACACCTTGGGAGAACCCAGGCTCAGTCGGGGGCCAGTTCTCCTCTGGCGTTTATGAACTAGAGGCCGAATTTACAGTAACTGTAAGATAAAAAATGTATATGAATGCCTGGCTAAATAGATGCGTCTTTAGTCTAGTTTTAAACTGGGAGAGCGAGTCTGAGCAATGAACAATATCAGGAAGGCTATTCCAGAGCTTCGGAGCTAAATGTGAAAATGCTCTGCCTCCTTTGGTGGATCTGGATATCCTAGGAATGACCAGAAGCCTCGAATTTAGTGATCTTAAAGAGTGCGATGGATTGTAGGGCGATAGAAGATCCGTTAAATAGACTGGAGCTAAACCATTTAGAGCTTTATAAGTCAGAAGCAATACCTTGTAATTAATACGGAACTTTATAGGTAACCAATGAAGTGATGATAAAATCGGTGTTATATGATCATATTTTCTTGATCTAGTAAGAACTCTAGCGGCTGCATTTTGGACTAACTGTAGCTTGTTTATTGAGGATGCAGGACAACCGGCTAATAAAGCATTACAGTAATCTAGTCTCGAGGTCATGAATGCATGAACTAACTTTTCTGCATCAGAGACTGATAGCATATTACGTAGCTTAGCAATGTTTCTAAGGTGGAAAAAGGCTGTTTTTGTAACATATGAAATATGTTTTTCAAAAGACAGGTTGCAGTCTAATGTAACACCCAGGTCTTTTACTGTAGCGGATAAAGTAACAGGGCATCCTACTATGTTAAAGTCGTGCTGTGAAAGGTTTTGTGGACGGTTTTTACAACCGATAAGTATTACCTCTGTCTTGTCTGGATTTAATAAAAGAAAATTACGCGTCATCCAATCTTTTATATCTTTAACACAATCTGTCAATTTGGATAATTTAGCGTATTCATCTGGCCATGATGAAATATATATTTGAGTGTCATCAGCATAACAATGGAAACTAATTCCATGTTTCCTTAGAATATTACCAAGTGGCAGCATATATATTGAGAATAATAAAGGGCCTAACACAGATCCCTGCGGCACTCCATAGTTTGCCGAAGTTATGATCGATTTTTCTCCATTTAAGTAGACGAAATGGTAGCGGTCAGATAAGTATGACCTGAACCAGCTTAATGCTTGTCCTTGAACACCAGTGTAATTTTGTAGTCGATCTAAGAGTATTGTGTGATCTATAGTGTCGAACGCAGCACTAAGATCAAGTAAAACTAGTACTGAGATACAGCCTTGGTCCGAAGCTAAAAGTAAATCATTTGTGATTCTAACAAGCGCAGTTTCAGTGCTATGATGTGGCCTGAATCCAGACTGAAACTTTTCATAGATGTCGTTTTCTTGCAAGAAAGAGCCGAGTTGAGCGGACACAACTTTTTCTAATATTTTTGACATAAATGGAAGATTCGAAATCGGTCTGTAATTTGCTAGGTTATTTGGATCTAAATGCGGTTTCTTAATGAGAGGTTTTATAACAGCCAGCTTGAATATTCGTGGAACATGACCTAAAGATAAAGATGAGTTAATAATATTGAGAAGAGGCTCTTCCACTACAGGTAACACTTCTTTCAGTAGTTCAGTTGGTATAGGATCTAATAAACACGTTGTTGTTTTAGATGAAGTGATAAGTTTATTTAACTCTTTTTGTTCTATGGTTGTAAAGCATTGTAATTGTTCTCGCGGGGTGATAATTGCGGCTGAATTATAAGGCGCGAGTAAAGATTGAACGTTTACGATTTTGATTCTGATGCTTTCAATTTTCTCGGTGAAGAAGTTCATGAAATCATTACTACTAAACTGTAATGAGGTATTTTGTTCAGACGACGTCTGTTTATTTGTTAGTCTAGCCACGGTGTGTGTGTGTGTGAGTTACTGGGGTGTGTGTGTGTGAGTTACTGGGGTGTGTGTGTGTGAGTTACTGGGGTGTGTGTGTGTGTGAGTTACTGGTGTGTGTGTGTGTGTGTGCGTGAGTTACTGGGGTGTGTGTGTGTGTGAGTTACTGAGGTGTGTGTGAGTTACTGGGGTGTGTGTGTGTGTGAGTTACTGGTGTGTGTGTGTGTGTGTGTGTGTGCGTGAGTTACTGGGGTGTGTGTGTGTGTGAGTTACTGAGGTGTGTGTGAGTTACTGGGGTGTGTGTGTGTGTGAGTTACTGGGGTGTGTGTGTGTGTGTGTGCGTGTGTGAGTTACTGGGGTTAACTGCCTTATAAGTAAATCACTTTTATTTTAAGGATGTTCGATCACAATATCACACATTTCTAGACAAGATATAAATTATTATCGTAATTAAGGATGATTGTGATGATGCATATATAGACTTAGATATATATATATATATATATATATATATATATATATATATATATATATATATATATATATATATATATATATATATATATATATCAGTAGTCAACATTTGGATCAAAACCTTTCATCAAAGTTATACATGAATTTTGAACAACACCCGTTCTCGTCTCAGAACAACTTTGAGGAACTTTTTTGATCCTCTTCAAATGTTGACTACTGTATCTATATATTCTAAATTGACACTATAGATATATATTTCTACATGTACTGTGGTGTGTGTTGTCAGGCGAAGAGAGCGGGCGTCACCTGCATTATCCTGCCGGCCGAGAACAGGAAGGACTTCTCGGATCTGGCCGACTACATCACAGAGGGACTGGAAGTGCACTTCGTGGAGAACTACAGCCAGATCTTCCCACTCGTGTTCTCGGGACACTGAGTCGACGCTTACCTTCGTGAGATCACACACACACACACGAGCAGGGAGAGTTGTTCCCCGTGAGAGGCTGTTGCATCATGGGACGTGGATCGTCATGATCCCTGAAGCGCTGGAGACTCTGTTGCTGCTACTCAGACTCTACTGAAGATTTTATACTCATAATCTCATGTCATATGTGTAAATAACTGCCTTAAACGTGTTACCTGGAATCATTTACAATAAATATATAAATTATGCAACAGCTTGTGTGAGTCTCGATCGTTTCTTCAATTTTATCAACACATTTAGTGAATTCAGTCGTTTGAGGATATTTTTTGTCAATTTCAACTTTTCGTCTGAAAAATATGACAGAAATTATAAGATAAAACTGTAATATTTAATAACGCTGGTTAAAAAAATATGCTTTTGTAAATCACAATTAAACACACCAAGTCATATGAGATCATTTATAATTATGAGTCATATGAGTGTTGAAATTATTATAACATACTATGTCATAATTATTCATTTTTATCTCATTACTTAGAACGTATAATTTTGATAGATTAAGCATGATTTTAACCATTGAAAGTTGATATTTTAATTGTACTAAATTGCAACTTCATTACAAATATATTTAAATGGTTCAAAAGGTTCGTTAAAAATGACAACTTTGCCATAATTCTGACTTAGTATGTCAGAATATGAACTTGTCAAATTCAACTTTTTCACTGTCAGAAATTAACGTCATCATTTTGACTTGGTATGTAATTATTAATTTCTAAAAATATAAATTTTGAATGTAATATTGAATAAAGCTGGTTAATTGTTTTTAAATCAATTATCAAAACTACACTGTCATATGAGATAGAAAAGTTAAAATGATCACATGCTAAGTCATATTTGAGAAATGAATGTCATAATTGACTTATGTAATTATTAATTTCTGAAGTATGACTTTCATATCATAATTTTGACTTTTCTATCTCATGACAGGGTAGTTTTGATACACAAATTAAAATTATGACACGAGTCATATTTAAGAAATTAATAATTACATACCAAGTCAAAAGTATGACATAAATTTCTCAAAATTATGACATGCTATGTCATATTTGAGAAATTGTCATAATTTTGACTTGGTATGTAATTATTAATGTCTCAAATACGACTTTCATGTCATAATTTTAACTTTTCTATCAAAACTAGTCATACGAGATAGAAAAGTAAAAAATTATGACATTATATCTCATATGACAGAGTAGTTTTGATGATAAAAAGAAAAAAAATGTTATTCAATATTACATTTAAAATTGATATATTTTAATTGTACTAAACAAACTTCATTACAAATCTATCGAAATGCATGACAAACGAGTTTCATTAGTGTATTTTGGTTGACCAAGAATGCTTGTAGACTCATTCAGTTGTGAACTCATTTCAAAGACAACAGAAATAACCACTAAAATACATAGAAATGTGTTCTAAAGGACTTAATTCATTAGTATACTTGAATAATTTGGCGAATCAGATGCAAAACACAGGCACATTCACTTCAGCAACCCTGTCTTTGGTTGAATACACTGATATGATCCACAGCTTCTCTGCAAACACGAGTTCCTCCAGTCGAGCAGAACGAGCGACACGTTCAAATGAAGCACAAGTCAAACGCGTGTTTTTACACATACAAATTTATTTGTCATAATTCAGGCTACTCCTTCTTGGCAGCGGCTTTCCTCATCGCGGCCAGGATGTTGCTGAGCTCCTCACGCTTTCTCTTGGCTCGGATGTGAGTTCCCACCTGTACACACACACACACACACACACATTGAGGAAAACTAGACTCAAACCTGCGCATTTAGGCCAATAGACTTTCCATCTAATCGAGTCTCAGACGAAACACAAACGCTGTCTTGCGTTCAGATGTTAAACCTTAAACCAAATCATTCTGATCACAGACTTTGAGTTTCAGAGCCACCAAGCCAACATTTGACATGCTGCGATGTGATTGGTCCACTGGTTAGTCCAGTTATCCAATCACAGCCTCCGCTGAGGAAAAGTCACCTGAGGTTTTGAGGGATTTATTCCGTAAATGTGTTTCCATCCTAGTTTATACGCATGTCTTATCGGATTGAACCATTATCAGCCTCAATTAAGCAAATTCGTTCTTTAACGCACATTTTTTTAATTAACGCAAATCTTACCGTTTCCATCTAGTGTTTTTTTTATGGAAAATCCTCAAATGCACATAAAAATAGTGCAAAGATGTATAAATTAAACCTGACGATCAAAATCTGGACTGAATGAAATGGTCAATTTAGTCATTTTAAGAAACTTTTAGAAAAAGTATGTTTTTTCTTCAGATTCTGTACCAATTGTTTATAAGTTGTTTTGAAAAACTTATTTTATAGTATCGTCTAACCAAGTTGTGTGCGTGTATACATCCTAAAACTATATAAATAGACAAATTAAATACATTTTAGAGCTGTTTCGAAGAGTTCTTTCAAAGCATCGTCAAACCAAGTTTATATAAAAAAAAAATGTATACACTTGTATACAGACATATATATATATACACCGATAAAGAGAAACGTATATTCAGTTCCTCGCGATTAAAAGCGAAATCAATTCACTGACATTCACAAAAAGGACAATACTAAAAGTTATACTAAATACTACATTAAAAATTATACTAAATACATGGGTATATTCATATAATATGGTCAATATTGAATCTAATTTATTTTTAAAAATGGAAAAATAAAGCTAATTTCCCAGAAACTGGTTGAATAAACACGGATACACATACCCTTTTCTTGATGAACTTGAGGGCGCGTTTGTCCTTGGACACCTTCAGCAGCTCCATGGCACGCCTCTCGTAGGGCGCGAAACCACACACCTCGCGGATCATGTCGCGCACAAACTTAGTGTGCTTGGTCAGATGCTGAAACGCAACAGCGATGTTACATTACACACAATTATTCTGCTATAATATGGTGTATACAGCAGTGCATGATGGGAGAAGTCACCGAAATTAGTGTAAAACCACATTAACCTGTTAAATGGGACATAGATCTGAACTTAAATGGTTTTAAGATTGTCGCAGATTGAACGCACTTCTAATAACAGCACAAAAAGTTATAAAAATTTGCTTTAAAGGAAATGTACTTAAATAAAAATTAAATACAAAACATTTAACAAAATTAACTAAAATGGCTAGAAAATCAAAAACCATGCGTCTACATTTAAGCTTGATATCTAAAAAATTGAGTGCGCTAAAAGTAACGTATCGAACAATTTCAAAACGGTTTCACGGTAAGAATTTTGACCGTTAAGTTTTCGAATTAAAATGTGTGACGTTTAAAAACCTATTAATAAAAGTGGGCTACTGTGACACTGGCAGTTAACAGGTTAAATGCTGATTTCAACCATCCAAAACAGTGAAACATGGACTCACTCACCCCTCTCCTGCGACTGTGCTTGGGCTTCGACACGTTTTTGGTCACTGGATGGCCTTTATTAAGGCCAACTGCCATAGGATACCTAATAGCCATCTCTGAGGAGAACAAATGTGATTAAATACACATGAAAACATGAGCTGCATGTGTGCTATTAGTGGTCCATACAATAGCTCTAAGTCACTATATAACACCATTTCATGATGAGGGAGAATACAGTAAACATTGTAAACACGTTTTGGGTTTGAAGTTTCCCAGATATAGTACATTTATAGCGACAGTTTTTGAGAATAAACTCCCGAGTGCTTCACCGCATCTACTCTGAGTGAAACCCTCCAAAACACACAAACATTACGCTAAGTGTTCCCAATAATCACTGGAAATCACCTTATATGGTTTATATTTACAAACGCGTGCACTTTTGTAATGATTTGAGGTAAGATGTATTAGATATAAATGTGATTTTAATGCTTGCGATTCTCCGGCGATTCATACCTGCGTTTTGCTTATGGCGTCCAAACCGGAAGGACCGCTGTTAGGCGGAAGTTGAACTTTCACACGCGACGAAAAGAGAAGAGTTCGCGGGAAAAACGAGTGGCGCCATCTAGACAAAAGATGTCGTGAGGCTTGTAGTCCGGTGCGCGTTCATAGATGATATGTTAAATATAAACAGCTGGTTGATTGGAGAGTTATTATTTTTAATGTTTGCTTTTTTATAATCCCAGAACGATTCGATTCAGTAAAATTAATAAAACAACCAGATTACATCATTGCATTATCATACATTTCCCTCGATAACTCAAAGAAATGGCACGTTTGTTAATATTCCTATTAATATATATATATATATATATATATATATATATATATATATATATATATATATATATATATATTTGTCAAATTATTTAATTATATTTATATTATTTTATAATATTTTTAGCAACATAGTAATTTAAATAATAGCAAACGTATATATATATATATATGCACTAATGTGCTTCAAAAAGAATATATATATATATATATATATATATATATATATATATATATATATGTTTGCTATTATTTAAATTACTATGTTGCTAAAAATATTATAAAATAATATAAATATAATTAAATAATTTGACAAATATATATATATTAATAGGAATATTAACAAACATGTGCCATTTCTTTGAGTTATCGAGGGAAATGTATGATAATGCAATGATGTAATCTGGTTGTTTTATTAATTTTACTGAATCGAATCGTTAATATTTCTCCCTCGTTTATCTATTTCTCCCTCGTTTATCGGGGCTTTTGTTGGATTTCAGACTACAAATCCCATGAAGAATTTTTTTACTGCTTTACAGCTGAGTGGATTTGATAACAATAATACACTTCAATGATCATGCAATTGATAAAAATAATAAAGATAAAAAGACATACTTCATACAATTGTTAATATTTATGGCACATTTTCACATTCATAAATTGAAATGGTCCGACACCAAACCTATTTTTTTTTACTTTAAAATTTATTTTAAGTTTTATTGTTCTGTTTTGTGTAATTACACAAGTAAAAAGGCAATAGAGTGCCGAAGTGATGACGTCAGTTTGTAGGACACCTCAGAAGCTAGCGGCGCATGGGTTCCCTCGATCGAAAAGCTATGCATTTTCCCCATAGACTTTTGGAAAATCGCAAAAAATAAGATCTGTGTTTAACAAAGAGTTGTGACCCTTACACGTTTTGTCTATCAAGATAATCTTTACAAGTTAATCCAAAATGTATACATTTTGAAGTCTATATAAAGTTTTTAAAAAACACAAGCAGACACAATAAAGTTTAAAAAACCACAAGCAGGTTATAACTGTGTGTTCTATGTCATAGATCAAAACGTGAACATATTTAGAGGCTTTTGTTCACCACAGACCTTATTTCAGGCGATTTAGCAAAAACCCATTCAAAAATCCCATAGACTTTAGAGCGAGGGAACCGGGAGGGCTAAAATGCTAACTCACTTCCGCGTTTTGGCCTACGTACAGAGTGACGTCGTAACTTCGGCACTCTATTAGAGATCGTATAACTGTCTGTTATATAACATGATGTTATATAAAGTGGCACCCTTTTCATTTTGTCTATTTTACTTCAAATGAATATGTCTCATTTTATCGTTCTGGTTAATGGCTTTTTAAATAATAAAAAATCAAATACATATAAAAAAAGACTACAAATCCCATGAGCACGTCGATGGATTTTTGGCGCGGTTTTACGTTAGCGGCGGCCATTTTCTTTTCACACCTCCGTTTCATAGACAGCCAACCAGCACTCGGACTACAAACACACGGTTTCATTCAAAAAAACTCCACAAACAAAAACTTCCAAACGCATCCGGAAAACCGTCCCGAGTACGACTCAGAGGCCGCTGCTCACACGCCGGATCGAAGTGGAACACTAAAAGGAGTGTTTATTCGAGGTAAAGTGGGTCCGTAGCGTGAATATGGCGACCGCAACCCCGAGCCGCGAGTCTGGCCGCGCGTCGGCCGCGCAGACGCCCCTGAGCCCGACACGGATCTCGCGTCTGCAGGAGAAACAGGAGCTGAGCGCGCTCAACGATCGCCTGGCCGTGTACATCGATCGCGTGCGGTCTCTGGAGCTCGAGAACGACCGGCTGCTCGTCAAAGTGTCCGAGAAAGAGGAAGTCACGACCAGAGAGGTGCAAAACCCTTCCTTTGTGCTGATTTACGTTACCATCCATAAATCTGCCCGCTAGCGTCAATTTCACGTGTATATGGTGTTGCCATAAATCTTGTTTTTTTGTATTTTATTTACGTTTATTGCCACGTTTAAATTGAAAATCAGATTTTTTAGTCAACATTTCAAGCGTTTTATGTTGTTCTTGATGTTTAAAACTCACACATGTCATCGCGATAAAACATTTGAAAAATCGCGCGAGGAAGTCGAGCGTTTTTACACTAACTTATCAGCCATGTGCATCTATAGTAGCCTTTAGCTTATATTAAAGCACATCTAACCTAACGTTATACAAAAACGCGTTGCATGTAAAGGCAAAGTGAAGTGCATTCAGGGAGTGGCCGTTAAATTGTGTCCGCATGGCTTCAATTTGTATAATTTGCGTTATGTATGCACGTGCCAGACTTTTAGTTGTGCGTTTATGTGTTAAAACCAAATGTAAAACTTTTCCAAGTATGAGTTCTGGTCTGTAAATATGTGTCCTGAATATCTTTGGGCGTTTTCCTCAAACTTTTTTTTGGGGAGTGGCCAAATGATCTTTTCAAATTTGAATCTGGTCCCCCTGTCCATCTGCTCCCTTTGTTTTGAATGTTGACCACGTTAAACTGAAGCCCTCACACATCAAACATGGATAAATTAATAGTTTGAATGCAATTTGATATCATAACCGATCCAATAGAAACTTTTCGGTCGTATTTCCAACTTTCCAAGTGGATTTACTGACAAATAATGTCTGATAATAGCAGCTTATTGATTTAAAGGATAAGTTCACCCTAAAATGAACACACTTGTCATTTATTCATCCTTAAGTTGATAAATACCTGTACAAATTTTTTTAAAATCAAGCTCTTTTGAAGAATGTTTGTAGCCAAACACTTTTGGGCACCATTGACTTCCATAGTATGGGGATAAAAAAAACTTTAATTTTCGTTTTTGGGTGAACTATCTCTTACGCAATTCAAGACTTGTTGAGTCCTGAATAGCTTTAATCTTCAATATCACGCACAATCCTATAAAAACATTTCACCATACACACGCTCTGTATTTCCAAGTGGATTTACTGACAATTGATGTCTGATGATAGCAGCTTATTGATTTAAAGGATTAGTTCACCTTAAAATTAACACACTTGTCATTTATTCACCCTTAAGTTGTTAAACACATGTAAATATTTCTTGGAAATTAAGCTCTTTTGAAGAATGTTTTTAGCCAAACACTTTTGGGCACCATAACTTCCATAATATGGGTAAAAAAAAAGTATTTAATTTTCATTTTTGGGTGAACTATCTCTTCAAGACTTGTTAAATCCTGAATAGCTTTAACCTTTAATGTTACGCACAATCCTATAAAAACATTTCGCCATACACACATGCTCCGAATTTCCAACTTAAACTGAGTTTATTTACTCTTATTTAGCTACATTTGGTTTAAATGTGAGACTTCTAGCATCCTAAATCCGTTCAGTCGCGCTTTACTCTAATCTCTGCGTGTCTTGGAGACGTGTAAATCTGTTGGGTTTGTGGTGTTTCTGTGCTTTAGGTGTCTGGGATTAAGTCTCTTTACGAGGCCGAGCTCGCCGACGCTCGCCGCGTTCTGGACGAAACCGCTCGCGAACGAGCCCGACTTCAGATCGACCTGGGAAAAGCCAACTCTGATCTCGAGGAGGTCACCCGGAAGTAAGTGTTGCTCAGAAACGTCTCTTTTAACTGGAATCGAGTCCCTTATCCCCCTCTTTTAATCACCTGTGAGGTCGGAGGTCGTCTTTAAACTTAAGTTGGGCTTATTTAACTCGACTTAAAGCTGTTTCCATCTGTTCGTTCGGATAAACAAGCAGAAGACGGTCTCCTTTTCACCAGAAAGATCCGAACTGAGGAATCCTATCATTTAGGACATAAGCTATTACAAAATGACAAATCTGACGTGCATAATCTTAAAAGTGTATAATATATATATATATATATATATCTCAAAAGTATTTGAAAGGGCTGGACAAAAAAAGATCTATTTTTCGAGTAATCGTTTACAAAAAAATGTGGTTGATTCATTAACAACTATTATAACCTTTATTTTACCAGGAAAAGAAGCATATTGCGATTAAAGAATCTCCTTTTACAAGAGCGTATAGTATATTAGATTTACTATTTAAGTGTTTTAATTTAAACATGATTGTTTCTCATTCTTTCTCAGATTTATGTCCTGTTACGTTAAAAAGTACGGAGTTGAGCTTTTCAGACCCGAGTGTGTCAGTAACGTGTAGCGCTGGGCATTGTGGGCAAAACCCCCCAGATTTATCGATTAATCATTTTTTTTTAAATGTTTAAAAATGTATTAATTGATCTATAACCCAAAAGCCAGTATTAGTTCTCCTGTTCACAGGCCTGCATGTTACAGCTGATGCTGGGAGATTATATGTGTGTTTTATCTTAAACATAAAGTAACCTGATCGTGTTCGATAAAGCCGTGCCACTGTTCAGATTTATCCAATTTTCAGCATCAATTTTTCATCTTGCATCAAAATCCTGTCTATTCATTGTATGCGGTTGAAATATAGAGTTGTGTTCTGTTTTAATGTACCTAAAATAGTTTAATATACAGGTTTGTGGCTCTTAATTTCTTTTTAATAATTAACCACTTGTAAACTTATGTTCACTGTTCTTTTTCTATAAATTTAGGATTTGTATTAAATCTATATTCATTGAGTTGAATCGGAAATCGAATTGGATTGAATTAAATCGAATTTAGAGTTTTTGAATCGATACCCAGCCCTATTTGAAAGCCAACTATAAAAATCACATAATAATAGTCCTGTCTGAGAATGACGTCACGTTTATTAATGATGGAAGATGAACAACATTCGTTCCTTCATGTGAAAATGAATGAGATTTTGAATAGAATGACATGAACCTTGAACCTTGAAATGTGCTGCACTTTGACAACAAAACTGACAAATAATTACACTCCTGTGAAATAAAACTTACAAATAATTACACTCCTGTGAAATAAAACTTATCAAAACTTCACTTAATGAACATTTTGTTTCTCCATTTTAATCTCAGTTATTACCATTATCAGAGTTTTCCGTTTACTTCACAGAGGCTGTTTGTTTGCGTGTCGTTGGTTGCTCGGTAACAGACCTGAGAGTTGATCGCCGAGCTCGATGGATTGCTTTAAGATTTCCTAACGACAGATGCGATGAGGTTTTGTAAGATGGGATAAGAATCCTAAATCAACATAAGATTTGCTTCTGTAATACAAAATTTGTGAAAAATCCTAAATGAACTTGTCAGATCTGAACTTGAGGCGTAAGATAGAAAGTTTGTGTAATACGACCCCAGGAGTCTGCGGTTGACGCATCATCTTAGGTTGATCTGGTTGCTAACGAGCGCATGTAAACAGGAAGTGTCTGTTGCTATGTGCCCGATTGCGGGCGGCTGCTCTAAACCACACGAGAGACTCGCGTCATGATGCAAATCTACATTTGTCACGCAGATTTCACTGGTTTTATCTGCAGTTTATTCTGAGAATCTCAATAACGATATATATGAAAGGTTTGCAAACCTATGTGATTTATAAAGGATTTATAAAGCGATTAAATGTTTGATTTACTGAAATAGGCTTGTAGAAACGATGTAAAACCCTGCACACATTAATATTCTTGTGATTTTAATATTCGGTTCTTAATGTTTGTTTTAATTAAATTGTTAATAATATTAATGACAACAACATACAATTATTGTTTTATAATATTATGGCTTTATCTTAATTAAATTTTACGTATTTATATCGTTTTTATTATTGCTCACATTTATATTTATATAAGTTGCGTTTTATAAATTTGTGTTTTGAATTAAATGGGTTATAATAATAATAATATTAAAGGCAACTATTTATAGTGGTTAATTGTTTTTATAAGATCATAAAATAATATTTATTATGATATTTATATTATTATTGTTTTGTATAACATTACAATTAATTTTGTCATTGCTCTTATTTTCACATCATTAATTGTACAACATTTTTATTGCGCACGTTTATTAAAATTACATTTTTATATCTTGTTGTTATTATTGAATATTTGAATGACGTTAAGATTGTCAAAGTTTATACACTAAATTGGTGAAATCAATGAGATCAACAAATAAAACATGGCATCTTTATCACGCATTTTCTTTAACTTGCAATAAAAATCATTAAATGCATTAAAACACAGGTCATTTCGATATGAATATTGATATTAAGCTGCAAATTCAATTGTAAAAGATGAATCCGATTAATTACAAACGCATGTTTAATCCGCTGACATCCGTCCCATAAGATATTAGTAATTAAAATGTATAATAGGGCTGAGCAAAAAACCCGAAATATTTTCAATCAATTGTTTTTTTTAAGAAGGCCACAAAGTTTTTTATTAGTTTATTTTTTCCAGCCCTATTATATATTAGAGCTGCACGGTTAATCGTATTTAAGCCTTACGTGATTTGGCAAAGGCTGCGATTGTTTTATGCTGACGTGTGTTGCTTGTTCAAATGCACGTTATAAATGACTCAAACTCGCAGTGCTTTCAGACGGAGCGGCGTTTACTGAGCCGTGCTTCTCTGACACGCTGCACATACAAAATAATGTCAAAATCGGTTTCATTGTGATTACATGTAAATTGCGATTGATCGTGCAGCGCTACTATATCCTGACTGAAACTGTTTTCCAGCTACAAGAAGAAGGATGGGGATCTGGCTTCGGCTCTGGCCCGGATTAAGGATCTGGAAGCGCAGTTCAACAAGAACGAGGCGTCTCTCAACACGGCGCTCCGCGAGAACGGCTCGCTGTCTGCCGAACTGGCCGACCTGAAGGCTCAGCTAGCCAAAGTACGTCAAGCACATTTATTTATACGGCGCCTTTTACAACACAGTGTTTCAAAGCAGCTTTACAGAGAAGCTTTACAGAGATAACAGGAAAATGTTTGTTTCTAGAAGAGAATAGCTTCACACTCCAACTTAAGTAAGTTCGGTGATGTTTCAGTTTTGTTTTAAAAAAGTTATTAATTTAGTTCATTTATATATGTGACTCTGGATCACAAAACCAGTCATTAGTCGCACTGGTGTATCTGTGGCAATAGCCAACACTACATCACATGGGTCAAAATTATACATTTTTCTTTTATGCAAAAAATCATTAGGATATTAAGTAAAGATCACGTTCCATGAAGATATTTTGTAAATTTCCTACCGTAAATATATTAAACATGTATTTCTGTGAGTGGATGCAGGACAAACAGCAACATAAATGCACAACTTTAAAGGGGATTTTCTCAATGTTTCGATTTTTTTGCACCCTCAGATTCCAGATGTTCAATAGTTGCATATCGACCAAATACTGTCATATCCTAACAAACCACACATCAATGGAAAGCTTAATTATTCAGCTTTCAGATGATGTATACATCTAAATAAAAAAAAAATGACCCATGTGACTGGTTTTGTGGTCCCGGGTCACAAATAAAGCCTCTCTGGAGAAAACTGTGATGTCATCGTCCAGCTCAGTTCTCATATAATGGTGTCAAAGCAGAAAGATCAATAATATTGTTGAATATTAAATTAAATGTCCCCAACTAAGCAAGCGAAAGTCTCTTCCTCCACACCTCTGTCTAACACGGTGTGTGTGTGTGTTGCAGGCTGAAGATGCTCACGGTGTGGCTAAGAAACAACTGGAGAAGGAGACGCTGATGAGGGTGGACCTGGAGAACCGCTGCCAGAGTCTGTCCGAGGACCTGGAGTTCAGGAAGAGCATGTTTGAGGAGGTCAGTGTGTGCACTAGCGGTCCCCATCGCACACCTGCACAGGTGATGAGCGGGAATACACCGAACGAGCCGGCTCAGAAAAACAAGGAAATCCCACACACTGTCAATACTTGCAAACGTTTCGGTCTCATGACCTTCATCGGGCATATACACTATTCAAACTCGATCACATGACCAATCACCGTAACGACCCATTAATAACCAATTAGCCTCAATGACTGAATGCATAATTAACACCACATCATCAGAAACAGGAGGTCCGTGTAAAGGCAAACGCATAAACTTCATCTCCAGAGCAGCGTTTCATCTGAGAAAACTATCAGCTGATACACACACACACACTCAGCTCTTCACTGCAAACCGCCAAGTTGAAGTTGTGACAGAAATATATTATAATTGGGAACAAACAATGAACAGCTGTATTCTTATTCATTTAACATTAACAAAGAATAATAAATACTGTAACAAATGTATTGCTCATGTCAGTTCATGTTAGTTCAGACATTAACTAATGTTGACTAATGAAACTTATTGTAAAGTGTTACCGGAATAATCAGACAATGTTTCTGTATAATATGTTGTATATGTTTGTATAATATATATGAAGCCATACTATAGTATAATGTGAGATAGAAATTAATATTTATTAATATTAATATTTAAGTCATTAAATTCAAGTTCACGTAAACTTTTCCCTCAGCTGCGGCTGTCAGTAATTCTCCATTCACGTTCAAACAGCACCGCGCGTCGTCAGTCATTCAGCATTCAAACAGCACAGCGCGTCGCGTTCGCCAACGATGAACTCTCTCCAAGATGATTAAATGTTATTATTATACTTGATCTGTAGATAAAGCTCTGTGGTTTCGCATAAATTGACTATCTTGCTGTAGTACCTTAATCATGTTCCTTTACCGCGTGTCTATATCACAACACTGGAGAGCACTATCATTGTTCTTCACGCGCACAGTAACTGAAATTTAAAACTGTTAAAAGAAAAGGCTCAATAAACTATTGCATAGATAGATACTGTATAATACACTACGCATCGATATGTATTTCCTTTGTGCTTTGAACTTTTCACTGCGTACTCCAAGAGCTGCGCGCTGTGACTCGTGTTGCCTCAAGCGCATCATTCAGCGCTCGGGATGCGCATAAGCGCTGTGTGCAGCACTCTATTGGAGTCTTTCATAATCATATCATAATACTTTTGCACAATGAAAGATTATTAATAGTATTTTTTGTTCTGTTCTGCCCTATCTATCATATGTTGCTGCCTCATTAAACAGCTGTGCTATACATTTGTGCTATACATATTTTCTTAATTTTATAGACTATAAAATAATTGATCTTTTTTGATTTTTATCTTGTTTTTCATGAATGTATTTTACAACAATACAAAGAGCAATGTGTAACGTTTTACCAGATTTAGTGCTACACTTATTGTCTCTTATTTGTTCCCCACTAAATACATATTTTTTTTCACTAAATGTTCTGATTTTATAAAATTATTGTTTTTCTAGACAAAAAATTTACTGAGTTACCCACTAATCTAGTTTATAAAATAATTTTTGTCATAGTTTATGATCATATTTTTTGTTGTTGTTGTTGTTTTTCTTTATAAGGAAGTTGTCTGTATTAAGTAGATTGTGTTTAACACACAAAAGAGTGATTATCAGTTCAACACAGTTATAGAAATTCTACTTGATTTTTTTTTTTTTATCTGCGTTGGTAACGGATTGGTATCGGCCTTTTTAAAAAAAAAATTTTATTATTAGCTAACGCTACGGAGGCCATGATTTTTTTGACTAATGGCTGAAGTTAAGTTTCTCCAGCTCTCCCCAGGTTGGCAAAAAATGCATTTCAAAATGCATCAGATTGATGCTTTAAAATATGGAATATTAAAAATGTTCTTACGGGGGAGCATGCCCCCGGACCCCCCTAGAGGGGTTATATCCTTCTCACCTTTTTCACCCCTGACCCGTTTTCATGCCTGAACCATAACGCTAGGGGTGTGCATTGGCACTGGCCTCACGATTCGATTCAATTCGATTCTGCGGTGCATCACAATTCTACTGCACACAACAAGGCAAATTTTTCATCAGTCACGAGGCAATACAAGCAGTCAGATATCGAACAACAGATTTATTGGCTGCTATGTGTGTATTATAACTCTCCTGTATCTTTAACATAAATGCCATTAAATAAAATAAAATTTAAATCCAAGCTTTGGGTGCGTTTTTGATTACCCGTCTATAGGCCTGTTCACATATCGCGTCTTTTGCGCACTCAAGTTCGTTATTTCAAATGTAGGCGCGCGGTATGCGCGCTCATAATGGAAGCGAGGCGGTCGGTGCGACGCGCTCGTTTTTTCCAAGCGCGTCCGCGCCGCATCGAGATAAAAACATCTCAACTTTTCAGAATGCCACAAGCGCACCGTAGGTCACGTGACAAGAACGGTTTGCTGTAACGGAGAGCGCAGCTGATGGTTGCTTCGCAACGACAGACGCCTCCAGAGCGCAACCGCCCTAGCGCTTTGGAAAAAGGAGAACGCGGCGCGCCTAGCGTTTTTAGGCGCTATATGTGAATGACGCCATGTCGCGGTCATCTCCCTCCGCCTCAGCCGTCTTTATTCTTGTTATTATGCCCCCGGAAGTAATTGAAACTTCAAAACTTTGTTGTCCAAGGCCAGAAAATTAACAGTGACATAATCGATTATGGCACTTTGTTCATTATCGATGCTGAATCGTACATTTCCCGCATTGCGATGCATCGCTGAATCGATTATTGTTGACACCACTACATAACGCGTTGTTCATTATCGACGTGGGATTATGAATTATATTGAGAACATCATAGAAAACATGCCGTAATGTACCCTGAGTGTAAACCTTAGCCGCATTCATCGTGAACCGTGTAGCTAGCGATTTGAAAAGATTAATATAAAGGTTAATAAAACGTTACTCACTTAAGTTCTTCTGGAGGTGCAGCAGGGACACGAATAGTTGGTACCAATGCTTTTTTCAGGAGCAGCTTCTTAGCAAAACCAGCTTTATACTGATCCTCGTTTTAAAGCAGTCTGGTGAGACAAGATTCGTGCAGGAGGTGCATGAGACGCGCAGGCGTCAGGAGAAGCGTGTGGTGGAGGTGTGTGTGTGTGTGTGTGTGTGTTTGTGTGTGTGTGTGTGTGAAGCTCTAACAGCTGTGTATGTGCAGGAGGTGCGTGAAACGCGCAGGCGTCAGGAGAAGCGTGTGGTGGAGGTGGACTCAGGCATGCAGCAGGACTACGAGTTCAAGCTGACGCAGGCGCTGCAGGATCTGCGCAGGCAACATGAGCAGCAGGTGCAGATCTACAAGGAGGAGCTCCAGCACACCTTCATGGCCAAGGTCAGAAACACCACATCACTTTCTCGATCTTATTGTTAGTACTTTTGCGTTGGGGGATGAGAAACTAGGGGAAAATCATTTCACTATATATGTATGTATCTGTGACGAATAACAAAGAACCTTGAACCCAGTGCCCCCCATAGCTTGAGGCGTGGTCTGCCCTCTGACTGAATGCTCTCTCTGCAGCTGGATAATGCCAAGGTGTCGTCAGACATGAACGATAAAGCGGTTCTCGCCGCGCGCGAGGAGCTTCAGGAGGCCCATGTGCGCATCGAGAGCCTGAGCTATCAGCTCAGCGCCCTGCAGAAACAGGTACCTACACACGTGCTTTGTTAGGGCGTTTTCACACCTGAAAGTCTGCACCAAGGTCCGAACCAAAGTTCACGTTTTGATACATTTTATACTTTCAGAAAGTTTTGTTTTTTGTTTCACACTGCAATTCTGCGAGCGCACTAAAGAGCTTTACATGACACACTTGCGTCCTGTCGTCATCATCTATGTGGGCTGCATCTTGACATTGATTTGGTTTTGTAAATGAACGTGCGTCTGACGTCAGCGTGTTGTCAATTCGGCGGGTAACTTTGACAACATGAATGAACAGACGCATATCGTTGCAATTATATTGTTAATTTTATGGCATAATTACCTGCAGCACCAACTATACACAAGGCTAGTTCAAATTCGCCAAATGAACGTCCTCGTCGTGCGAACATTTTATCGAGTTGACTTATGTCATCAGACCATATTCAATTAAAAACCTCGTCTCCTCCTCTCCCCATGTGCTACACGGCTCATTTTTCCTGCCACCTTCTGTTTTTTCGGCTATGCGGGAACCACCGGAACTTCCTGTAAAAGGTCCGAAAGTCCGAACCATACAGAAATGCTTTCACACTAGAAACGAACCAAAAATTTGTGCAGTGTGATCCGGACCGAGACTACCTCTTTTCGTCGGACCACATTTTATCTGTTTGGTGCGGACTGTGGTCCGGGGGAGGTTTCACACCTGTAATTTTAAAATTAAAAAAAAATTATATTAGTATTATATTGCTTACTATCCCTTGTTACTATACTTGCATAAGTTTACTGTAAAAATACAGTAGCAACAGTAAGTTTACCAGAAAAAAAGTATATATTCGTTTAAGAAATGTATATATTAATTGCAAAAATCAGTTTTTTACCTTTGTAATACTGACGACCATCTTAACTCGGGTGGTAATAAAGTCATGTGATGAATCAAAGTTCATCAAGTAGCTTTTCAGACCAACTGAGGTAAATACTAAGATATAGTATCATTGTGACAGATGATAATAAAAAAAATGCAATAACATTCATTTAACAACATATGTAACATAAAACCCTAAGGGTCACAACTGATAACAAAAACTAATTTAGATAAAGACATCATATTCTGTGAGTGGCAAATTACGGTTCACGTCCAAAAACTGTGCAAGTGTTTCACTGTAAAAGCACATTATTATACCATTATATTTATTCGTTTTTCAACGTAAAGAGTATAAGGGAGCTTGCCGTCAATAAATTAATAGGTTTTTAATGTTGTGTTTTTTGCCATTAGAATATATTTATGTGCTATTCAGAATAGTAATTTCCGAAAGCATCTACATTAGAGATGTGCGATATATCGGCCACCACATCGGTATCAGCCAATATGTTCATTTTTGATGTCATCATTATCGGCCCCATATATTAAACATATTAAAGCCGATAAATAATGTATTATTTCCTTTAGCTGAGACACTTCAGATACTCACTGTTCAACATGATGGTTTTGAATTGCTTGAAATGTGATTGGAATCACTTAAAAAAAAAAAAAGTTAAGTGCAAATCTTTTATATCTGCTACATAAAATTATAATGAGAACATCATAATGTGATGTGTGTTTGAGACGTGGATTTTAAAGGTGAGACTTTTGTTTTTGTAATCAGGCTCTTAATTATATTAAAATTTGGATTTAGATTTATCGGCCAATATATCGGTTAACGGCTTTAAAATATAAGGAATTATCGGTATCGGCCAAAAATGTTCATTTCCGTGCATCCCAAATCTACATTGCCGTTGGTTGATAGGATTTGTCCAATTTTATTTCCATGATAACCCAAAAAACTGGCCTTTAAGTAGAAACGTTTGTTCTGTTTGAGTCTTTGTGTAGTATTAGAAGATTGGAACTGCGGTCAACTGCAAGCGCAAGTCTGTCATATAGGCGACAAAATTATAATGAGAACATTATAATTGTGTGTTTGGGACGTGGATTTTAATGGTGAGGCTTTTGTTTTTATAATCAGGCTCTCAAAAATTATATAAAAATTTGGATTTAGATTTATCGGCCAATCTATCAGTTATCGGCTTTCAAATATAAAGAATTATCGGTTATCGGCTTTCAAATATAAGGAATTATCGGATATCGGCCTTCAAATATAAGGAGTTATTGGATTTCAAATATAAAGAGTTATCGGCTTTCAAATATAAGGAATTATCGGCTTTCAAATATAAATAATTATTGGTTGTCGGCTTTCAAATATAAGGAATTATCGGTTATCGGCTTTCAAATATAAATAATTATCGGTTATCGGTTATCGGCATTCAAATGTTAGGAATTATCGGTTATCGGCTTTCAAATATAAAGAATTATCGGTTATCGGCTTTCAAATATAAATAATTATCGGTTATAGGCTTTCAAATATAAGGAATTATCGGTTATCGGCATTCAAATGTTAGGAATTATCACTTATCGGCTTTCAAATATAAAGAATTATCGGTTATAGGCTTTCAAATATAAGGAATTATCGGTATCGGCCAAATTCTTTATATCCGTGCATCCCTAATCTGTATGTTGATTGGTAGGATTTAGCCAATTTTATTTCCATGATAACCCAAAAACATTTGAAAGGTTTGTTCTCTGAGTCCTTGTGTAGTATTAGAAGAAAACATTTTGTTCAACCTCAGAGATATTATCCGTCATTCACAACGTGTGTCCCCCCCCCACGCAGGCGTCAACTGCCGAGGAGCGCATCCGCGAGCTGGAGGACATGCTGTCCAGCGACAGGGACAAGTACCGGCGACAGCTGGACGCCAAGGAGCGCGAGATGGCCGAGATGAGGGAGATGATGCAGCAGCAGCTCAACGAGTACCAGGAGCTGCTGGACGTCAAGCTGGCCCTGGACATGGAGATCAACGCCTATCGGAAACTGCTGGAGGGCGAGGAGGACAGGTGAGCGAGCACACTCTCAACAACCGATAATCATCAAAGAATGACAGGAATGTCAATCTAGACTGTATTTTCAGGGCTTTTAGGTGTTTGAATTTGCTTACTAGGCCTTGAAATGCATCCAAACACCTGTGGCCAAAAATGCCGTCAATTGAGGAAGCTTTTTTGGCGTCAGGCACATTAGAGTGCGTTTCTTATCCTATTTTAGACTTGAAAACGTGAACGATTAGTTTAAATCATCAGGACATTTGAATTCTAAGTACTCACCCCCACGTCATCCACGACATTTATGTCTGTCTTTCTTCAGTCGAAAATAAATTAAGGTTTTTGAGGAAAACATTCCAGGATTTTTCGAATCACTCAAACCTATAATCATCGAAAGATGACAGGAATGCCAACCTAGACAGCATTTTCAGGGCCTTTTAGCTTATGGTTTGCTTATTACACGGAGCGTAGCATACAAGGTGCTTAAATTTCAAAAAGTCAAGTACTTTAAGTCCTGGAAAAGCTTTGAAAACAGATATTTATGAAGAGGTACTTGTAAAGTGCTTGAATTATCGTAACACGTGTTGAAATCCTGGAATTTCATTGTACAGTTTCTGTACGAACCCTGTTCAAAAATACTAGGCAAGAAGGCATTTTGAAACGTGACTGAGACGTCTTGTTAGGCAGACAAGCTTGTGCTTCCTGAAAACGCTGTCAAAGTAGGAAGCTCACTCGGTTTTGTGGGCTGTTCGTGAATGTTTTGCACTGATTTCTCGCTGCTGATGACATTCTGGCAGCTGATTATTATCCTCTTTCATCTGCGGCCCAGAACTTGTTCAGGAACGCTCCACTTCACATTTTTTCGCTACATACATACTTGACATACTTGAGGTTCTGGAATGAGTAAGGTAGGTTGTAAAATGTCACGCCGGAATGATAATTGTGTTTTCTGCTCGTGCGTGAGCGATACGACAGAGCGAGTTGTCAAAAAATACGTCCGAGAGCTCATTTAGCATGAAGACGAGGAGCCCAGAAGCCAGCTAGACCATCTTGAAGATTGAGGCGAGTTAAGGATAGTCTGCAGTTGAGATATTTGGAGGACAGATGATAGGAAGGAAAGGTAAGCGCAGTCGCATAAACATTGTGTTTTCATGGTGCAGTTGCCCATTTATCGTTCTTATGGTCCGTTTGCACCAAGAACAATAACTAATATAGTTTTAATAATTGTGTGAGGGTGAGAAACTCCACACTACAACTATAATGGTCGAGCGCTTCAGGCGTGTTTGGGAAATGTTCCGCCCCTTTCCATAATCACCAGTTTACCACACTACTAACTAACTCAACCAGGCCCCGCCCCTTTATTCTGCATATGAATTATTATAATGAGGAATATTGTGACGTGTTCGTTCCCGGAAGAAACTCAAGACTACAATGGAGGCGTTTCAGGAGTTCAGAAACACTGATGCAGAGAAGAACTCAATATAAAGTAGCATTTAATCAGGGTTTCGTACAAGGTGCTTAAAGTGCTTGAATTAGACTTTTTGACATTTAAGTTCTGGAAAACCCTAGGAAAAAAAGCCAAATTCATGAAGAGGTACTTGAAAAGGGCTTGAATTATCGAAAAACAATATATATGAAATCAGTGCTTAATTTTTCCGATGAGACAACATTTTCATGCAAAATTAACATTGCAGCCCGTCTGATAAAGATATTTCTTATGACTACGAGCGTGATATTGCTCATATTAATATCCAAGTATATGATCCATCTTTCAATCTTCAGGACAATCAAATATTAATGGAGAAAAATCAGTTTGAAAGAGGAAAGCGATATCTTTGTCATAGTTTCCCTTCAATGGTTAAAGTTTCAACAGTCATCGCATCTGCTTGCATCTCTTTATTTGTACCATTTTGTTTTATTAGTATATATATTTTTTAATCTATTTACCTTTTTTCGAATTTAAAGATATTGTTTTAATAAGTGAGATCTCTGATTGTATTCCTTGAAACCCAAAAAAGTAGTCCTTAAGTCCTGAGATTTCATTGTAAAATATCTGTAGGCAACAAAACGTCAGCTCATGCTTATTATAATAATAAACAGAGGATCATCATCGTTGTTGGTGTGAACGGGCCTCAATTTTTGTTATCATACACATCTTCCTGTTGATTTGGGATGCGTAATCCGCCTGTGTGTCCCGTCTCCTCTAGGCTGAAGCTGTCGCCCAGCCCGTCCTCCCGGGTCACGGTGACCCGCACCTCAGCCAGCAGCACTTCTGCGTCTTCACGAAGCTCTCGCTCTAAGAGAAAGCGTGTGGAGCTCGAGGAAGAGTCCAGCGCTGGCCCCAAGGTCCAGGTCAGCCAGGAGGCCGAAGCCACGGGGAGCGTCAGTGTCGAGGCCATCGACCTGGAGGGGAAATCCGTGACCCTCAGGAACAACTCGGACAAGGTACTGTGAATTTGGAAAAAAATGCCGTCACTTCACGTTTAAAATCAGTTGTATTTTGGATACCTTATATCTGTAATTTGAGTTTTAAAAATCCTTAAATCCTACAGATATTGATCGATAATTGCGATCTCTAATTATAGTCCTTGAAAACCAAAAAAGTAGTGCTTGAAAAGTCCTTGAAAGTCCTGGCATTTCTTTTTCACTATCTGTACAAACCCTGCACTTGGCAGAATATTGCAGAAGTGAAAAACAAAAATGAAGTTGTGAATTTTTCATAATAAATGTGAAATTCTATAAGTACTTTTTACCATTTTTAAATGAAATATATATTTTCCAAATCAAAGCCATAAATCTAAGATGAGTAGATCTTTCAGTCAGATTTTGTTAGTGTGCAGTACCAAACACTTCCACTAGATGAAATTCGTTTCCTAATCATTTTCAATGTGCTCGTTTTGAACCTGAACAATACGTGGGACTGTTTTTTGTTTTTGTTTTTTTCTTCTTCTTTCTCATGAACATTTAATGGTATGAAACTTAGAAAATGTTTACTTTTTTTACTTGGCTAGCAAGTGCCAAAACCTTTTCTGTCAAAAATGACAGAAGAGCACCAGAGGGTTAAGTGTTTATTTTATTGCACTTTATCTACTTGTGTCTGAAGGTTTCAATTACCACCACTATTTTTAAAGGCTGTTTTCTTAAAAATGAGTTTTGTTCTCCACTTCAGCAGCTCTTAAATACACCAAACTTTACAGTTTTATTCCTGTCTGTATTCTGAAGGTTTTTACTGATGGGGTTTGTTCATATATCATTAGCATGGTTTTAGGCAACCTTTTATTCCTAAAAACATGGTTAAAAAAACCCCCTACAAATTTCTGTCTGTCGACAGTATTTTTCCGAGAGTGATAAAAAGACAAATCCAAAAACTCCTTTCATTGAAACAAGAAGTTTGAATCTGGCTTTATCCGGTGTTTAGATAAAATAAGACGATTCCTCATTTGCATATTTAAACAACATTTCAGAAAACTTGTTATACAAAACATGTACTTTTTCAAATTGATTATTGATCGTGTTCACCTGTGGTGTCTTGCTTAAATAAAAGAACTTGTATTTCTTAATTTTATCCCAAATTTAGGATCAATCTCTGGGAAGCTGGCGACTAAAGAGACAAATTGGCGATGAAGAGGAAATCACCTACAAATTCAGCCCTAAGTTTGTCCTGAAGGCCGGTCAGACGGTAACGGTAAGCGAATTGGACCGTATCTAATTTTTGCTCCAACTCTGGATGTTTTCTAGTTGTTAAACTGTTGGTTCTGTGAAAGGTGTGGAGCGCCAACGCCGGCGTGTCCCATAGTCCTCCTTCGGACCTGCTGTGGAAGAGCCAGAGCTCTTGGGGAACCGGAGAGATGATCCTCACCTCATTGGTCAACTCAAGCGGAGAGGTATGAGGAACATCAGCCTGGTTCGGCCTTTGCTGTTTTTGTGTGCGAATGCGATAACGAAACTTGAACTTTTATTTGCAGGAAGTGGCGAAGCGAACCGTCACGAAAAGCGTGCTGGAAATGGAGAACGGTGATGATGAGGATGAAGACTTTGGAGATGAAGATCTTTTCCATCAGCAGGTAATAGTCAGAAACTAAACAGAAGGAAGTTTTTGGAAACTTTAGGCAAAATAGTTCAAATAAAGTTCGCCTATGTTGAGTACCATATTTGATACATCAGGCTTTTATGGCTTATGTAGTATGAGATGTAGTAAGATGAAATTCTGATGCTTTTAACAGTATAGCAGATACTTGCATAAAATGCATATAAATATCAATATCGGCCAATAATGTCTTGGTAAGATGATATTTAAATGCTTAGTTTGATCACAGCTCTGTTTGTAGTCTTAAAGTCCCCCTGTAGTCAATAATATTATCCCTTAAAACTCATCTTTGATCACCAAAATTATGTATTTAAACTTTTTTCCTTTGTGCCTCAAATATCTTGTGTAACTCGACACACTTGCCTCATTTAGTATGCGTGGTTCTATGAATATGCAGATGAGCCCCGCCTCCACTCACTCACTCAGCTCAGAGATCCACTGGTTGACGATCACACGTTGATCTGATTGGTTACAAGGTCGTTTGTGACGTCAGAAACACCAGCGATTTCAAACCGTGTTTTTGAGACTGTCTTTGGTTCACTGCAGTTTTAAGGAGGAAGTACTTTTTTTATGAATTTACACATGGTTTGTCTTAAAGCATATTAAAAACACCACATAGACGCATAAACAACATTTAAAAGCTGCATTTTCACCACAGGGGGACTTAAAATCATATAATGCAATGCAATACAATACAATGATGATTGAGAGAACAAATAAACCTTCCTTAAAAGCCTGATGATCATATTTGATGCTCATGATTTTACTAAAAAATCATGCATGATGATCAAAAAAAAGGGAAGCTCCTTCAGTCCAGCTGAAGTATTACTAACAATATCAAAGTTATTACATTCACTTGATAATAAACTATCAGATTTGACAGCATAGACACATGAAGCACGAGCTAGAGGAGGACGTTTGTACAATTACACTTAAAGACTTTTACTTGACCACCAATCAGCAGTAGATTGTGTTTTTCAGCAAGTTTTAAACATTTATAGCCCATAGACATTAGTTTCAAATATGATACGGTAGATTTAATGTAATAACCTTTGCTGAATTTGCTCTTATTTTCAGGGCGATCCAAAACCCCGATCCAGAGAATGTGCCGTCATGTGATGGAGCACCTTTAGCATTTTCCTTCCCACGATTCAGTCTTTTTTGTAGAGCCACTACTTTTTGTATTCTTCGATCATGAGTTCATAACACCCCCCTCCCTCGATCCTTTATTTCTACGGACCTCATTTGTAAAGCCAGTCGATCTTGCGCAAAATGCCACGGCTCATAAACGAATAGTCTTGGTCATCTGAGAACGATTCCAACGACCTGAAATTAGAAGTATTAGTGTAAGCCGGTGACTGAGGAATCTGCATATTCATGTCTATGAATCATGTGTTCTCGTCACTTATGAATGGGGTTATGATTATGACGGTATGCTCTTGTTCTGTAGTGCACTATAGCTCGTAACTGACAGCTGTCAATCTTGTGTTTTTTTGCTTCGCCAGCCAGACGAACAGGGTGGAAACTAAATCAAATTGCTTCGTTGACTTCTAAATGCTTACTCCCACCATTTATCTTCATTATATCTTATTGTTATTTGTTTTGATTTGTGCTTTACATAGTATTATGTATGTTTAAATCAGTGATTAAGACATTTTTCAAGCCTATAATCTAGTCAGAGCGAATGTTGTATAGTGGGCGTACAGAAAATGTATGTTCGCATACAACAACAACATGTTCAAAACATCTTTGCTGTTCATTTGAATGTAGTGTTGAATTGATCATGTGATCAGTGTTTTAAATTGACTTTAATCAACATGCTTGCAAAAAAACGCAGATTTACCAAAGAAATGGACGACGAATGAAACCAATTTGACTTGGTCAACTTTGCCTTGTTTCTTGCTTGTTTTGCTCAACTTCTCGAGACACTCCAGATAAACTGAAACCCATATTATAGTTGTCGAGTCCGGAGAGTAAATCTGCATCCACCCTGTCGGTTCTGTCGCGTTTTTAAGTTTTAAAACTTTTGTTTTAATTCAAATGTTTCTCGGACAATTATGCATGCAGCGAATATTTTTATATGAAATTCTCAACGAACGGATCGGAGTTGTTGGGGTGATGCGGACAGCAGTTTGATTTTTAGCTATAATGGTATATTTTTGATAGGTTTTGTCCTCAGGATTTTTAAAACCCTAGTGCGCAAGGTATCTTTACATGCATTTAAAATATTTAGATTAATTGTCTTACTTGTGAATATATTCAGTGCAGTGTGTACAAAAAAAAATTGACTTGGGAAACATTTTTACGATTTCTTTCTTTTTAAGGTTATTTTAATGGGGGTATCGTAATCTTCGTGTTTACTTTCTAGGGTTCTTCTAAAGGTTCTGTGAGAACGAATTGCCTCAATTGGGACACAGATTTGTGTCAAAATTAAGTGAAATTGAGCTCAAGTAAAGTTGTATTTGTGTACATTTGTTACTTGGCCTCTGAGCTAATAAAATCCAATCTTTTTGTTTGGTTTTTTACTTCATGTGACGTGAATGGAAACTGTTTTCTGGCCAAACACTCCACATCTGTGAATTTTAAATTAGCTTCTGTTAGTTACAAACACTGTTTTCATGAGGAAAGCCATTTCCTTGTTCTTTTCAGGTTTTATTAGACAGGGCTGTGACTAATGTAGCGGATACAATGTGCTTTGGTGTATTTGATACGAAATTGTCAATCCGTCATTGTAACGATCTACTGTAAAGTAAAAGAAATTGCTATTTGAACTGCCATCAAAGTACAGAAATGTGAGTAGAAATTGAGCCATAAATTGTGAAATATGAATCAAATTTGTTACGGGGGGAATTCTTCATTGTACGAGGACTTTTGAAGGGCTGTAAGAGGAAGGCGCATGCCAAAAGTGTCTCATTAATTGTGATTTTGATTTCTTTTTTTGTATACATTATTCAATAAATGTTTTACATATTACATTGTGCCATTGTGAGTCTGTTAATGAAGACAAATCCTGGGTCTGTTTTTAGAGATGCACTGATGTATCGGCCAATAATCGGTATCAGATGATTATTTTCGCCGTTTAAAAACAGCCGATGAGGGCCGACCATATCCCGTCAATCAAGAGTGTGGAAAAACGTGTCAGACTGCAACTCATACTGTGTGAGGAACATCTCTCGTGTTAAATTTAGGGCTAGTTAACACGACAATAATGCTTTAAAACAGTTAAAATAGCGAAGTTAATGCAGGCTTTATTTGACCCTCTGGATCACCCGTAGTTACAGTCAGGGTTGCCAGATCTGCACTTTTCCCACATCAGACACTATTGTAGTGTCTCCTGTCCAATAATCACAAAGAGCTTGTGCTCTGTTATTTCTGATAAGAAACCAAGTCTCAGCTTTTAAATTCTGTACATTTTATCACAAAATTCACACTAAATGGCGTTTTGACGCTCTTAAATGTGGCGTTAGATCGCTGTAGCGCTTCAGTTCAAGAGTCTTTTCTTCCACTTTAATACAAGTTATATCTAGAAAAACACGCATGAACATCAGAAGGTATGTGGAATGATACAGTAAAACTTAATGAAATCTGTATCATGTCTCATGTAATCTCGGAAAGACGTCCATAAAACAGCTTGAGAACAATATCACTTAATGTTGCGTTTCCCTCAGGAGAGTTATCCAGTGTTCAGTTCGCTATAAAACACCACTGAAGAGCTTATTTACTGGTAATTATATATGTATGTCTGAATATATTTGACATGAAGAAGTGTTTATGAGTTGCATACAAACATTTCAGCTTTAATTTGAGTGTAAATATATCTGGAAATAAATAGCAGTTGAATATAATAGCTCTGTTGTTAATTTTAAATTCAAAATTTTTTTTCTTAAGAAAAATAAAACTATCGGCCGATATTCTGAATAATCGGTACCGGTGGAGAGATTTAGTATCGGTGCATCTGTCAAATTTGCTCTGAAGTAAAAGGTTTTTTTTTTTCACAGGTTTTTTAAAGTTGGATTCATTAGGTTAAAAGAAACAGGACTTTGCTTAATGTCGTGCCGGTGACATGTTTGGTTTGTACTTTCATAAAATGGCTGTAACACCACTACACCAGGAAAGTTTTCAAATCAGTATTTGGAGATAAAGCTCAGTGTTATAATGTCTGGCTGATATAGGACACGGTCTACAGGATACCTGTGACGTTCAACCTAAGCCTGATGAATTATTCAGCTGTGTATACATATGAAGGAATCAGATGTTGCAGATTTGAATAATTCAACGAATTGTCATGTTCGTTTGAAATGCAGATGCACCAAAAGCCGCTGGAATAATGTTAAACTAAGGCATTGCAATATTGTACCAGAAACGGCGTTGCATACAGTACTTATGTATCGATCACTTATCCATCACTATTATGCATGCATGTCTTTTGAACTCATTACCCACAACCCATTTCTTCAGAAATTATATTCATCTGAAAACACTTTTAAAAGAAATTTTGAACACTGAATCAATTCTAAAGCAAACCTTGTGTACACCTTAACGTTGGGTTACACATTGGGTCACTATGTTGGGTTGTTTCCCAAAAAATGTTGGGTAATTTATAGGGGTGTGACGAGATCTCGTGCCACGAGATCTCGCGAGACTAAAACATGACGAGATTTCCCGTCGAGTGAAAAGCTGTCTCGCGATATCGCCATGACTGAGCGTGAGGGTGAGATTACCATAGAATATTCCACCGCGACACTCATATTCGCCTAAACTACCGTTTTGCTGTTTTTATAAAAAAATTAAAACCATAAACTAATGTAAAAGTCTGCTCTGCTCACCCACGAGTTGCCGTTGCAATCAGTGCAGCACGAATCACAGTTCACTGTTCGCGTGACGATGGCGGAGGATTCGTTGCGCAACATAGACTAAACATCTGATAAATGTCTTATCTTGTAGAATGCACGCTCAGCACCGCTGATCCCTATACACAGAGTATGCGCGATCACGAAAGTGAAAGTAAAACAAAAGCTCCCTGATGTGCATTGCGCACAAATTAGGCCGCATACATACAATAGTCCGTCTCCCAATACCCATCTCTGGACTGTTTATTTGCGGCTATGGTCTCTGTTTGCACTTCGAATATTGAGAGAGTAGTGTAATAATGTCTTAAGGACAACAGACAAGGAAGGCTCTGTTTCTGAACTTATAATCGGAACGCAAGAACAACTGTAGAGACACACACACCAGCCACCAGCCTCGTTTCTCTCTACCCGGCCTTTTCCGAACTCACCGCATTAACCCTATAACTGCCGGTGCAAAATAAAACAGCAATTTCAAAACAATTATAAAGAGTCTGTGTGCTAACTTTGATTATGGTTGCACTTGCACTTATTGTTTGCACTTAAGACTTCAAGGAGTTCAGTTAGGAGGTTACACACAGCCTCAATCAAAGTTCTGAAAGCGCGTAATGTACAGTAAGGGCTGAAGAGACTAATTTGAAATCATACAGGAGAAAAGACAGTCAATAAAAACCTTTTACAGTGCTTGTATATTGTTTTATTTTAATGCATTTGATCATTCATACTCATAAAGTAGACCTGAAATGACATGCATTAGAAGATTATTAGTTAAACATTGCAAAATGCACCTGCATACTATTTTTCCAGTCATGAATTTTGTCATTGAGGATTTCTGATAAATTGTGCAAAAATCTCGTCTCGTCTCGTTCTCGTGAACCTAATCTCGTGTCTCCTCTCGTCTCGTGAGATAAGCGTCTCGTCACACCCCTAGTAATTTATAGTAATAACCCGGCTGTTGGGTTACACATTGTATGTACACTTGTGTATTTTAAATTTATGTACACAATTATGTAAATTTGCATTAAATTCTAGACTCCCCCAATATTTAGGTTGTAATTTTAAAATATATTTAGTTCATTTTATACAAAATGAACAATCTGTATTCGAAAAGGTGTGTTATTTATTAAAATAATGTGATAAATAGTTAACCTAACTGTTGAGTTACTTTTAACCCAATGCATTGGGTTAAAATAACCCACAAGTTGGTGGAAATTGCTATACCACCCCATAGCTGGGTTACTCGTTGGCTTATTTTTAACCCAACATTAAGTGCTTTTAAATAGCTCCTTTTTTAAATTTTTTTTTTTTTAGTATTTCACCTTGTCAGGAAGCTGGCATTTAAAGCACCGAACCCATTTCACCACTAGAGCGCGTCGCGACCCTAAAGTACAGCGTTAGCATCGGTTGATCTCTCTTTTGATGATTTTTTTTTTTCTCGTTCTGTTGACCTCTATATATTTGGGGCTGTTTTCTTCAACGCCTCTGAAAACTGTAATGTTATGTTCTTTGCACAGCCAGCGATAGAGAGGATCTCTCAACAGCTGGTCTTGGCTGTTCCAGAGGAAAGGGTTTCGGAGTGTGTTTGTACCAGACCGCCCACACACACACACACACACTCTCTGCTCTTCCCACTGTGTCTCTCAGTCATTATTGTAGCAGAAACCCCATCGTCTAGTCTCTCTTTCTCTCGCTCTTTCTTCCACCCACCTACCCACCCCCATCACACAAAAACTGGCCGTCTCCCACACACCCATGATTTCAACTCCCACACTGTGCGCTGATAGCCGAAGCGTTAAGTACTCTGCACTGGACGACTCTGGCTCATATCAGTAAACAAATCATCAGAGGAGTGTGTGCTATTCATCACTGCATGCCTGCCATGAACTAGATCAAATGTTATACACGAACAACATGTACTAAGTCAAAGACTTGGTGACAAATCCCTCCTATTGTTGGTACTAAACTTCCTATCATCGTTTAGTATCGTTGTACTGCGGTAATGTGTCCAATTGCCAGAGTAGTACTATTGTAGTATTCGACATCATAATTTGTACCATGATATCGCTAAAAATGTATCTCTTAATCTGTCTTAATCTCTCAAAAATGGCCAATTTTTTTAAATTTATTATTTATTTAATTGAAATGAATGTACTATATTTTAATTGGATAATGTTTTTTATTTCTTATTTTGTATTTTTGGGGGATTTTATGGTACTAAATTATATTTATGCTGTATGTATACTCCATTTATTCCCTTTTTGAGCATAGGTCTCTCTTTAAAGACGACACTTGGCTGAAGTGAAAAGTTTACAAAAATTAACTTTAAAAAACTTGATAGAATTTTAAGTTTATTGTTATAAAAAATGCACAAAAACTTGATTGAATTTTAAGTTTATTGTTATAAAAAATGCACAAAAATACTATTTAAATTTTTTATATGAAATATATTTTTTTCCCAAACATGATTTACTCTAAAACTGCAAGAAAATCAAAGCCATAAACCTAAACAAGTTGTTCAAACATGAGTCTGATATCTCAGTAAATGAGCGTTCAGTGAGTGTGTTCGGCTGCAGTACCGAACGCTTCCACTAGAGGAAACTCTACATTCATTTCCAATGCGCTCGTTTCTGACCGCGAGGAGCACAAGCGTGACTTTTTTCAGGACCATTTAACCTGTTCGAATCACAGCAAGTTCCAAAACCTTTTACCAAGTTTCATACCATTCCGATGAAGTAAAAAATTATAATAAAATAAAACGTAAAATGTCAAAAATGACAGAAGAACACCAGAGGGTTAATATTCAAATTTTTTATGAATTTCGACATATAACAATATTTTTTTGACTTTGAAAAATAAAACTTTTATCCAAACAGTGAATGTTTCACCAACAGAAAGCATGCAGAACACAGTATGTGAGCGCGCTGAATGAAAACCTGAGCGTTTTGACTGGATGCACCACTGATTAACTCAAACGCCTCTGATTGGCCATTTCGTTCACGCACTCAACAGACTTGCATTTGATTGGCTGCAAAAGCACATAGTAAATAGAAACATTTGATGCTCTTCAGAGTGATTACACTAATATGCATTTGAAAGCATTGGTTTCCATAGTTTATCGTCAAAAAGTGAAATTGGCTTAAAGGGGTGGTAAAATGCCTTTTTCACAAGATGTAAAATAAGTCTTTGATGTCCCCAGAGTGTGTATGTGAAGTTTTAGCTAAAAAAAAACACTGATATTTTTATATAGCATGTTAAAGTTGTAATTTTTTCAGGGTGAGCAAAAACGCAGTTTTTGTGTCTGTCCCTTTAAATGCAAATGAGCTGCTCAGCACAGGGGGCGGAGCTACAAGAGCTCGTGTCCTTTTACCTCACACACACACACACACACTGAAAATATCAATGTTTATGTTCAAACCGGAGTCACAATGATGGAGAGACTCAAGAAGAAGTAAAACATGTAGAAGCAACAGGACATTTCTGAGTGGTTAGTTGATGAATTTGTTGCTGATGTGTCATTGATTACCATATTCTGTCTTGATAATCTATAAATCGTGTCCCGGGGGCGGGGTTTATGTAAATTCTAGGGTTAGTGATGCCACTAACCCTGGAGGAATGTGGTGTAGTCTCTACCAGCCGTTTGTTGTAGTCCTTAAACTATTTCTTTAAAAGCAAATCTCTCCCTTTGCTTTGAACTTTGAGCGTTGTAACTTTGCAGATGTTGTTTATGCTCACACAGCAACATTACACACTAACTAAAGCTGGAAAAGTGAAATCATAATCAACCGCCCCTTTAAATCTCTTTATAAGCAAAACTTTACATTATCATGATTCACATGAAATTCCCTAATTTGATATCATCAGAAAAGATATAAGGATAATATCGCTAATTTTCGATGTATGACCCAGCCCTAGTGGATTATGGTGTTATATATAATCAATAGTGGCACTGTGCTTGTTTTAGTTGTGAGTGCACATCCAATGTCCAATTACTTGTAACTGCCAGCTGAAGAGAAAGAGCATCACAGCCTTTTTGTTGACTGTCTTGCCTCAAATTGCATTGGAAGTCCAGCCGAATGCTATTGTTTTGTCACATTTCTATGTCCAGGTTGAACGCCCACCAGCGAACTGACAGCACCCCCATTGCGAGTGAGAACGGGGCATCTTTCACCTGCTGTTTACCAACACAACACAACAATACACCCCTTTACAATCCCATTATTCTGCCCGCTTCCATTTCATCTGGTGCTCTCTAACCTCAAGCGCTATTGACAACTTACAGTTAATTATGTATCTGCTCAATAAAGGTCATCCAATAGGCATTTTTCACACAATCATTGCATTTTTTTTTTGTGCATTTGGCTTTCGAATAGCATGAGAAGAGCATTTTCACTGGCAAATGGCTCTCACAGATTGCATTTTGTCCCCAAAGGTCCAATTTCAGGCATCTTTTAAAGGCTCGGTATATAAAAAGTATCTTCCAAATCTGAATACACACTTAAACTGATAATCTCGCAGAAGAGGCCTGGGAATTCATTTAAGGGTACATGCATAAAAATGCATTGGTTATTCAACCGTTTTGCACACTATCCAGTCTCGAGACCATTTTAATATTCAGTGTGGCTGCATGGTGCTATAAATAACTGTGCTTGGGAGCATGGGGCGAATCGTGCCGCTGTCACCGCGGACGGGTCTCCTGTTGAGAAAGTTTGGAGTTTACCCGCTACACAACCTTTCTTCTACAATCACAGCATGTCCTTGGATTTTCCTGCTGTGGTAAGGACTCTTAAACGAATCCCCACGACCTAGATTCATTTCCTTCATTTCCCTTGTATTCTTGAGCGCGCACTTGACCACGTTTCGCTCCTTCGTGCAGTTAAGCCGCCCTCGTCCTCGGTTAACACGAGAAGTCTTGTCTTGTAGGCAGGAATCAAGTCTCAAGGTTTTCAACTTCTAGATGTTAAAACCCAGTAGAGATTGAATCTGAATGACAGTCAAACTTATAGATTACGTCTTAATGATGAAGCAAACAAACTCAAATTTTTTGTTTCAACAGGTTTTGCTGGTACATTGCAGTAACAGCTTTACTGTACTTTTCTTTTAGAAGTCTCTTGCTCACCTTCAATTACATGAGGACCCGGCGTAGGGTGTCAATATGAAGGCCTGCTCTGAAAATAATTCATATATAATGTCTCACCTCCTATTTTTCATTGGTTGGACTCAACAAACTCATTCACACAGCAACCTAATGGACATTTTTGTCTTTTTAAGTTTTGTTTTTTTTGATAATTTTGCTTGTGTTAGTGCCAAACTGCATACTTTTTGGCACATGTGTGTATTTTTATTGGAATTTTACTATTTCACCCCCATTTCCTTTAATAAATTGATTTTGCACTGGTAACACAAAATAGTTCCACTCGGGACCTCAAAGACAAAAATGTCCCCATTGAAACCATTGCAATTTTTAATCCCAGGGTCATTTAACTATAAAATTATGCAATCTTTGTTAATATGTTTTCATTTTGTTGGCAAGGCTTCACAATTCAAATTTTTACAAATTTTTACAAGATGGGGCAGTTTTCTCAGGTTTGGCTTATAAAGCAAATACTCGCTTTACTCCCGTTTTCTGCTTATGCATATTATAGAGGTAATTGGATAAATTATGCAACGACAATTGTGTGTGTGTGTGTGTGTGTGTGTGTGTTGGTATGGATGTCAGAGTGTGGTTTGTGTGTACGCTTTGAATATTTGAGAGAGATAAACTCTACTGCAAATCTCAAATACAACCATTGTGTGTCCCAGTGGAGTTTTGCTGGCATCTAATAGGGAAAATATTGTACTTTTCCAAACAAACTCTGACTGAAAGCTAATTTTTTTTGAGATATCAACCTCAGATTTGGAACATGACTTGTTTAGATTTATGGCTTGGATTTTCTAGCAGTTTTAAAATTCAGCATGTTTCATAAATTTTTTTTATATATATAAAATTATGTTCATAAATCATTCATGATAAACTTAAACCTCTATAAAAAAAAATTATTTCACTTTTTATACTTTTTTTTTACTTTAATAATATTCTGTCTTCTTTAAAATGAGACCAAACTTAAGTCTGTGCAAGTTTTTATGACAGTTCTTTGACATGGACATCATTTGTACCTGTTTTTAATTGACACACAGGGGTTTAGCGGGTTATAAGAGTATTTTAACCAAAAAGAAATGCATCAGCTTTAAGCTTGCACTCAAAGAGATGACAATAGACTCAATGGTGGGAAAATGAAAGGAAACTTAATGATGTGATTTGATCAAAGGTTATACTTCACCTCAAAGGACTGACAAGCACTGATCTACAATATTACTGGGAATGAAAACAGATCTGAAATATTCTTATCTTTTAACAGACAGTTAAATTAGCCTGACACTCGCAACTAATAGAGAACAAAAGAGACTCAGATGAAACTAACTGTCCATCTGTCTAAAGAAAAGCGTTTTTATTACAGCAGAGTGTGTGTGGGAGGGTGTGTTGGATGTTTAGACAATCTGGTGCCTGAATAAACGACCATCATTCATAAACATAAATAAAAAGATAAATAATCTCTTAACATTTGTAAGCACGTAGTCATTTAGTAATAGATTTAGTAGGCTTTATCCAAAGTGACCTGATATCCACAGCATACAAATGATAGTGACAATTCTAGTGTCATTTAATATGTTTTGTGTTAGCTTACAGTCAAGTAGGGGTGTCACAATATATCACAATACAAAAATGCAACAATATGTATCGTGGATAGTGTATTGTGTAAAATTCACCCAAAATGAAAATTATGGTGTGAGAAAAAAATTCAAGTTTTCAGAGTTTTAGTGTCAGTCCTGCATTAAACTACTATATATAATGTTGAATAGAATGTATAATAAAGCAATGGGGGAATATTTGTGGGTCCTGATAATGCCAGATGTCTGATGTTACCAGTAAAAAGGGCTACAATATTGTAAATATATCTAGTCAGTGACAGAGATAAAGCATATTCATCTAAAATAATTCAGTATTTTCAGCTTCAGAATCATGAATATTGTTATTCTGGTGTCTCTATTGTCCTGTGCTTTGGGTTTCAGCACCAAGTCCAAGACTATTCATTTACACCCACAATGTAACACCAAATTTAGCATTTTAATGAGTTCGTTTTTTGTTAACCTTTACCATATGTCTTGGAGTATCGCAATAATATCATATTGTGAATTCAGTATCGTGATATGTATCGAATCGTGACATGCCGGTATCGTTACTCCCCTAATTTTTGTCTCTTTTTCCAGTACAAATATCTAACATTCTTAAATCAAGATGCATTTACTTGTGAAGCAAAATTAAATAAGATATTAAGTCTAGTTTACTGGAAAAATGTATGAAAGTTAAGCGAGTTTGGCGAGTTAAGTACGTTTTTTCCCCCCAAGATAGCAAGACTTGGCATTTTGCTTCTCAAGTAAATGTCTCTTCGTTTAAGAATTCTTAGATGTTTTTACCAGGGTTTGTACAAGGTGCGTAAAGTGCAGAGACATGTTGTGTAAGGCCTAATGTCAAACCTGGTGCAATCCATGGCTTCAGAAACCTGAGGATATAGTCCTTTTTGGAGTTTAACTGTTAAAAACCGCTCTCTCAACTGGGAACATGGCTACACATAGTCAACAACCACACTTCTCAGATGGGATTTACGGGGGATCAAATTTAAATTGTGGACTTGCAAAAATCAATTGCCCACTATGAATCTAATCAAGCTTGCATTTCGCCACAGAAAACACTGCAAACGCTGCGTGTCTGAAAAAAATCAAACTGGCACCAAACTAACACTCATGTCTGCTCCAGATCTCCAATGCAAGATAAAACATCTTTGTGTATGATTTTAAATTGGCACAATCTGTGTCCTTTACTGCCCTATCATGCTTCTGAATTTATCTTTCCTCTGTGTGTTAGCCTTAATGACTGTCGTGGAGCCAGCTGTGCCGGAAGGTGAACAATAGGGTGATCGCCTGTGACATTCACTGCAAAGGTCTCGCTAAATCTGGGTCATGGTCCCAGAGACGCAGGTGCTACCGTTAATAAGCTGTTAAAATCTCTGGGATTGCGGAAGGCTAGGAACGAAGAGTTTTCATATTAGTAATCTGAGAAAGGAGATATATGTCTAGATATATGTACCCCCAAAGCCTCATCAACTAAGGGTACGTTTACACGACATCGATCTGCTTAAAATGGAGACGCAGTTAGCCGCGAAAAGGGCTAGTCAAGTCACCTTTATTTCTATAGCACTTTTTACAATGCAGATTGTTTCAAAGCAGCTTTACAGGGATAACAGGAAAATAATGTTGTAATAATATTGTTAAATATAAAATTACATGTCCCCAACTAAGCAAGCCAAAAGCCAATGGCGACAAAGGTGAAGAAAGGCGACAGTGGCGAGGAACCAAAACTCCATCAGTGACAGAATGGAGAAAAAAACCTTGGGAGAAACCATACTCAGTCGCTCAGTTCTCCTCCGGCCAATGGACGAGCAGTGTATGATTATGATTCAGGCGGCATTACAGGTCAGAGGTCAGATTGGATCGGAACATTATAATATGCAGTTCATCTGTTTGAAGACCGGCGTCATCACATGCGTATGGAGACGAGTTTGTTGAGGATCAGTGCCGATGGCTGTCGTGTCGATGAGGCCTTCACAGGGGAGAGTCTAGGTGACACAAGCTCTGCTGACACTCCAGGGATGCGTTGTGGTGGTGTCTAGGCGCAGGTCCACCATCTGATCTGGATACGGGCCGGATCTGGCTGATTACATCATGCGTTGTGGTCGTGTCTAGGCGCAGGTCCACCATCTGATCTGGGTACGGACCGGATCCGGCTGATTACATCATGCGTTGTGGTCGTGTCTAGGCGCAGGTCCACCATCTGATCTGGATACGGGCCGGATCTGGCTGATTACATCATGCGTTGTGGTCGTGTCTAGGCGCAGGTCCACCATCTGATCTGGATACGGGCCGGATCTGGCTGATTACATCATGCGTTGTGGTGGTGTCTAGGCGCAGGTCCACCATCTGATCTGGATACGGGCCGGATCTGGCTGATTACATCATGCGTTGTGGTCGTGTCTAGGCGCAGGTCCACCATCTGATCTGGATACGGGCCGGATCTGGCTGATTACATCATGTGTTGTGGTGGTGTCTAGGCGCAGGTCCACCATCTGATCTGGATACGGGCCGGATCTGGCTGATTACATCATGCGTTGTGGTCGTGTCTAGGCGCAGGTCCACCATCTGATCTGGATACGGGCCGGATCTGGCTGATTACATCATGCGTTGTGGTCGTGTCTAGGCGCAGGTCCACCATCTGATCTGGATACGGGCCGGATCTGGCTGATTACATCATGCGTTGTGGTCGTGTCTAGGCGCAGGTCCACCATCTGATCTGGATACGGGCCGGATCTGGCTGATTACATCATGCGTTGTGGTGGTGTCTAGGCGCAGGTCCACCATCTGATCTGGATACGGGCCGGATCTGGCTGATTACATCATGCGTTGTGGTCGTGTCTAGGCGCAGGTCCACCATCTGATCTGGATACGGGCCGGATCTGGCTGATTACATCATGTGTTGTGGTCGTGTCTAGGCGCAGGTCCACCATCTGATCTGGATACGGGCCGGATCTGGCTGATTACATCATGCGTTGTGGTCGTGTCTAGGCGCAGGTCCACCATCTGATCTGGATACGGCCCAGATCTGGCTGATTACATCATGCGTTGTGGTCGTGTCTAGGCGCAGGTCCACCATCTGATCTGGATACGAGCCGGATCCGGCTGATTACATCATGTGTTGTGGTCGTGTCTAGGCGCAGGTCCACCATCTGATCTGGATACGGCCCGGATCTGGCTGATTACATCATGCGTTGTGGTCGTGTCTAGGCGCAGGTCCACCATCTGATCTGGATACGAGCCGGATCCGGCTGATTACATCATGTGTTGTGGTCGTGTCTAGGCGCAGGTCCACCATCTGATCTGGATACGGGCCGGATCTGGCTGATTACATCATGCGTTGTGGTCGTGTCTAGGCGCAGGTCCACCATCTGATCTGGATACGAGCCGGATCTGGCTGACTACATCATGCGTTGTGGTGGTGTCTAGGCGCAGGTCCACCATCTGATCTGGATACGGGCCGGATCTGGCTGATTACATCATGCGTTGTGGTCGTGTCTAGGCGCAGGTCCACCATCTGATCTGGATACGAGCCGGATCCGGCTGATTACATCATGTGTTGTGGTCGTGTCTAGGCGCAGGTCCACCATCTGATCTGGATACGAGCCGGATCCGGCTGATTACATCGTGTGTTGTGGTCGTGTCTAGGCGCAGGTCCACCATCTGATCTGGATACGGGCCGGATCTGGCTGATTACATCATGCGTTGTGGTCGTGTCTAGGCGCAGGTCCACCATCTGATTAATTTAGTCAGAGACAATTTATATAGAGACATGCCACTTCCTCAATCCTCAATACAACTATATAGGGCAAACCCGTAACGCCAAAGATGGCGGTTGTATGCACATGCCCCGCCCCTCCCGCTGGAAAGCCAATCGTCTGCTTTTTATAGTCAAGCCGGGAAACATGTAAGCCTATCGTCTGGTTCCACGTCTGACTTGCCTAAAAGGACTTTGATTTAGTTCACCTAGTTATTAATTTAGTTCATTTATATACAGCCGCTCTGAAGTAAACAGTGATGTCATCGTCCAGCTCAGTTCAGTTCTCGTATAATGGTGTCAATTCAGGCAGATCAATAATATTGTTGAATATGAAATTAAATGTTAAATTTAATGTCCCCAACTAAGCAAAACCAATGGCAACAAAGGTGGAAAATGGAGACAGTGGCAAGGAACCAAAACTCCATCAGGTGGCAGAGAGAAGTTGCCCATATCTGGTCTCGACCAACATAGACCAGCATAAAACATAGACCAGCATAAAACATAAACCAGCATAAAAGGACATAAACCTGCATAAACCAACATAAACCAGCATAAATCAACATAAACCAACATAAACCAGCATAAAAGGACATAAACCAGCATTAACCAACATAAACCAGCATAAAAGAACATAACCAGCATAAACCAACATAAACCAGCATAAACCAGCATAAATCAACATAAAACATAAACCAACATAAACCAGCATAAAACAACATAAACCAACATTAGCCAGCATCAACCAACATAAACCAGCATGAACCAGCTTGGACCAGAAAGGAAATTCATGGTCATGTTGGTCTAAGCTGTTTGTTTGTTTGTTTTCAGTAGAGTAAATGACCTTCTTAGACTGTTAATCACAAAGAAAGTGATCATATAAGCTCCTAATCAAACTTGTCCCCAACACTGCATTGTAATGTTAAACCCTTAAGCTAAGTTCTTGCTAACAGCTTGAGTCAGACGTTTGCAATTCAGTGGAACATCTTCAAAGGGATTTGGCCAGATTTATTTCCGTGCATCAGCGCAAATTCAGGACAGCCTGACATCCACACATTTATGTGTGAGGTAATCATCCATAAGCAATAGGATGCCCAGAGCGAAGGTTCACGCTGGTGTGATTCACTGATGCTACGACCTGTTCCCAGCGGATGGTTTTTGTGCATATGCACAATGCCTAGTCTAAAACCGTCATGTCGATTTTCTGCTTATATTTACTGCACAACTACGAAAGGAAACATGCAAGCAATCTTTTATTGAAGTGTCAAGTAGAAAATATCAAGAAGTCACTTCAAACGCTGCCCTCTAAATGCTGGAACCATTGATCATGTAAATAACCATGTCCGCTTTTACGTTAGACACCGTATATATCGCAAGAGCATCACCTGGTTAAGAGATTTCAGATTGTCAAATTCAAGGATCTGATGAGGATGCTTGTCATTGGGGTTTAATTAACTTGAGCTGAAAACATCGCTGATAAATGAAGTGCTCTCAAAGCCATCTGGGGGAGAAAAAAGCCATTTACTGATTCACCGAAGCAAAAAGCAGACCAGAGCCGTAGAAGCATAGCGACTCTCTCCAGGGATGAGACCTGGTTTTTAGAGGTGTATGCTAAGTGATTGCTGGGTGGTTCGGGGCTTTTACATTTAGACTATTATTATTATTGATCAATATGGTTTGACTATCAAACGAAAGGTGGTCTGTTCTGGAAGAAACTAAAACCTTGCTATTACCCATGTTTCCCTCAGTGATATAAACAAATTCAGTCAAATTAATCTCACAGAACTTGGGAGGTACTGATGTAATTGGTCTCAGTTGGAGAACCTGGTTAAATCCATAAAAAAACATGAATTATAAAGTCTCTTTCTTGACTACTGTGAAATTGAACTCACACAGTATGACTGGTCCAAGATGGAAACTTGACACGCACAAAACAAGAAAGTGTCTCGTGTTTATAAGGATTTACGATAAAAAAAAAAAACATTGAAATTATAGTAAAAGTTTCAAAGTTATACTCGTAAAAAAGCCATTTTAATGATTTCATGATGACCATATTTTTTAAATGGATAAAAAACAGAAACACATCTTACAGTGTTTCTCAGTCGCTTTGGTACATTTCTCAGATCAGAATTGAAATCCTCAAATGTCACTTGTGCACATCAAAAAAGCAGTTTCTCATTTCTTTGAAAAAGTTGCATATGCTTTGGTACATCCATGCAAATGATTACATACAATTCTCTGCTGTTTCCTACATTATCAATTGCTTATGTCATGTTGATCAAAATGTGTTATAATGGGTCTCTGTTGAATAGTGGCATTAGTTCATAGCACAAGTCTTTACATGCAAAATGGTTGAACAAGTTGTCATAATGTACAGTTTTCCCTCAGGAGATTGTCCTATGTTCACATTTCTACTTTTGTTTTTTTTCTTTGTGCTTTACAGTGCTTTCTTTCCTTTCTGTATTGCAATTACATGGTCTGTCAACAACATACAGTACAAACAGTAAAAGCGTAAATGTGAATCTTGCAGTCTCTTGCAATCAAACTCCCACATACACTAAAGGTGTGTAACCTACAATTTACAATAATTGTCATCAAAACTTTATCCATAGTTTACATCAGAACATCTCCAGAGTACATGTTATATTGACAACATGACTAAGTCTTATCCGTACACAACGACACAAGGACTTGTCGTTCTGATGCGCTGACATTTTCATTGACACAGATATGTACTTTTGAGAGATAAACTGAGGATGTTGAGCAAGAGACGCTTTTCCAGGTAATCCGGTGTTTTGCTATTTGTACGAATTGTTTTGAGAAATGCACTTACTGTTTTACAAATGTCGAGGATGATTCGAGAAATGTACCAAAGCGAATGAGAAAAACTGTAAAGGGATTGTAGGCCCAAAGATTGACATTTTTTCATCACATGTCGCTCCAAAGCTGTATGACTTTATTTTCCCATGAAACACAAATAGAGGCATTGCAGAATGTCCAGAGAGCCCGTTTTTCATAATAGGGATACGGCTGCAATGTAAATATCACTAAAAAGCACCATAAAAATAGTCCATATGACCCTTGTGCTACATTCCAGTGCTCATCATATATGAGTTTATTGATTTTCATCTTATAAAAATGATGGGAGTTAAGAGACTTGAGAAAAATACCATGGAAAATTTGCCATAAATCTTCAAAATGAACAACATAATTTACATTTTCGAGCAAATTCGCCCTTTAAAATGCATTCCTTTCTGTATTGTAAACCGATATATCAATAACTTAGTACACATTTCACAAAACTTCCATTAAAAAAAACATATTAGTTTCAATCTTGTCCATAACCGGTGATATAGATGTGACTGTGAAGCTCCTGTATCTAGTGGAGAAAAAACACCTTATTTCTTGAGTTGTAATGCGTCTCACATACATCAGCTCTTACAATAGTCAATAAATAACGCTGATATGGGCAAAAAAGTCAACTGAATATGTTCTGAACACAAGCTGCATCACTTTTCACCACAGATGTCCCAAACATGCAACTTACATTAGCTAATAAGAGTCAAACAACTCCATTCCTGCAGTGTTACTTCAAGATAAGAGACGAACGCATAACAACAGCTTTGTGTTTCTGTTTATATCAATCCATTTCTTCACAATTCATTTGTGTTTTTATGGAAGTTTCATCGAAGAAGAAGAATTAAACATGCTACTCCATCAAATAATGACATGGATTTCCATTGTTGAATTGCTTGGGCGTAAAAATGTTTCGCTTGGTGCTTTTATTTCATCCTTCAATATTCAGCGTGAATGAGTTAAATCCCTTCTGGTGCTGTCAGATTATCCTTGGCTGGAAGGGCTTTCCTCGTGTGGTCCAACAGACTTATTTTTGTGTGTTTTTTTTTTTTTGTCTCGTTTCCAGTCCAAATATCTAAAAATTCTTAAATCAAGATGCATTTACTAGATGAGTAAAATCCTATACGGTTTTATGTCTTGTTTTATGGGGGGAGGGGTCGAAAATATCTGCTAAAATCCCCATTGGCAGATCATTTTTCTTGTTTTAAGCCAAAACTCACTTCATTTAGATTTTTACCCCCAAAAAAACAAGACATAATATCTTAAAGCCTGGGTTTGAAAGTAACACCCACTAAATGCGTGTAAAAATCACCAGTGGCGGGAAACGCTGTCGAATCACGAGCCAATTTGGCTGTTACTTATTATGTTTACTCACTTTGTTGGGGAAGTTCGTGTCAGACAAATCTGCAGAGATTTAAAGCAAATACTGATCTATTAAACACTGCGTATTGCACAGAATCTGCTCATACCTTTACATCTTTAGACTGGCTTCTTCTTTAGGTCCTTTTAAATAGCGTTTGGTTCAGTCGGTTAATTGGCAAGAGGCTCTTAACAGATGTTGGTTATTCATTGTTTTGTCTGAAAGTACATTTTATTTATGTAATTTTATTGTGTGACTGTACAGCACATTGGTCAACATTACGTTGTTTTAACTGTGCTTTATAAATAAAATAACTGAAAATGAAATTAATCTGGCGCACTTGAACACGCACGTCACTACACAACTAATAACGGCGCGCGTGTTCATTTGCATTGAAGCAATAGTGAAGATTAAAAAGCATTTGATGAACAGAAAAGACATTGTTATTCTGAATGGTCGGTAACTTAAAAATGTAGTAGCCAAATTGGCCGGTGAGTGAAAAAGTTACTTTCAAACCCTGCTTAGGAGCATTTCACTACTTTAGTAAATGATTCTTGATTTAAGACTTTTTTTATATTTGGACTGGAAACAACACAAAAACACTGAGTAAAAAAGCATTTTTTTTTTTTTTGCAGTGTATGTTACAGTCAGACTATCTTTGGCAAGAAGGGCTTTCCTTGTGTGGTCGAACAGACTGACGTTTAGGACACAAAATCTTAGCGAAGGCCCGGCGAAAGCTACTATGGCAAAGTGGGTACAGAAAAGGGTTAATGGCCGAGTTTAGCCAAAGAAGCCAAAAAGTGACTTCGTACCAATGATGTCCCACACAAGTGCCACTGCAAGCGGCCCGTATGATCATAAGGAGTGTGTACGGTGCCCAACACACCCCAAAAACACACACTATAACTGCTAATGACTTGGCAATCTTCTTATCTCTGGAGAGACGTGCTTGTCCTGCGCTTCTGGAAGGTGCACATGCGTTCGAAGCGTCTTGCGCTCGTATTATCCGCGTTCGTACCCAACGACTTAACAATCCTCGTTTCTTAATAGTGGCTTTCATTGTTAAAGACACGGAGTGTGTGCTACTGGGATCCCCGCTTGATGACGGCGAAACCTCGTCGTCGTTGTCGTCTCGGATAACGGCGGAAATGGCCGCCGGTTCGCTTGACGAAACCTTGCGCGTTTTAACGAAGAACACAGAAGAGGTTTGTCCGTCTATGACTCTCCAGCCGTCCTCTTTCTCGACCTCGATGTTGGCCATGCGAGTCCGGTTCCTTCGCTGGATGTTGAGATAAATGCTAAAGTTGAAGAAGGCCACGGATATGAAAGGAGAGAAGAACTCGAATGTTGACGCGGAGAGAAGAAAGTACCAGGTGCAGTAAAACTCGGCGTAACACTCGTCTTCGGGAACGATGCTTTCTCCCACCAGAAGCTCCCAGAATATAATCGCCGGACCGTAGAGGAGGAACGCTGAAACCCAGACCGCTAACATCTTGAGGACCGCCAGACGAGTGACGCCCTGCTGGGCTCGATACCTCACCTGCGGGATAACACACGCATACGGTCAAAACAACATGTATTCAGACACCTTTTCTCACATTATCACAGTTTATTCGCTATAGTTTAGAAAATGGTGATAAAACATGTCAAGAACTCAGTGGATATTTGACTGGTTTTGTCCGTCCTTCTGTTAGACTCTCACACATGAATTATGTTGAATATCTGTCAGCTGTTAAATTTAACTACACAATTAGATAATACCAGTTTAGCTCAACCAGTGACCAAGCAATGCTTCATGTTGTTCAGTGTGTGTGTAAAAAGAGCATTAGCAATTACAGAAAACACACTTCAGCGAAACATGATCAGCTCAAAGTGGAGGAATCATTTTTGGTCCCAAATATTTATAAATGTCACTGGTAGTCACTGTATGAACAATTTTGGGGTATAATATGTCACAGTTTACTTTATTTTGCTCTCCTCACTTTAACTTACATAAATTAACTATAGTGTCCTGCACTCACCAGTAAAAAAAAAAAAAAAATTATATCTGGTGTCTGAATAATTTTTGGTTTGACTGTATATAGATTAACATCCTACCGAAACTCATCTTTTAAAATTTTTCAAAAAATATTATTTATTGATCAAATCTAGTAATTTAAAGATAAATAAAAGAAAAAATTCTCCCCCCAAAAAGTGCATTAAAAATAGAAAAATTATGATCAAAATGAAATAAAATAAGCTTTCTGGACAAAAAAAAAAAAAGTAAGTATAATTTTAGGGCTTCGGGTCATTTTGACCCGCGACGGAAAGACGTGTTACAAAGGATAAGGGTTAAAGTCCCATAATAAAATAGGCATAGAACAGTCATAAATTGCATGGGAGAAATCCCTGGCAGCGATCGCAGTCAATAACATCCATCCGGTGTGACTCTTCTTCTTCATGATTTATTCAATTCACAGCCTAGAAGTCTGAGCACAGCGGGGGAAAGAACGAGTCTAGTCTATCTCGGCACTGCAGAACTGATGGCTTGCACTGCCAGATAATGATCAGGACTAATGCAGCTGTTATAAGTTAATCAGTGTGTCCGATTATATTAGGAGAATGTGAAATTACAATTTACCGTCAATTGAAAAAACATCAAGACGAGTGACTAAATCACTTTGAGCCACGAATACCGTTTTTCTACCCTGTTCACATTATGTGTCTGAAGCAACAACTTCCTGCAAAGCTGCTTTGAAACAATTTATATCGTGAAAAATGATGTACAGATGAATATGAGTTGACAAATATATATTTCAAACCCTGGCAAGCTGTCGACTGCATTCATAAAAGAGAATGCAAAAATGAAGCATTTTCACAAACGCTCCTCTCAGACTTTTTAACCCCGTAAAGCCTGACATGTAAAATAATGGCATGAAAAATCAATAAATAAATAAAAATGGAACTGTTTATTGAACCTTTAGACAAAATCTTAAATAAAATTGTCAAGTATCATATTTGATACTTTTATGGCTCATATGATATAGTGAGATATGCAGCTGACACTCGAGGAGGAGAAAAAACACCCACGTTTTATTCAGACGCCAAAACTGAGCAAAAATTATGCATTTTAATGCTGATGCTGATTTATATGAATTATCCACATATGTCCATATAAATTATATATTTATATGGACAAAAAGTGAAGATATTCTGAAGCTTGTAATGTAGATCAATGAGACATTTATAACAGTATAGCAGATAGTTAGATAAAATGCATATGATATCAATATCAATAATGTCTTAGTAAGATGATATTTAAACGCTTAGTCTTAAAATAAAAGCTCTGTAGTTTTAAAACATATAATACAATGCAATACAATGAACAAATAAACCTTCGTCAAAAGCCTGATGATCATATTTAATACTCACATGTGAACATGATTTTGGTAACACTTTACAATAAGGTTCATTAGTTAACTGTGTTAGTTAGCATGAACTAATAATGAACTGCACTTCTACAGCATTTATTAATCTTTGTTAATGTTAAATTCAACATTTACTAATCCTTGAACTAACAGTGAACAGCTGTATTTTTATTAACTAATATTAACAAACACAGTAACATATGGATAGTTCATATTAGTTAACACATTAACTAATGTTAACTAATGAACCTTGTTGTAATGTGTTACTATGATTTTTATATAATCAAGTAAACCGAAGTTGCTTCAGTCCGGTGATTGTTCATCTTGAAATATTACTAACAAAATAAGTTATTCTTACATTTACTTCATAAAACCAGTGCAGATTTCACAGCATAAAGACACATAAAGCATGAACTGAAGGAGGACGTTTGTACAATTACACTAAAAGACTTTTACTTCATAAAAAACTGTCGGTAACACTTTATTTGAAGGGGTGTGCATAAGACTGACATGACACTGTCATAAACATGACATAACACCTGTCATGAACATGAAGGAGTCTTTATGAATGTGTATGACTGTTGTCATTAAGTGTCATCCGGTAAATTATGACACTTTTAATGCAAAGTTGACATTGTCTTTGTTATGACAACTTGACATTAACCAAGACAAAAATGTCTTGATTATGACAACTTGACATTAACCAAAAAATCATAACCTGTCAACCTGTCACAAATATGTCATAACAGGTCTAATTATCAAACTTAAAGAAGTTATTTAGCTTTGCGTTAACATTACATTACCCTGTCGTATGTGGTTGGTTTTGACTTTGGCCGTCATGACACCATTATAACTGTGTCATGAATATTTTACTTGTCCTCAAGTAAAGTGGAACACATTGTACTAGTTATAAAGATGTCATTAAGGGTTATTACACTGTCAAATGCTTTAACATATGACAGGGTAATGTAATGTTAATGCAAAGCTAAATAACTTCTTTAAGTTTGATAATTAGACCTGTTATGACATATTTGTGACAGGTTGACAGGTTATGATTTCTTGGTTAATGTCAAGTTGTCATAACAAAGACATTTTAAACAATGTCAACTTTGCATTAAAAGTGTCATAATTTACCGAACGACACTTAATGACAACAGTCATAAACATTCATAAAGACTCCATGTTCATGACAGGTGTTATGTCATGTTTATGACAGTGTCATGTCAGTCTTATGCACACCCCTTCAGATAAAGTGTTACCAAACTGTCTAAACTATCAATCAGACGACAGAAGGATCAGATCGTGTCTAAGTTTTTAAAAGTTTTGATCATGTCAGATCAAATATTAACTAATGTTAACTAATGAACCTTGTTGTAATGTGTTACCATGATTTTTATATAATCAAGTAAACTGTATAGGCTGTATAGGCCTATATACTATGTATAATTATTTAGTATATACTGTATAAATACACACATATGCATGTATATATTTAAGAAATATTTGCATGTATATACTATTTATATATAATTTATATTGTATATAAATATTTTATGTATAAATAACACATTTTTCTTAAATATATACATGCATGTGTGTGTATTTCTAATAAATATACTAAATAATCATACACACATATATTACGTAAACACAAACTTTTACTTTGGATGCGATTAATCGTTGCCCTGTCCTAGGCTGTATATCTTTTGGCATATGCAACAGACACGCATAATTTCCTCCAGTGATGGACAGTGTGTCAATAAGTGTGTCTTCACCCTACAGCACCTCACTCTCTAGAGTCCCGCCTGAAACACTTTTCATTTCAGTCATTTGAAAATCACAATTGGAAAGATGACAACCAGAGAAAGGAATCAGCTATTCGTAAAAGACAGGATTCCTCAAGGGTGTCTTGTTATGAACCAGTTCTGAAATTACTGCAAATAATAGCTGTCTTTAGGGAGTGAGGAACACGAGCACCACATGACAAACATCACAGCAATTTCACACCTTCTATTGCCCTTAAACTGCATTCTGGGGCATCCGAGATGGCAAATACATTTTGTTGACGCAAAGCAGTTATGAAGTGCCATCCCAGCAAGCAATAGCCGTCATTTCACCGTCTCGGTTAACTATAGACCCGATGGAGTCCGGCTATGAGCAACACACTTCTAGACAAAACAACCTTGAATTTGTCGTTTTTGTCGAAATAACTTGTGAGATGTATGATATTCCATCATGTAGGCAAAGTCAACAGTGATTACAAGGTGTTTGGTTTCATTACTTTACTTATTTAATTTGTTTGTTATCTTATAGATGACTAGTCTATTCTTAGGCGATGGTTTAGATGTCTATTACATGTTCACTGACAGCCCAGATTTTGCCTGGTTTTAGCCAGGACGTCTGGTCTGTGTTTGGACGCTATTAGACATCTTTTAAACGCAAAATTGCTTTCTGGGACCCCTTCAACAAATACTACTGTTTTAATGGAGGGACAGCTTTTGTAAAGCACGGGTGAATCACATGATTGTATTTTAGCCCAAAATTAGGGTTAGGGATAATTGTTACAGGGTTCGTAGAAGGTGCTTAATTTGCTTGAATTTGACATTTAAGTCCTGAAAAACCCTTGAAAAAGCCATATTTATAAAAAGTGCTTGAATTATTGAAAGACAATATGTCAAATTATTGTTTAATTTGATTGATAAACAATCTTTCACACAAAATCACAAGTATATGATACAGCTTTCATTCTTCAGGTCAATCAAATATTAATGGGGAAAAAATCAGTTTGAATAAGGAAAGTGATCTTTGTTATAATATAGTTAAAGTTTCCACAGTCGTTGCATGAGCTGCGCTTTATTTGTTCCAGTTTGTTTTTGTTTATCTATTTAACTTTTTTAGAACTTGAAAAATAATAAAGATATTGTCTGATAAGTGAGATCTCTGATTGTAGTCCTTGAAAACCAAAAAAGTAGTGCTTGAAAAGTCCTTAAAAGTCATCCATAAAATTTCATTTTAGTTTCTGTACGAACCCTGTTGTTATGATAATGCCCATAATATTGTAATGGAAAAACACACTGTGGATTATTCTGTATAGGACAAAGCAATGTCAGACATGCTTGTCAAATGCCAAACTGATACCATTACATAAACCGCTACTTTCAATTACTGACAAGTCTTTTTGAAATGTCATTTGGAATTTGAAAAGCATTTCACTCTGTCATTTGCATGATGGATCGTTACTCTTTCAAAAGCCATTACTGATAAAACCCATTGACATGTCATGTTGTCAACAAGAAGTGGCGCCAAACCTGTTACCCCTTACCCGTCAAAGATCACAGGTGCCCCCAGATTATCGCTGTTCTACCTTCATTACTCATTTAAACATCACACACTTACTTGATCTGGACAAACTCAGCATTATTAGAAAGATTTAAGACTCCAGCTTCAATATTTGACCACTGTTTGTGATTAATCTGGTTTGCAGTGACATTCATTTCTTAATTTATGCCAGGAGTGCAAAATTACGGTGGACGAGAGGTGCAAAACAAATCACAATTATAAAAACAAAATAACAAATCCAAAAACAAAATAACAATTCAGAAAACACAACGACAATTCAGAAAACACAACGACAATTCAGAAAACACAACGACAATTCAGAAAACACAACGACAATTCAGAAAACACAACGACAATTCAGAAAACACAACGACAATTCAGAAAACACAACGACAATTCAGAAAACACAACGACAATTCAGAAAACACAACGACAATTCAGAAAACACAACGACAATTCATTCAAAACGGAAAAGGTAGGTATATTTTGAGAGTGGCATACTTGTCGCTGATTGGACGAGACATCTGTCAATCAAGCCAGAACCGGAATCAAGCGATTACTGGAAGTACCGAGGGTAGAAAAGCGCTTCGTTTTTGGTATTTTAATCAAATAAACTGTCAAATCATGTGTACATATTTTTTTCAGTACCACATGAGCTCATATTAATTTTAATATCAACTATCTAAAAAGTGTGCATCATGCCTGCTAGCTACTACATCATGAACAATTTACAGATGGTTTTATGACTGTAAGTCATTAAAATGCTATTGGAAACGTGTGTACCAATGTCGTATGTAACTTTAGAGACGGTCACGGTCCCTAAATGTACGAGTATCTAGGCCAGCTTATACCAGTTACATTAGCCTATACTTCACAGGAATCACTTAGCGTAAAACTTTGCGCGTTACGTTCATATTCTGGTCCATCTGCTTACCTGTAGCCTATTAATATAGCCTAAATCCCCAATAAGGTGGGAGTTTGGTCTTTTATTGTACTGTGTTTTGTCCATTGAGTTACTTTAAGTGTCCTGACCGCAGGGTGATCCTGGACAATGACGATTGAGGGAATCCCCAATTCTGCAGCACAGCGCCGAGATATAAAGTTAAGGAAACTAAACAACCGAGAAAAATATATGTCTACTACTTCAGATTTAACATTTGATCTGTACATCAGCATCGGGGAATAACATTATAATCTCGTTCACGGTAGAGAAAGCTGCATGTACTAAAGTAACCGTGAAGACTTCAATGTAAAAACCTATTTTTTTACAGTCTATGGTAAAAACGAAGCGCTTTTCTACCCTCGGTACTTCCAGTAATCGCTTGATTCCGGTTCTGGCTTGATTGACAGATGTCTCGTCCAATCAGCGACAAGTATGCCATTCTCAAAATATACCTACCTTTTCCGTTTTTAATGAATTGTCGTTGTGTTTTCTGAATTGTTATTTTGTTTTCTGAATTGTAATTTGTTTTGCACCTCTCGGCCACCGTACAAAATAATAAATCTGAAACGTTTGCTCCCTTTCGTTGTCACTGCGAGTTCCGTCGTGACAACGAATGTGGTTCGCTTAGAAGCCTCTCATCTTCGAAAGAAATAAAATGAGCCAATGGCAAGGAAATGCCATGGGTCTGCGGAATTTGCATGTCAATATTTGTTGTTTTTGTTTTTATGTTTGAGCTTATATTTTAACAGTCTGATTAATTTTGAGTCTTGAACTTGAAACTCTCAAGGGTTGGCTTTCTCAATATATGTGTGTTATGTGTCTATTCAGAATGACCTATGAGCAGAAACCTTTTTATTTTTGGTATGTCATGAATGCATCACTTGCCAAATTTCAAAAAGAGCTGAATACCAAATTTATTCGCAAATTGCAATGCATTCTGTATGAAGCCACGGAATACACTCTTTAGATGTCGTTGCATATTAAAAGTTACTCCAGATATTCAGTCACAAGCGACAAAATTACCTTTCAGCACGTCTGCGAGATCTCGTAAGTGTGTTATTGTAGCGCATATCTACGCCTTAATGTTTTTTAACAATTCTGATACTGTATTTATATGCGGGAAATAAATATTTGCGTTACATAATACTGCTCAAGAATGTGAAAAGGGCTTGAAACGAGGGCTGAGAACTGTGTGCTTTCTTCAGTCCTTCACAGAAGGGCTTCAACGGTTTCTGTGAATGTGAAGAGAGGTTATTTAAGGGACCTCGAGAACCCAAATTCAACATCGTTTTGCTGTTTGCAATGGAGATAAATGCACACATTGAATGAAAAAAATATTGAACTTCCTTCCCCTTCCTTCCTTTTATGATTTCATGAGAAGAGCTGATGTGCAGCCGTGAGGTTTTCAAAGCGTACAGTCACTCCAGATCAGATACTTTAAACCTCGACGAGCAACTCGAGATATAAACGAGTTAATCGATGGGCAGCTACTCCTTAAAAACTAGTTAGACATGACAAGCTACAAACAAATTACATTAAAGCAATTCATAATTCAATCAGAGCCGTATTTAACTGGCTCAAAAACAAGGGATTTGAATGAATGGATCTTGATTAGAGTGACAGATAAATGTACAGTAAAACACATCCGAACGAACTGACTCACTACAACGAATCTATATAAATGCTATATATTAGAGAGAGCATTTTTGGGTAACATTTTATAATACTGTTCCTTCATTAAAGAATATCTACAAAGGAACAAATGAGTAAAGCAATATTAACATTCTAGTAACTAACAAGAAACTGATTATTAAATTAGTAAGTAATAGCGCTCAGTTGAATGTGGTAGCTCACTATTAGCTAATCACTAACTACTATTTTTCATACTTCACTGAGGACTACTACATACAGGTACATGAATAGTGCATAATTAATAATAAAAGGTAACGGTAACCCACTAATAATGACTTTTTAATAAAGTTTTACTACATCCTTCTAAAGGTACTAATTTGGATCAGTATTCTGAAGTGAAAAACATGATAACTAAAGCCTGGGAAAACCCAGACAACTTCCGGCAAATTTAGATTTGCTCTGAAAGTTAGTCTGGCGAAGAGCTCATTCAAGCCCATTTCCAATCCGTGGAAATCGAGGCACCGATCAGAAGCGTTGGGGCGGGCTTTACACGATGACGACAGCGCTGGGATTTTAAAGCAGATTTTGTAGCCTACATTACAAAGATGGATGCCGCCGTCGAACATCACTCGTTCGCATCAGCTATCGCGTCTGTTTTAAGCGATTTGAACGTTTCCTTTTTGTTAAAAACCAAGCAAAGAGCAGTCCCTCCAGGATTTCACGATTTTTTTGTGTGATTTTTGCGATCAAAATGACTGATTTTGTGGTGGTAATTTCCAGAAATTTGTGAAAAAATTTGCGATTTTTATATTTTATAATTAGGACATCACATTTACCAAAATAGTATTATGTCAGATGCACAATAGTCATACATGACACAAATCACAAACACAATGCATAAAGCTTGTTTATTTGGTCTAATCAAATTCTTTTTTTTTTTTTTATTGTGCTGTAGCCTATTGTTGTTGCTTGATTAACATTAACAACACTGACAACAGCAGGTAAATTAGGTTACTGTCACTTTAAGACCTACTACAGTAATGACAAACGTCCCAATCAGTTATTGTTTGACGTAAATACTTGCCAAGATGAATATTTTGAAGTAATTGTAGCTATGTGTATTTGTTCAAGCACTATAAAGAGAATTCAATATTCTAACTAGGCCGACAGGCGGTGACACGCAGTCAGTCAGTCAGTCACACACACACACACACACTTGCAGTCAGAGACAGACTGTGACTCGACTGGCTGAAATTAGTTCTCTTTCACGGTATACTGCGCTTTTAATAATTCTTTTTAGTACCATCGAGCATATCATACTTTTTGTTATGTCATTCAATCATGTTAAACGCATTAATAAGTTTGTCGTCCTGTCCAATGAAAACCTGGGCGCTGAGAGGGCAGGAGAGACGCTTTTTCTTTCGCCATGTTTCTGACAGACCGCTCACAGACATCACGCGTGCGCAACATCTGTATCCACGTAAAAATGCATTGAAACTTTAATTAACTAGAGATATTTCAATTGGGTGATTATAATTTAATGTTTTGTTTGGTCTTTTTTTGAATTTTTGTGATTATTTTGCGGTTAAATTAGGAATTATGCAGGATCGCAAAAAATTGCGACATTTTGTTGATTTTGCGTTGCATTCAGTGATCGCAGAATCGCGAAAAACTGGAGGGACTGAAAGATCAACACTCGGAGATGTGTCTCCACCGCTCTGCATACGTCATCTCCTTCAGCGTTCTGATTGGCTTTAGGTCTATCCGCGACGTCCGTTGGTGACGCCCCTCTGGAAATGATTTGTCTATGACGCTTTGCCAGTTACACCTGAGAATGGTCTGGTTTTAACCAGCCTATGGTAACTACCGAATATTGACTGAAATTTTTTTAAAATAGTGGTTAGTGATTAGCTAATAGTGAATTACATTCAAGTGAGGGCTATTGCTTACTAATTCATTAATCAGAGTTTCTTGTTAGTTAATGGTAGTTACTAGAATGTTAATATTGTGTAATTTGGGGTTGCAAATTAGTCATGGCTAGAAACCTGTATGCGTGGCGTCTACTTTGTATTTGTTATAAAGCAATGTTTTATGCATTTGTCCCTGTCAAATAAATCTTAAAATAAAAAAAAAACTCATTTGTGACCCTGGACCACAAAACCAGTCACTTGGGTCAATTTTTTAAAATTGACATTTATACATCATCTGAAAGCTGAATAATTAATAATTAAATATAATAAGGATATGACAGTGTTTGGTCGAGATGCAACTATTGAACATCTGGAATCTGAGGGTGCAAAAAAATCGAAACATTGAGAAAATCCCCTTTAAAGTTGTGCATTTATGTTGGCGATTGTCCTGCATCCACTCACAGAAATACATGTTTAATATATTTATACGGTGGGAAATTTACAAAATATCTTCATGGAACATGATCTTTACTTAATATCCTAATGATTTTTGGCATAAAAGAAAAATCAATAATTTTGACCCATGTGATGTAGTGTTGGCTATTGCCACAGATACACCAGTGCGACTAATGACTGATTTTGTCACATTTGTTCCTAGTTATTCATTAATGAAGGAACAGTATTGTAAAGTGTTACCCATTTTGGATTATTTCTGATTGCGGACGTACAAATAAAGTAGCTTGCTCCTGAAAAGGTGGTTATTTTACTCAGATCACCAATTAAACCGTAACATAAAGACATCCAATCTCTGGATTCCTGACAGTAGGCAGTTTGCCTGTTTTAGACGTGACTTTTGGCCGTGTGGTTTTCATCTGAAGCCTCTCAGGATGAAAAGGTCAGAAATGGGGGAAGTTTTGTTTCAGTCGCTCACCGTGAGTCATTGCAGTCCATAGATTTGCTGGCAGCTTCTCATGTGTTTAAAATACCCCTTAATACAGTCATGCCACTACAGATATGCAATCAAATGAGTGTCACGTGACACTTATATGCAACAATACAGTTGTGCAATGCAATGCAGAACTAATGAGTACTTCCTGGACTTTAAACATTCGTTACAAAGCAAACCTAGTGAGCGACCCACGTGGGGAAGCGCTTCAAGGCATTGCATGTGCACTTCTGACACAAAAAAAGCTGCTCTAAAAGACTTTATCATAATTGATGAATAATTGCTGTTACTGAATTTGTTGAATCATGTGTTTAATTCTGAGACGAATTTCAGGGTTAGAATAATGGCCAGTGACAGAAGAACATGTTTTCTGCTACATCTGTGGGTGTTTTAATGCATCTACACAGTTTTATTTATAAACTTGTGCTCTTGCAAAGCTCTTTGACATTAAATGTATTTGCTGTCAAATCGATTATTCAAGATTAATTGCATCTAACATAAAACTTTGTTTATATAATATATGAGTGTGTGTGTGTGTGTGTGTGTGTGTGTGTGTACACATATTATAAAAACAAACTTCTGTTAGATATGATTAATCGGTTTCGACAGCACTATTAATGATAATAATAATAATTTTTATTTATATAGCGCCTTTCCAGGGCTCAAGGACGCTTAATTTGTATATATTTGAACTCATTTGTATACCTTTATATTTTAACATCTTTTTCCACTATAACTTGAAAACTCCTCATTCTTATTTTGGGGGGAAAACTGTACAGAAAGTTTTTTTTATTAAATTTTTTTATTTTTGAACTTAGCATCATCGAATTAGGTAATAATAGGCCTTTTTTTGTGCAAATTAGTGCTGGGTAATTATACGGCCATGAAATGCCCAAATTCTCCGGCAGCTTTGCATATATACTGTAAAACATCTTAAACTGGTCACTTACGAGGTTCGTTTCAGTTCGGATGTAGACAGCAAACCAGCTCAATTGGTTTTGTAACAGAATTTTTAATATCCTACTGGTCTTAATGTTGAGTCACTATGAAGTATGAATATAAATTGATGATGCTGATAGTCCGTGACTAACATATTTTCAGTAAATTGCACTGAACAATTCATGATCATAGAGCGGTTGAACGCTGCACTCGTTCGCTTATTATTCATCTGATTGCAATAACACTGACTTCAGCGTCTTGTGCGTTTCTTAAACAACTCATTCGTTTCAAACAAAAGGGAAATTGCAAGTGCATTATCTGAGGCACTTAGCAAAACCGGTGTGTGTTTGTGTTAAAGAAACTGCAATATTTGAAGAACATAAAATGTTGTGTGCAACTCTACAGACAAATTATGGGTTGCAAACACTTTAAATATCGCAATTTTACTTTAACATGCACACAAACAAGTTTTGCTTGGTGTCTCAAATGATGCACTGGATATTTCCTTTAGTTTGAAACGGGAACGCTTTACAATAAGGTTCATTAGTCAACATTTACTAACATGAACTGAGCAATAAATTTGTGAGAGTATTTATTAATCTTTGTTAATATTAGTAAATAAAAATCCAGCTGTTCATTGTTTGTTCATGTTAGTTCATTGTTAACAAATACAACCTTTGATTTGAATAATTTATTAGTAAATGTTGAAAGTAATATGAACTAATATTAATAAATGCCGAAGAAGTATTGTTCATTCTTAGTTCATGTTAACTAATGAACCTTATTGTAAAGTGTTACAAATGAGTTCACAAAACTCACAAGATAAAAGTGAAACTGGATTTTTGTTGACTTGTGTGCGATTGAGAAAAGTTTCTGGTTGGAGGGTATAGGCTCCTTTATTAAAAGTTCTTTCATTTCAATGCAAAATTGCTATGTTTTTTTCTTTTGAAGAAAGTATATGCCAAAATCCACAAGAGAAAACCTCTTTTGTAGCTTGCCAGAGACTAAAAGATATCAAAATATGGGAAATTACGAACCCCTGTTGTGGTAAAAAGATTGTTCTTGGTGTATATAGCTTCTGCATTTTTTATGTCTGTTTCTCAAACTTATTTTCAATGATGCAACAGACTAGAAACTGAGATAAAAAAAAAAAACTAACAATCAAAAACATCTTTTTTGTGTGTGTTAAACTCCCTGTGAAATCTCCCTGGATGATTCACAAGACAAGTCTTCAATTTCAAGTTCTCACACACTTTATATATTTGAGTCTTTGACAAGCTACAATTAAGGCTTTCTGTGTTTTTACCGGACGGACTCTTTGCTGTTTTTCAAAGTGTTGTTTTTTGGTTAATTGCGTGAAAAACCAATGGGTTTTAATTTGACCCCAACACAATCGATCTAACCCTAGCCTTTCCAAAACACATCTATGTGGCGAAACTTTTGCACGCACATTCAAGAGAAAAAATCGTTCCAGAGTTTCAATCGAGTGACCGCAACAACCTGGATTCACTTTCAATTTCTAGAAAAAAGTGGCCAGTGTAACAGTTTAAACAACAACATATTGGTTTGACCTGAAATGAATTTTCCTTTTTTGGGTGAGCTATTTATAGTTATAATATCTACAGTGCTTACACTGTAAAAAATAAAATGCCATTTTTACGGTAAAATACCGGCAGCTGTGGTTACCAGAACTTTACCGTCAAAAATATGGTACAGACATTATTGGTTTTACAGACTTACCTTAAAATTTACAGTAATAAACCGTATTTCATTATCTGATATAATGTTAATTTACCAACCTATTTATGTATTAATATCTGTTTTGTACCATTGTAATACACTGACAACAAACAATCATCACAGCAGTGATGAGTCACATGATAAATCAAAGCTCATCACAAGCAGCTCTTCCACGAGAAGTTAGTACTAATATATAGAAGCTGCACAGTTTGATTCGCACAAACACTGAACACCATCATGGTAACACACATGAAATTTAAAAAATGCAATAAACATTAATTTAACAACATTAAATGTAACATAAAACTCTAATGTGCATAACTGATTAGAAAAGAACTAAGCAAACTAAGAAGAAACATAGTTATTTCAACAAAAATACATCAAATGTGAAGTGTCACGCAGGGAATTGTGGGAATGTCAATTTAAGGTTTTTCACTGTAAATTATACAATGAGTTGTTCTTTTCCACTTTCAAAAACTGTAAATTTAACGGTATTTTAGAGTAAAATTACATTAAATGTACCATTAGATCTATCACAGTTATTTACCGTATATAGTAAGAAAACTTTCTGTTAACCAATTAACAGTTTTGCACTGTAGCATTTTTACAGTCTTTTACTGTTAAAATCACGATGATTTTTAGCATAAGTGAACACACCCATGCTCAAGTTGACTAAAAAGAGGAATAAAAAATGATCTTTTGGAAATTGATCTTAATGCCTTAATTTAAAAAAATGAGGAAAACTCCAACCTTTAAGGACACCAATTTTCTTTGTGAATGAATAATGTATCGTAAATAAATAAATGTTCTTCCTTAAAATACAGAGTGCATAAGTCAGGACACCGCTGTGTTAAACTCCCATTCCCAGGCAGATTTTTATTTTTAAAGGCCAGTTATTTCATGGATCCAGGACACTATGATCCTGATAAAGTTCCCTCAGCCTTTGGGATTAAAATATCCCACATCATCACACATCTAGAGATCGGCATGGTTTTATTTCAGTTAGCCTAATAGCTGGTTTGATTTGCATTGAGAGATGATCTTATGGAAAGTTCTCCATGACAATCTCTAGGTGTGGTGAAGGGTGTGTGATGATGTGGGATATTTTAATCCCAAAGGCCTGGGGTTAGGTGTCTCACACACACACACACACACACACACACACACACACACACAGCTGGGGTTAGGGGTCTTGCTCATGGACACCTCGACACTTGGTCAGGTGGATTGAACCACCAACCGTTTGGTTTGTAGACAACCTACATGAACCACTGAGCCACTGCCGCCCCGTTTATAAATAACTGGCCTTTAAAAATAAAAATCTGCCTGGGAATGGGAGTTTAACACAGCGGTGTCCTGACTTATGCACTCTGTATTTTAAGGAAGAACATTTATTTATTTACGATACATTGTTCATTCACAAAGAAAATTGGTGTCCTTAAAGGTTGGAGTTTTCCTCTTTTTTTTAATTAAGGCATTAAGATCAATTTCCAAAAGATCATTTTTTATTCCTCTTTTTAGTCAACTTTAGCATGGGTGTGTTCACTTATGCTAAGCACTGTAGATATATATATATATATGTGTGTGTGTGTGTGTGTGTGTGTTTGAGTATGAATGTTTTATTTTGGGTAGACAATTAATCCAGATGTCACAAAATGGCAAGTTACCAAACCTAACAACAAAAGCAATGATGAAACGGTTTTAAATACAGCTGGAAAACAGTGAAAAATCAACCTTATTAATTATCCATTTCCCAGTGCATGATGGGAATACCAGTATTAGAAAAGTTAAGTAGGTTTTAATTAATTTGATATCGTTGATATTTACGCTTTAATTTCTACAAGCTTGAGTTGAGTGCTCATATAGGATTTGCTTTGTTTTTTGAATTCTTGCCTGAACTCCCTCTTTCATGTAGAAATCACATTTGTTTTTTTCTGTAGCATTTACTTCACCACAGAATCATTTTTATCAGTGTTATAGTACACAGTAAAAAACGTTGGGTTATTTTTTTAACCCAACCGTTGGGATGCACGTATTGGCTCACTATGTTGGGTTCACTGTAAAAAGTGTTGTTCACTTAAAAAAAAAAAGTGTAAACCTGTTGCCTTAAAATTATTAAGTAAATAAACTTAATGCTTAATTGAAAAAAATAAGTTATGTGAACTTATTTATTTTTTTGATTAAGCATGAAGTTTATTTACTTAATAATTTTAAGGCAACGGGGTTCCTCAATTTTTTTAAGTGAACTCAACTGATCACTTTTTACAGTGTTGTTTCCAAAAATGTTGGTTCATTTTTAAAATCGTTGGGTAATTTCTAGTAATAACCCGGCTGTTTGGTTAACTGTTGGGCTGTTGGGTTACACATGTTGTATGTACTCTTGTGTATTTTGAATTTATGTACGCAATAATGTATATAAACATTAAATTCTTGACTCCCCAATATTTAGTTTGTAATTTTAAAATATACCTGTTGAGACATATTTATTGTTTTATATAAATGGAATCAAATTCAAATAATGTCATAAATAAAAACAAATAGTTAACCTAAGTGTTGGGTTACTTTTAACCCAATGCATTGGGTTAAAATATCCCACAGTTGGGAAGGTGCTATAGCACCCCATAGTTGGGTTACTCGTTGTCTTATTTTTAACCCAACATGATTAGGCTAGTGTTGGTACTCACAGCTCTGGTAACGGACAGGAATCGATCGTAGCTGATTAAAACGATATTGAAGACTGACGCTGTGCACAACAAGTAGTCCATCACGAGCCACAGCTTACAGAGTCCTCGACCCAGCATCCACCGGCCCGTCAAGATGTAGGGCATGTAGACCGGGATGCAGAACGCCCCTGCAAAGAGACACATTTGACTGTATTATACGGATGTCACGTAGGCTGGTTATAATAAGGCTTGCATTAATAACCACACGCTTCTCCTGGACGGGATCTAATAGGCCCTTTAGAGCACCAAATCAATGGATCGTGTCATGAAGGAGTCTCTTCACAATATGACAGATAAACCCGAGCCATTATCGGAAAGCCATCGAGTAGCAAAGGGAGCGGTGACTCTTTTCTGTACCTGGAAGCATCAAGAGAAAGCTTTTTCACAAAGGCATACAAAGCAGCAATCCTCGTCTTTGAAGGACGCTGAGATGTCACATCTATCGTTCTGCCAAATATACAGAGCTTTTTTCAGCTGGTTGGCATTTGAGAAGAAAAAAGCAGCGCTCGGTTGGACTCTTTTATCTAAACGACGTGGGCTTGTTTTCAGGAAGAGTTGCGTTCTCCTCTCTCGCCAGTGAAGATATAACCAAGTTGTTGGGGTTTTTTTTCAAGGGACTTCAACTGTAAAGCCTCGAGCACTATACACCGTCAAACCAACATGTATTCAGACACCTTTTCTCACATTATCACAGTTGATTCCCTATAGTTTAGAAAATGGAGATAAAACATGTCAAGAGTTCTCAGATCAGTGGATATTTGACTGGTTTTGTCCGTCCTTCTGTTAGACTCTCACACATGAATTATGTTGAATATCTGTCAGCTGTTAAATTTAACTACACAATTAGACAATACCAGTTTAGCTCAACCAGTGACCAAGCAATGCTTCATGTTGTTCAGTCTGTGTGTAAAAATGTATAAATGTTACTGGTAGTCACTGTATGAAGAATATTTGGGTTTAATATGTCACAGTTTACTTTAGTTTTCTAGCCTGGCTAACGTCAGACCACGTCTCATTGAGATTGACACGTGGTCTTGGAACCACATGTTCATTTTCTCGTATTTGAGGCGTGGTTTACAAATGCCCAGAGCCGTTTATTGGGCGCTACGAATGTCTATCAAATGCGGCTGTACGTAGCTCATAGCCAATCATTTCAATTATACCAGATGACGTATGTAGAGCGACAGAAATTAGACGAGGAAGAAGACGATGGGTCAGAGATTTATGTGTAACCGATGGCGTATGTATCTAAGGCTGCGTCGAAACGTAACGCGTCTGCTGCCATGTTGGATCCATCGGTATAAACAAACTGCCTCGGTGTGTCGCATAGACGTCGTCATCGTCTTGCTGCGTCCTCCCCGTTCTGTGATTGGTCCCCTCGCTGAGGCGAAAATCTGGTCCATGGTATCCAGACGTGAATAACATCGCGCTGCGCAAAGGCAGTATGAGGAAACCCAGGCTATTAGTTTTCAATCCTCACTTACAGAAATGAACTATACTGTCCTGCACACACTAGTAAAAAAAAATCTCAAAAATTATATCTGGGGTCTGAATAGATTTTGGCTTGCCAGTCCATGGGCGGAGCACTAATGCCTGTGAGCCACACACACACACTCGCGCACACACAGAAGAAACACATCTCCAAATGAACCGCAGAGAGGATCTCGTCTCTTAATCCAAGCCAATGATTTGTGAAGCCAGAACACAACAGAAGACAGGGTTCGTAACTTCGTACAAGGTGCTTAACCCTCTGGGGTTGTTCGGCCGAAATGGACCCGAATAATTAAAATAAAAAAATGTTAAAAATCACAGCTTCTTCAGAATGGTCCGAAATTTGGTGACTTTGTTGGTATTTGGTATATGAACACCCAAAAAAATTGGGGACAGGATGTGAACAGTCTAAGGGGTTGTAAAAAAAATAGTCACACTCAGGAGGACCTTCGGGTCCAAATGGACCCCCATAGGAAATGAATGGGAAATTGGCAAAAATGTGAAAAAACAGAGTTTTTTGGTGCGTACAATCTACAAATCAGCCACAATCCATAAAAAAAGCATACAACAGTGAAGGCGTGAATCTATAAAACATCAAGAGTGCAAAACAGACACATCCACACACACACACACTTCTATACACCTACACACTCATAAATTCAGATTACATAAATCTGTTTTGAAATTTTAAAAATCACAGCTTAAATATATAGTTATGATATTTCAAACACTTTTTTTTCTATTTTCCATTGTTTGATAATAATTATACTTTTACGGTTATTTTAGTTTTTTGATCATTATTTGATGTTACCAGTTACTGTTCATTGAATTTGTTCATTAACTTCTCAGTTACTGTTCATTGAATACTGTTCATTGAATTCAAAATGTTTCTTGTGAAAGATTAATAAAAAAATATGTTATGACTGAAAGAATTGCATTTTAATTAAGTTAGAATAAGTTAGACATTGTGTAACAAAATGCTTTCCATTTGTTCTCCTTCCAATGCAATGTTCAGATTTGACTGTATTATAAAGTAAAACTTTAAAAAATACAATTTAAACCAACCAAACAAACAAAAAACAAGACAAAAATAATCTTTGAGAATCTGTTATTATATTTTAAAAATCAACAACCTGAAAAAAAATTGGTATATATTTGCAAAAATCACTAGAATCCCCAAGCCTTTCTACAGAGAGCTGTAAATCCACTAGTGGTAAAAATGTGCTATTGCGTGATAAAAATGCTCAGTGTGTCCACCAGATGGCATCTATATTTTTTCCAAAATTGCTTTCATGAGGCCTAGGCTTCACTCTAAAATGTAATACAGCTTTGATAAAAAAAAAAATAATAATAATAATAAAAATAAAAAATTTCTATTATGTTCAATGGGAAAAAATGGGTCATAATTATTGCATAAATATTAATTATAAATCATAAAATATCTCAAAACACCAAAAAAGAAAAGAAAAAAAATTATAAAAAACAAGTAAAAAAAAAAAATTTATGATTTTTTTTTAAAATATGAATCCTGGGTCCCTTTGGGTCCATTTGGACCCGAACAACCCAAGTGTGACTGTTAAACGAACAACCCCAGAGGGTTAAAGTGCTTGAAACCAAAGCCAAATTCATGAAGAGGTCCTTGAAAAAGGCTTGGATTATCGAAAAACAATATATATATGAAATCAGTGCTTAATTTTTTGCGATGAGACAACATTTTTATGCAAAATTAACATTGCAGCCTGTCTGATAAAGATATAAAGACATTTCTTATGACTACGGGCGTGATATTTCTCATATTAATATCCAAGTATATGATCCATCTTTAATTCTTCAGGTCAATCAAATATTAATGGAGAAAAATCAGTTTGAAAGAGGAAAGCGATATCTTTGTCATAGTTTCCCTTCAATGGTTAAAGTTTCCACAGTCATTGCATCTGCTGCACTTTATTCATACCATTTTGCTTTATTAGTTTATTTTTATTAATCGGTTTACTTTTTTTAGATTTTGAAATATAATAAAGATATTGTTTGATAAGTGAGATCTCTGATTGTAGTCCTTAAAAGCCAAAAAAGTCCTGGAATTTCATTTTACAGTGTCTGTGTCTGTAAACCTAGGAAAACATTGCAAGGACATAAACATAAATGACAATAATGCGTGGACCATTGAGAAGTTCGGATCTAGCTAGCTTTAGGTCAAGCATTGTGAGGGTTTCTTTGCCCAATATGATGATATTATTCAAAAACAAAGGAGACAAATGCATATTTCACACAATATTCACTTGAAAATTTACAAACAAAAAGAAAACAGAACAGAACATGTTTATATGTAGACCGGTTATCAGACCAATGCACTAATGATAGAATTACAAGCAAATAAAAATAAATAACTCAATTTAATTGCACGAGTGTCTCTGTGGATTTGAGAGGTTCGACCTGCTGGTCTTGTGTTCCTGGCCGGAAGTGAGCTTTATTTTCTTGAGAGTTGTCTAATCACTCTTTTAGCTTTCAAGACGAGGTCAGAGAAACGTGGTTTGATTAAAAAATTCACTCCATTTCCTACTAATCGATGATGTGGTGTAGCACTGCAAGCCCATGTGATCAGGGTTATGAATGGACATGCGCTCTACAAATGACAAGATTTACATTCATCATTTAACATCCTGACGAGTAATGACTTGCAAAACTTGGCAAGAAAGCAATGCACTATAACTACAATAATATATTAATTGTTGATCGGCCAATGAATTAAAACAGAAGTGCTAGTTTCAAAATATACCGTCAAACCAAAAATTATTCAGACAGCAGATTTACTTTCTTTTTTTTTTTTTTTTTCACTAGTGTGATCAGGACACTATAGTTCATTTCTGTAAGTGAGGAGAGCAAAATAAAGTAAACTGTGACATATTATACCCAAAGATTCTTCATTCAGTGACTACCAGTGACATTTATAAAAGTTTGTGACCAAAAATGATTCCTCCACTTTGAGCTGATCATGTTTCGCTGAAGTGTGTTTTCTGTAATTGCTAATGCTCTTTTTACACACACACTGAACAACATGAAGCATTGCTTGGTCACTGGTTGAGCTAAACTGGTATTATCTAATTGTGTAGTTAAATTTAACAGCTGACAGATATTCAACATAATTCATGTGTGAGAGTCTAACAGAAGGACGGACAAAACCAGTCAAATATCCACTGATCTGATAACGCTGAGTTCTTGACATGTTTTATCACCATTTTCTAAACTATAGCGAATAAACTGTGATAATGTGAGAAAAGGTGTCTGAATACATGTTGGTTTGACGGAGTATGGATAAAACTTAAGATTGGTCAATTTTGAGTAAATATTGTGCAAAACTAACATTTAATTTCAGCAATTTTGTGCATATCTGATTTGCTGCTATGAAATATCATTATGCACTGTAGATATCAGTGTTTGCATACCCAGTGCATCTGTTTGATCGATCTGGCATTAGATGAAGTCTAATCTATACAACTTGTCATTCGGGTGTATGTCAGAGCCAATATTCCCAAACATCTCATTGGCATTTACAGTGAGCATTGATCCTATAGAAGAAAGGGGTTACAGCCAAATCAACATACATTCAGACAGCTTCAACATTTCTCACATTATCACAGTTTATTCACTATAGTTTATAAAATGGTAATAAAACATGTCAAGAACTCAGTGGATATTTGACTGGTTTTGTCCGTCCTTCTGTTAGACTCTCACACATGAATTATGTTGAATATCTGTCAGCTGTTAAATTTAACTACACAATTAGATAATACCAGTTTACCTCAACCAGTGACCAAGCAATGCTTCATGTTGTTCAGTGTGTGTGTAAAAAGAGCATTAGCAATTACAGAAAACACACTTCAGCAAAACATGATCAGCTCAAAGTGGAGGAATCATTTTTGGTTTATAAATGTCACTGGTAGTCACTGTATGAAGAATCTTTGGGTATAATATGTCACAGTTTACTTTATTTGGCTCTCCTCACTTACATAAATGAACTATAATTAGTGTCCTGCACACACTAGTAAAAAAAATATATCTGGTGTCTGAATAATTTTTGCTTTGACTGTATATGCTCGATGACATGCATTTCATTTCTAAGTGATGGGATATTTTATATGTACATGCACACTAGCAATGCAAATTGAATTAAATACATACCAACAAGGAAATCTGAGATAGCCAAATTAAGGAAGAAGTAATTGCATTGATTTCTGAGGCTTTTGTCCACGATGAAAGCGAGAATAACCAACGCGTTCCCGACGACCACCACGACCACCAGTATCGTCATCAGGATCGCCAGGATAACCATCGTGATCCCGGGGAAAGGAGCCGCATCCGAGCTCACGGTCGAGTTGGAGCTGGTAGAGTTGAAACACGCAACCATCGTCAGATCGAGGACATGTGGAGAGCCAGCAACAGGTCTGAAGTCATCATGTGAACCCGAGGACGAGTGGGGAGTTTTCATCCCTTTAGGCTCGCATTAACTTCGGCAGAAAAACATTCCCATTGGAGTCTCCAAACGCCTCATCTTCGAAGATTCCCGTGAAACGCGTGGCATGAAACGACTCTTTCCTGTGGGAAACTCCCGGAAGATGTGAGGTCGAGTCTGTGTGTTCACTGAGACTGAGTTTCTGATATATGACATTCCCAACCGAACTGCGCGTTCCCGTCAGCCACGCACACTGTTGCGCACTCGCGCTTCCCTCCCGCGCGCAGATAAACATGCGAGATGTCAACTTTGCAACTTTACTTGTGTGTGTGTGTGACGATCTGATTTAAGTATTATATCAACAATTGCATACATTGTGCATCTGTACGAGTACAAAGACTATTGATTTATTATTTTTATACAAATTACAATCAATGTAGATATAGGGCTGCACGATTATGACAAAATTCATACTTGTCGATTATTAATTACGATTATCACAATTTACATTGAATGATGTTTTGAATAACTTTATAACATTGTTTGAAGCGACTGCATGCCATATTTTGTATAAAAATAAAAAAAACGTGCTTTTCTATAGCATTAAGCCTCAACTGTCAAATATGCATTATTTATTTATATAAAGAAACCAAACCAAAGTCAAACATATGCTTTGTATTGTAATATTAGTATTGTAATATTATACTAAAACTAAAAATTAATACAATAGGGGGAAAACCCTTAAGATAAACTGTAAAGAAAATAACATCTTGAGCACAGAAAATGTAAGTAAACTTTTTATTTTATTTTATTTTATTAATTACAACAATAACATGACATCCAAACAGATAACAATCAAGAATTTAAGTTTTACAATAAATGAATAAGCGACAAATAAAAATAGGACATAGTTGAAAGAGAAAAAATAATAATAATAAAATAATAAAAATAAATAAATAAAGGGTATAAGTCTATCTATTATGTAAATAATATAATGACTTAAGAGAAAGTTAGAAACCAGTAATCGGTATTACTTAAAGAAAGAAAAACAGCATATCATAATTCACTTTTCAATTAGCTTCAATTTTTTTTGTTATCGATACGTTTGAGAGACTCAGTATACAACTGAAATTCGCCCAAAAAAAACTTCAAACGAGGCTTAGAATTATTTATTCTACTCTTATGAATATGAAATTTACCTAATAAAATCATAAGATTCATCATAAAATTTACAGAAGCAGTTTTTGAATCAAAATATATGATAACATCTTTGGATGTTAATTCACAGTTATACCCAGATTTCTGTTGAAAATGTATAGATCTTCCCAAAATTTATTAGAATGAGAACATTCAAAGAAAAGATCTGGACTTTTTTCTGGCTGATCCAAACAAAGTGAACAATTTTCATCAATATCCATAAATTTTGATAAAGTATAGTTACTAACATAAATATTGTGAAGTACTTTCAAATGTGTTTCTCGATGTTTGTTAGATATATACAAAACCGAAAGGGAAGCAACCAAGCTTTTTTCTGGGAAGCAAATATTCCAGAAAAATTTCCCTCTAGGCTGAAAAGACCTGTTTTTATAAAGTATATTTCTAAAAAGTTTATTGTAGCACTTTTTACTGTTAATGTCCACACCATTTAAATAAAGTACGGGTTCAATTCTACAAATGTTAAGGAACAACATATGGCTTCTCATTAACATCATTAGACCTGTGGGAATGGCTTTTATCACAGAATAATAATCTTTATATTTAATAGGAAATGCCCATTTATTCATGAAATTTTCATAAGAAAGAAACTGAGCTGACTGATCTAAAAGGTCAGATAAAAGGTAAATTCCTTTGTCTTTCCAACTCTGTAAATAAAGAGATTTCCGGTTTACTGTAATATAAGCATTATTCCACAAAATTGCTTTATGTGGGGAAAAGTTATATACATAACATAACTTCCAGGCCTTAAGAGCTTGTTGGTAGAAATTGGATAATGTCACAGGCAGTTTGCTAATAGAGTAATCACATAATAAAAAAAAATTTAAACCTCCAATCTTTTTAAAAATATAATATGGAATAAAAAACCATATCGAGTCTGATTTAAGAAGACAGTTTCTGAGCCATTTTACTTTAAAAGTATAATTTAAATCGAAAAAATTCAAAAAGCTCAAAACCGTAAGTGGACTTTTGTTTTGTAATTGCGACTTTGAACGATTACGTAATTGTGGCATCCATAATTGTAATCGCAATTACAAATTCAATTAATTGTGCAGGCTTAGTGTATTTGCTCTGCTTGAAGAGTTGTTTTCCGATGTGCGAATGATCTATTGACATGTCCTCCAGAAGCAGAACTGCTCACGGCATTATTACTTGTTTTCACAGAATCCATCTTGAATTGAGTCATTTTGGGTCCATTGGCAGGTTAAGCTTAAAATTAATTTAGATTGTTTTAGCAAATTATCTTGTTTTAAGAATGTTTAGACATTTTCAACAGAGAAAAAGACATTGATAAGTCAGTATTGAGTCTAGTTTGCCCTTTTTTCTTTTTACTTGTCATTAAATAACCCTGCAGATCTGTTTGATTGTCTTTGGAACAAGACATTTTGGAAAACATATTTTGAAATTGGTCATAGGTCGTTTGGACCCTAAAAACTTTTTTTGTCATTCCTGTTTTAAAATATCAAATTTTTATGTTATACTATGAGTAAATTCTCACTAAGACTGTCTTCGAGTGATGAATTTGAAAAGCTATTGTACTGTATGTGCACTCGTGCTGTTCAGGGGTTTCAGGACCACGGACAGCAACTAATGCGGTCCACCCTTATTTTCTTCAAAACTTCCCCATATCCAGTGTTTGTGCCTCATCTATATACATTACATACTTAGTCTCCTTCTACGAGGCATGATTTTCTAGTCGCAAAAACAGAAGCATTTTCATCTGGTGCTCTTCGCGTGTCGGTCAAAAATGACAGAAATTAGTTTTTTATTTCAATGAAATTAATGTACTATATTTTAGTTCAATAGTTTTTTTATTTAATATTTTGTATTTTTAGGGGATTTTATGGTACAAAATTATATTTACACTGTATTTATAATCTATTTATTCACTTTTTGAGCATTCATTCACTTTGGCTCCTGCGATGGGTGGGGGGGGGCGTCCCATCCCTGTGCGTTGAGCCGGCCAGATGAACCAGTTGTTTCCAGTGCTGACGGTCTTGTGCCAGCTGCTCTGCATCGTCCACAGCAACTCCTTGTTGTTGGAGGTCGCCCGCAAGGACGTCGAGCCATCGGGTGCGGGGTTTACCTCGTGGTCGTCTCCAGCCTGCGGCCCTCGGATCAAACTGGAGAATGGCTCTCGTCGGATGGTCAGGAGGGAGACGGAGGACATGGCCGAACCAGCGGGTGCCACGTTGCGCAGCCAGGCAGGGTGCTCTGGGCTGGCACGTGCGGGCTCTAAGCACTTGATTGGAAACCCGCTGGGGCCACCTGATGTTCTCAATGGTTCTGAGGGCCCTGCCATCAAAGCCATCTAATCTTGCAGTCAGTTTCTTATTTAAGGGCCAGGTCTCCGAGCCATAAAGCAGGATGGAGAGTACTGCTGAGTTGTAAATCCGGAGCTTCGTCTTGCGTGAGATGTTCTGGTGCCGCCGGAGTGGTTTCCAGAGAGACTGCAGGGCTGACGCAGCCAGGGCTCTTCTGCGGGTAATCTCTGGTTTTAGCTCCCCGTTGTCTGTCACTAAGGATCCCAGATACACAAAGTTCTTGACAGGCTCTACAATCTCATTGCCAAACCGCAGGGAACTTGGATGCGGTCCGTCACCGACATACATGAACTTGGTTTTTGTCCAGCTCACCTGAAGGCCAAGCTTGAGAGCTTCTCAGCCTCTTCGCTGTATATGCCAAGAGCGTCTCTCAGCTGGTTGTAGGACGTGCTGAGCAGGATGGTGTCGTCAGCGTACTCCAGGTCAGTCAGGTGGTAACGGCCGAAGGACACTCCGGGGAACCGCTCACACACCCTAGACATCCGATGGTCAATGATGCAGTTGAAGAGGTCAGGAGCAGCCACGCAGCCCTGGCGAACACCACTGGAGATGGAAAACCAGTCTGAGTCTCTGCCGTTGATGCGGACACAGCTCTGAGCGTTGCTATAAAGCAGCTTGAACAGGGCAACGATCTTGGATGGTGCTCCAAGGGCGTGTAGGATACTCCACAGTGAAGTGTGGCAAACGGTGTCAAAGGCAGCCTTCAGATCTATGAACCCGATGTAAAGATGGCGATCTTTACGGAATTCATAGGTCTTCTCTATCAGCGAACGGCGGAGATTTGGTCTGTTGTGGAGCGGTTAGGCATGAAGCCAGCCTGCTGGGGACGGCGGCTGCTTCTGATGGCTGGGAGAGCACGAGTGAGCAAGATTCTGGTAAAGCTCCGGAGCGAAGGAGTATCTGGACATTCCATGTGGCGACTCGGGTCCTGCGGCGAAGGTTTAGCCGTACTCGTTGGTCGGGGGCAGGCAGGGGTCCATTACCGTGTTGGGCTGTCCGGCTACTTTCTCTGATCGGTTTCATAACAAAATAGTTTCTCCTGGGTGGGTTGTTAGCCCTCCGCAGGATAGTCGGTTGGTGGGGCTGCCACCTCACAGCATACCGACATGCTGGGGTCTTTGTTTGTCTGGAACCTACCCTGGAGACCGGCCCGCCTAGGGTGACCCTACCAGGAGCGAGCTCCCGACGGTATCCCTCACTGGAACACGCAAGCCCCCTCACCACGTCAAGGCCAGACCCGAGAGAGAGCACTTTTTGAGCATAGACCTGAAAATAAAATTTTCCAGCTCAAACTGTGGTAAATCTTGAACACTTTAGAGCGACAGACTTAAGTTTGATCTCTTTTCAAAGACGACACTTGGCAGATTATTGCTGACGTGAAAACAGTTTTAAAAAGTAAACTTGAAAAAGTTACAGGATTTTATTTTATTCGATTCCAATGGGGGGAAAAACTCAAATGTTATTTTTTCCGGTCAAAAATGACAGAAGAGCACCAGAGGGTAAAGTAACAGAAGAAAAACACGAATGCCTCTGCCAGCCAAACCATGACGTTAAAGCATTACAAATAAACCCCCTAATTACACTTAAGTTTTTAAATTGCACATTATGTTCAGTACGCCTCCTAAACACACTCACCAAGGTTAGAAACAATCCTTAATTACCCTCGCTGTCAGAGATGTGGTCTTCTCTTCCTGCGTGAGTCATTTCCCCATTGACACAAAACACAACTTTAGCCCTGAGCTCCTTCTCAGCTGTGCACCAGACGATAGCAGTTTCACACACACACACACACACACACACACACACACACACACATACTGAAATAACGGTGCATTTGTGAAATACAATAGCAGTACTGCATGGTGCAGCTCCCTCAGCTTCCATTAGTTTCAGCAGTTGTGCGATTCAATTCCTCTAAAACCCTTTTAAATGTGACATTTTTCTTTAATTATGAAGTGCATATTAACCCCAGGGCTCTTAACCCGGGATTTCTTGTCTATAGTCCCCAACAGCGATACAAGAGGGTCACTTGAAAGGCCGGGGAGCAATTCAAGTATGGCTTTAAAAAGTGCAGTGAAATAAATGTATAAATCATGTAAATGGATCTTGTTTATGGAGGAACTCTCTGATACAAGCATCCAATTGGAATCAAGCATGGAATCAAAACACAAGAATAGCTTTGTCTTTTCAATCTTTCATTACAGATGAATGTAAATGATCATTCTGTCAGCATTTACTCACCATCATGTCGTTCCAAAACTGTTTCCTTGGAACATAACAGAAGATATTGTGAGAAATGTCTGTGTTTTTTATCCATACAATGGAAGTCAATGATTCCTATGTGTTATTTTGAAGAATGTTGGTAACCAAACCCATTTGGTCACCAAAATATGACGTTAAAGGGACAGTTCACCCAAAAATTAAAACTCTGTCAGTAATTACTCGCCCTCGTGCTGTTCAACTCCGTAAGACTTTCGTTCATCTTCTGAACACAAATTAAGATATTTCTGATTAAATCTGAGAGCTGGATCACTCCTCCATAGGCTTCTATTGTAATTAAAACTTGCCGGCCCAGAAAAGTTATTAAAGACATCATTAAAATAGTCCGAGTGACTATTAAGTTTATCAAGCGACGAGAATACTTTCTGTGCGCAAAAAAACAAACAAAAATAACGACTTTATTCAACTCTTCATCTTCTTCTCTGTGGGCCTCGAGTGAGTTCACGTAGTGTAACAGCGCAGCGCTTCTGGTGTACGTCACACGCATCACACACACATGACCAGCGTCGGCCAATAGTGAGCCTGCGTGTGACGTACATTGTGTACAAACGAAATTTTTGTTCAGAAGATGAACGAAAGTCTTACGGGGTTGGAACAACATGAGGGCGAGTAATTACTGTTACCATTTACATTTTTGGGTGAACTGTCCCTTTAAAGGCAAAAAATAATTTCTGTCATTTTTGACCGACACGAATAGAGCACCAGATTAAATGCTTCTCTTTTTGCGACTAGAAAATCATGCCTCGTAAAAAGGAGACTAAGTATGTAATGTATATAGATGAGGCACATACACTGGATATGGGGAAGTTTTGAAGAAAATAAGGGTGGACCGCATTAGTTGCTGAAACCCCTGAACAGCACAAGTGCTTTATCAATGTCTTTTTCTCTGTTGAAAAACGCTTTGAACCAAAAATACCTCTATTCAAGATGAATTCTCAGAAAACAAGTGCTAATGCCTTGTGCAGTTCTGCTTCTTGAGTAAATGTCAATTTGGTTTTCAACATTCTTTAAAATAACACATAAGAACCATGTCCAACAACCATGCTAGTGCCCCAGCCCACAGCTTTTTTTGCTAGTGAGTTGTGGTATTGAAAGGGTTAAAGCATTGATAGTCTTGTTTCAGGTTGTCATGTTGCTAATAAGCAGGGATTTCAGACATTAAAGCGTTTGGACTTGCAGCACAGAAGCAGGTGCCAGAAGAAGATAACATGGAAATGAAGCCAAGTCCCTTTTTTTAGCAATCAAGTTATTTGTTGCTTTATTCTCGTAGTATTGGTCGTCTTCCTAAGGCCCAGTGCGGGAGCTACAACTCATTTCTATGGGGATCTGCTCTCTCACCTTGTAAAGAAGTAGGAGAGACTCTTATAAAGCAAGCCTTCTGATGTTTGATCTGAAGAGATGAAGAGCCCTGACCCTCGTTTGAACAAACAACAACGGCCGTCTCCCGAAGCCACTTCAGACCACAAAACAACATGCTTTTCCATTCTGCTCCGGTCTTCTTGCTCCTCGGGGTCTCGACGGAGAACAGCTAATGTTCTGATTTGATTTCTCCCACGATTAATATTATTCATTGATACTGTTGTCAGCCAGGACACAAAAGCGAAGAGTTTCTTATCCTCCATGCAAATTAGCCACTTTCATGCAATGCTAATGGCTCTCTCTTGAGGTTTATGTTTGGAGGGATATTATCCGGTCAAGTAGAGTCCCGAAGTTCAATATTGCATTTACTCTCACATGTCGGGTGCATCAAACGGACGATTAGCATGTCGGAGATCGACTTAAAAACTATACCGGAATAAACCATGGTACTTTCTAATGTATTATTTGTAGTCAAGTTTAACTCAAATTCTTGCTTGAGATGTTGTAAGCCGTAAAGTGATGTACAGCCAAACCAAAAGTTATTCAGACACCAGATATACATTTTTATATTTTTCACTAGTGTGTGCAGGACACTTCATTTCTGTAAGTGAGGAGAGCAAAATAAAGTAAACTGTGACATATTACACCCAAAAACTCTTCATTCAGTGACTACCAGTGACATTTATAAAAGTTTGTGACCAATAATGATTCCTCCACTTTGAGCTGATCATGTTTCGCTGAAGTGTGTTTTCTGTAATTGCTAATGCTCTTTTTACACACACACTGAACAACATGAAGCATTGCTTGGTCACTGGTTGAGCTAAACTGGTATTATCTAATTGTGTAGTTAAATTTAACAGCTGACAGATATTCAACATAATTCATGTGTGAGAGTCTAACAGAAGGACGGACAAACCCAGTCAAATACCCACTGATGTTTTATCACCATTTTATAAACTATAGCGAATAAACTGTGATAATGTGAGAAATGTTGAAGCTGTCTGAATATATGTAGGTTTGTCTGTAGTTTCCCTTTGGGCAAACTATTCTTTCAGTGGAGAAAATAAAAGACATTGGTGATTTGGAGCATTCATTGGAAGCTTTGTCCAGTCAAATCTGCCGAAACAAAGCATTGCATTGTCAAGTCTGCTGTTCAATTATTTGTACCAAATATTGAAATCCAAGTCGACTTAATCCTTGCATTTCACCATAAAGTATTTATCCATCAAACTGGCATTTAGCATGTTACAGATCTGTGCCAATGCACAGCAGACTTATTTCAAGCCAAATATAGTGCAGTTCCTCACTTGGGGCCAGATCACTAACAGCTCACGCCAGAGCAAACCCTCTTTTGGCGTTAATAAACTCCTGCCAGGATTTACTGAAGGCACGCAGTGAACAATTAGCACTGAAAAGGCGTTGAAAGGGTTATTTTCGCGGCTGAGCTTATTGCATATCCATTTGTAGCAGTTTCCCTTTCAGACGCAACATTAATGTGAGGAGAGTATTTAAATGAATCACGCAAGGTGATTTACTAAGGTTTGCGCTCGTCAATGCACTGGTGTTTGCGCCACTATTTACCACCCAAAAAAGCACGTCTTAAACGAGATGCTAACTGGTAGATTGTGTTGGTCATAATGGAAATGATCTGACTGTGTCTGTGTTCTTTAATTTGCATGTCGTCAGTAGATCAAGAGCTGAACTTTCCAATCACATCCTCGCTTTTATGGGATTAAAACGCTTTCACGCTAATTTGCCCTGTTTAGTAAACATCCCTTAGGATGTTAAATGTGGCCCAAAATAAAAGATGTTAGCAGAATACAGATGAGACGCCTGAGCACACGGCAAGTTGGTTTAGTCAACTGATGAAGCATCAAAGCACAACATGGTGTTTTCTTGTAGAGTTATTAGGAGAGAAGCTTGATTCCTTGCCAGAAACTGAGTTGTCCTTTGTGGAAACAGTTTTCATATTCATTCTGGACCAAATAAAAAGGCACTCGTTAATCAGGGCAAAGATTTCGTGCTAAACAGGCCCTGAGCAATGTTTGCATTCAAGGCAGATTTACCCCTTATACATAGAAAACATGTCACAGCAAAAGCATTTAGCAATGCCCCTCGAGTCGAAGCAAGCAGCTGAATCTGAAAGGGATTGGGCTGACAGTCAAAAGGTGCATTAATATTCATTGAAAGGAAATTGTAGAACACAGAGCGAGAGAAAGGGAGAGGGGGGGATGAAAGAATAGTCCAGAGAAAAGGTAATAGACACATGCATGAGGATGAAAGTGAGCAGAGTACGACTAGGGTTGTAAAGAGGAAAGAGGCCGGGATGTCAAAGACCCAAGGGTACTGAAGAGGATGATATGTGTGTGTGTCTTGGAGACACAAGAGGCAAGAGTTCAAAAATCACTTGAGTACCTTTTCTAAATGACTCATTCCCACAGAAGAATTCACCGATCGCAAACCATTCTGAGTATATTGGGCCGTGCAACCACATCACTGGTGGTGAGCCGCCAAAACACATTTCTTTTGTGCGTGAATGTTTCTCTGTGGGCCTCGAGTGAGTTCACGTAGTGTAACAGCGCTGTTACTGAACTCACTCGAGGCCCACAGAGAAGAAAACGAATAGTTGAATAAAGTCGTTATTTTTGTTTGTTTTTTGCGCACAGAAAGTATTCTCGTCGCTTGATAAACTTAAGGTTGAGCCGCTGTAGTCACTCGGACTATTTTAACGATGTCTTTCATAACTTTCTGGGCCGGCAAGTTTCAATCCCTTAGAAGCCTATGGAGGAGTGATCCAGCTCTCAGATTTAATCAGGAATATCTTAAACTGTGTTCAGAAGATGAACGAAAGTCTTACGGGGTTGAACAACACGAGGGAGAGTCATTACTGGGTGAACTATCCCTTTAAGGCTTGAAATCATTCAGGGATGCTAGAACGCAAACCAACAAGTTTCTTTCTGAGACACGCCACCAAACTTCTCTGCAAGTGCCTCCAATTACAACTCAGTATTCCTTTGGTTCTCCCGTGACCTAGCATCTGTTTATTAGGACGTCGAGCGCCAAAGCCATCAAGTTATTCTCACATGAGCTCATTAAGGACGATTAGCATGCGAGTCGTAGCGTAGAAACTCACCAGGTGGCGGTGGACTCTTGGCCTGCAAAGTTTGATTGGTAAAATAACAGCGTTCAATATTCAGAAGGTTAAGTATGAGTGAAAACGCTGAATTAGAGAGTGTCAAGAGATTAAATAGACTGTCATAATGGACGTTTGACAATCAAACCACTTTCAGGGTGTTTTGCGTTGACATTTGGCGTAAAAAAACGGACATGCTGGGATTACGCTCACGGAAAAAGCTTAAATTGCTTTTGTCAGGCTTTATCAAATTACATTATTAGACCACCATTGAACTGGAGAAAGGTTCAAAGGTCGCTGATGAATGTCAGGGGTATTTATTACCTGTTTCACACTCGTTTGTCCTTGTGACTTCAGGCAACTCTCATTTGCAAATCAATTTGTGATTCATAAAAATCTTTATTCATAAGACAAAAGCACAGAGCACTTAGTGTGACATAATTCGTAGCAACAGAGCATTAAACTCGATCGCACACACAAACCATTGTAGGACATCCAGGCTGTTTAATCCTCGACACATCACTATTATAGGAGTTCATCATGAATTGCATTAGTCTGAAACCAGTTTCCAGTCTTTATCTGGTCCGGGATGGGGGGTTTGGGGGGTTCACTTTGCCTTCTTGCCCTTGGACCTTTTGTTCTTCCCTCCAGCTTTGGATGTTTCCTCCTGATAGAGAAAAATAAAACATAAAAGAGAAGTAATAAAAGGTGTGTATAAAGAAAATCTGAAATGAAACTGAGAAATTTATACCATTATAAAAAAAAAATTATACAAATGTCAAAAACATACATTTCTTTTTAACCTTAAATTTCACTAAGATACATCAGTACACATCAGTATTACAGTGTTAAATGATGCTCACGTCACCCATGAATGTTCAATATGAAGAGTTTAGCAACAAAAACTAGCTATAATGTACGGAAGCGTATTGCATTCACTTGAGGAAAAAAATCTACTCCGTTTTTCTGAATTAACGAGTTAATTATCTCAGAATTACGAGATATTTTTAACGGAAAAAAGTTTTTGCTCTGTTTTTCTGAATTAATGACTTAATTATCTCAAAATTATGGGTAACTCATTCATTCATAAAAACAGAGTGAAAAAATGTTTTTCAAGAAAAATGTATCTCATAATTCTGAGATAATTAACTCGTTAATTCAGAAAAACAGAGCAAAAACTTTTTTTACATGAAAAATTCTCTCGTAATTCTGAGATAATTAACTCGTTAATTCAGAAAAACAGAGTAGATATTTTTTTCCTCAAGTGAATGCAATACGCTTCCGTAATAATGCAATATTTTTGCTATTATTTATTTTTGGGGGCAAAAAATCAGCATACCATTTATTTATTAGTAATTTAACTGATATTCCTTTAAATTTTGGGTAACACTTAACAATACGGTTCATTAGTTAACATGAACTAAGAATGAACAATACTTGTACAGCATTTATTAATCTTAGTTAATACTAATTTCAACATTCACTAATACGTTATTAAAATCAAAGGTTGTGTTTGTTAACATTAGTTAATGCACTGTGAACGAACATGAACAAACAATGAACAGCTGTATTTTTATTATCTAACATTAACAAAGATTAATGAATACTGTAACAAATGTATGGCTCAGTTCATGTTAGTTAGTTCATTAACTAATGTTGACCAATGAGCCTTATTGTAAAGCGTTCACTTCATATGGGCATCACATAGAAAAGTGTCAGTGTAGATATCAAGTATCTGAGATTAGTTGTCATTGTTTCTGAAGCGAGCCTTGAAGAACATCTATTTGATTAAATAATATCTAAATCATATAATCAAAGGTAATTAAATAATCAAACATTCGTGTTGAGAAGAAGTTACTTGATTAAACTGAAGGGTCTGACATAAAAACGTGCGTGTGTTTTAACATGGCCAGGGGGAGAAACACCTTCACAAAAGTACAAATGTCCATGAAAAGAAACGATTTCCAGCCCGTAATCAGATCCAGTGAACAACTGGCTGTTCTCACAGAAGTTTTCAATTTCATTCATTTGCGGGTATAAATTTGCAAGTACAAGGATGAAATGTTGCATTGCTGATGCAATATAAAGCAACTGTGCCACAAATAATGGCATTGTCATTTTGACCAATTCATCCTCAACATGTGCGAGTGTAAGGCTCGTCAATTTACTCCCACTGTTTTCTTATGTAAATTGTGTCTCCAGGGACCCAATAGTGTCCAAAAGAATGAGTGTATTTTTCTGGCTCCACACGTGACGTCTCCGGCTCCGCTCAGCGATGGTGTCATTATGCATTGTATGTTAATTACTGTGGAGCCGCGGTGGACAACACAATGATCAGGCGGCTCAAACTGTGAAGATAACACAACATTCATCCTCACACTGGAGGAACAGCGTGACGTATCCGAGCCTGACACATGCACAGCGTCAGGAAATCAATGTCCACAATCACGTGCATTACTCAGGCTGAAACTACAAATCTCTATTTTACCAGAATCACAAAGACGGATTCTTGCATTCTTTCTTGAAGACAAAATGTGGGCGATGCGATGAAGAACTACAGTCAAAGCCCAAGATTATTCAGACACCAGATATCATTTTTTATATATTTATTTTTTGCTAGTGTGTGCAGGACACTATAGTTCATTTATGTAAGTGAGAATAGCAAAATAATGTGACATATTACACCCAAAAACTCTTCATTCAGTGACTACCAGTGACATTTATAAAAGTTTGTGACCAAAAATGATTCCTCCACTTTGAGCTGATCATGTTTCGCGGAAGTGTGTTTTCTGTAATTGCTAATGCTCTTTTTACACACACACTGAACAACATGAAGCATTGCTTGGTCACTGGTTGAGCTAAACTGGTATTATCTAATTGTGTAGTTAAATTTAAGAGCTGACAGATATTCAACATAATTCATGTGTGAGAGTCTAACAGAAGGACGGACAAAACCAGTCAAATATCCACTGAGTTCTTGACATGTTTTATCACCATTTTCTAAACTATAGCGAATAAACTGTGATAATGTGAGAAATGTTGAAGCTGTCTGAATACATGTAGGTTTGACTGTACAGTATGCACGCAATTACGGCAGTGAGAATGAGTTTTTGAGCTTGTACAGATGAACTGATGCATTCTCTACGGTTAGTGTTGCATGCACAATTCCTCTGTTGGCTAATGCATTTTAGCAGTGGTTCGACTCTACATTCACTCACTGGTATAGGTCTAGAGTGGAATAACAAAACAAATCAGCCAAAAGCTCAAATTACAGTAATTAAGATTTTTATTTACAAAAGACACACTAGTCATTAATAGGCGTGTTGGTCGTAATGGGCTCTCTGGTGGTGCACTGCAAACAATGCTTTTCTTACTTAGTGTTTTTGTCTAGTTTCCAGTCCTAATATCTAAGCATTCTTAAATCAAGAAGCATTTACTAGATGGGTAAAATGACATAAGAAATTCCATCTTGTTTTCCGATAAAAAGAAATCTAAATTAAGTGAGTTTTTGCTTAAAACAAAGCAAAATGATCTGCCAATGGGGTAAGAAAAATAATCTTGCTCTCCATTGGAATTAAGATAATTTTTTCTTGCTTTTCCATTTGAATTAAAATGATTTTTCTTGTTGTCCATTTGAATTAAGATAATTGTTCTTACCCCATTGGCAGATAAGTTCCCTTTCGTTAGGGAACTCCTACGTCTCGTCGGAGGAGTTTCCAACGAATTGGGATCACGCTAACCAATTGCCTTCGAGTGACAGAGGAGCTCACAGAGAAGCGCGTCCAGTCAGTGCTCAACTGCCTTAGGTCTTTTCGAGGCAGATCAGCAGTCCCAAGGAAACAGTTTCAGAGGCTCCTGGGGCATATGGCAGCCGCAGTAACGCCGCTCGGCCTGCTGCATATGAGACCGCTTCAGCGCTGGCTTCACGATCGAGTCCCAAGATGGGCGTGGCAGAGCGGCATATTCCGGGTCAACATTACCCCGCACTGTCGCCAAACCTTCAGTCCGTGGTCGGACCCTGCCTTTCTACGGGCCGGAGTGCCCTTAGTCCAGGTGTCCAGGCACATCAATTGCCTAGAGTTGCAAGCAGTACGCTTAGCCTTGTGCCGCCTCAAGGGGCTGCTTCTGCACAGGCATGTACTGGTCCGTACGGACAGCACTGCGACCGCGGCGTACATCAACCATTAAGGTGGTCTACGCTCCCGTCGTATGTCGCGACTCGCCCGCCATCTCCTCCTATGGAGTCAGAAGCATCTGAGGTCGCTTCGGGCCATTCACGTCCCTGGTGTGCTCAACCGTGCAGCAGACGAGCTCTCACGGCAGCCGCCCCTTCCGGGAGAATGGCGACTCCATCCCCAGGCGGTGCAGCTGATATGGGGAATCTTCGGAGCCGCTCAGATAGATCTGTTTCCTCTCCGGACACGACCCATTGCCAGTAACCGAGACTTTGCTTGTTTTAAGCAAAAACTCACTTAATTTAGTTTTTTTTATTATCAGAAAACAAGATAGAATTTACCGTATTTTCCGCACTATAAGGCGCACTTAAAAGCCTTTAATTTTCTCAAAAAACGACAGTGCGGCTTATAATCCGGAGCGCCTTATATATGGATGGTGAACACACGTTCACCAAGACGGGGAGACAGCGCCGGGCGACTTGCGCCACTATCTGCCAATGGATCGTGGATGCCTGGGCTGATACATCAGTCTCAACTGTGATCCGAGCTTTCACGAAGGCAGGAATAATCTCTTTATTCAGCCAGCTCACACACCCGTATTTACTTCCTGTTTTCGGTCGAAGTCCACAGTAGTCGATTGTAGAGTTCATGCGATAAAATATCCTCCGTGTGTTCAACATCTGATCCGGATGAACTATCCATTTGAGCTGATATTCTCAGAACACCACACAGCACCGTCATCGGCTGACAGTCTGAGTCTCCACTGTTGCGTAGTTACCAATGATCGCGCGCGCGCACTTGACAATCGCCTACTGTGAACTTAGACCGAAAAATATGTATGGAAGAAGTAGTTATTATGTAATTTTATTCATCTCCTAAATGCTTTTTGATTTAAGAATGTTTAGATATCAGGACTGGAAACAAGACAAAAATACCAAGTAAGAAAATATTTTTTTGCAGTGTTAGTTTGATGGTTCAACTAAACAACTTCTGAGGCTGTCGAGCTCGGAAACAAACTCATCCGGTCCACAATCAAATGAATCACAGGAATCCACGGCTTAAAATAGAAGCGGAAGAAGAAAGGTGTGTTTTTTAGCTGCTTTTATAAGCAATCACCGTAATGATGTGATACCAATCTCAAAACATGCCAAAAAAAAGGATCTTGCGCTCATGAAACGTGACGGCTTTGTTTTTTTCCGCTTGTGTTTTCCTCAGCCATGTGAGTCAAGGTTTTTGAAATGAATTCTAGCAAAATCTTAAACAATCATATCACACATGTGTGTAATTGTATGTCTGCATATAAACCGAAGTGCCCCTATTATCCGGGTAACCATAGCAGCCCCACAGCTGTGCGCGAGTCCTCATTTGCACAGAAATGAAAGAAAACAGCAAACAAATGAATCCTCAGAAGAAGTCAGGCGCATGCCGGCAAATCTCCTCAGAACTGTTTTTTGTGTGACCTTATCACTGTGATTGTTGGATGATTGAGTGGCGGACACTCAAGAGGAGAGCTTCTCTCTTCATACAAATTAACAGACGTAACCAAAAAATGGAATATTGAACATTTAGTACTCAAAAATGACACAGAAAGAATCTCCGAATCTCAGAAAGAAACATATAAATGCCCCGTCAACAGAAGACCTTTGCAAGAGAGCAAGGTGGCAGATGTTTCCATTCCTTTCAAAAACTGTTACATTTAATCTTGCTAATTTTAGATATATTAGACCATCACTCTCATGTAAAGCAGCCCGAATGTTTCTTCATTCCATGATCCTTTCTCATTTTGAATACTGTTTTACAAACTGGTCACTCACAAACGCCACAACACTCAAACCAATGGAGTCACTCTTCAAACGAGCTTTAAAAATCTTTGATAGAAAACCGCTCTCATATCATCACTGCAAAAATATTCCCTGCTAAGCTTTGAACATTTTCTAAAGTTCAAATATGCCTGTGCTATATGGCAAGCCGTTTTAGCTTTTATTCATTTCCAGGATATGAATTCTTGATATCAACAATTGTATTTTCACTAGTAAAATGTCACCATAGGCTGCCATTCAAAACCAATTGTTGATATCAATAATTGATTTCTTACTAGTTGAAATTCCAATTTCACATGTCAGAAATACAATTATTACTAGTAAAAACCTTTATTTTTGATATCAAGAATTCAATTGTTACTAGTTGAAATGTCTATTCTTGATATCAGCAATTGAATTGCTACTAGTAACAATGTTCATTTTTGATATCAATAATTCAATTTTTACTAGTGACAATTTTAATTTCTGATATCATGAATGTGATTGTTACTAGTAAGAAAGCCATTTTAGATATCTGAAATAATATTGATATCAGAAATACATTTTCAGATATCAAAAATGATAATTTTTACTAGTAACAATTGAATTGTTGATATCAAGAATAGACATTTCAACTAGTGACAATTTAATTATTGATATCAGGAATTCACATTTTTACTAGTAACAATGTAATTATTGATATCAAAAATGATATTTCTACTAGTAAAAAATCAATTCTTGATATCAACAATTAATTTTGAATGGCAGCCTATGGTGACATTTCACTAGTGAAAATACAATTACAGATATCAGCAATTAAATTGTTGATATCAACAATTTAATTGTTGATATCAACAATTACATTTTTGATATCAACAATTCAATTGTTGATATCAACAATTCAATTCTTGATATCAACAATTCAATTCTTGATATCAACAATACAATTCTTGATATCAACAATTCAATTCTTGATATCAAAAAATGTAATTGTTGATATCAAGAATCCATATCCTGGAAATGAATAAAAGCTAAAACGGCTTGCCATATGTGCTATATATAAGATCCTACAAGGACTTAGCCCCACCCCCACTAAGTGAATACATTAAATTGAAAATAGCGGGTGGTGGAAGAACTGTAACCAGGGCCTCCACGAGAGGGGATTGTATGGTGCCTTACAGACGTACAACATTTGGACAATATGTATTGTCAATTAAGGGGTCAGAGATCTGGAACAAGTTACCGGCTGCCGTGAGAGAATGTCCGACTTACCCCAGCTTTAAGAACCAACTCAAACAATGGCTCAAGACACATCAAATTTGTGACCACTAGCGGTCTTTGTTGTTTTTTATGTGTATGGGTTTGTTCACTGTTGTATTGTTTAAGTATATGCAGTGTTGTGCCTGAACGCGTTCATTGAACAAACTCGTTCATATTTTGGGAGAACGTGAAGTGAACGTGCTGTATTACTGCCTGATGAGCCTTACTGTGAGCGCGTTCATTCTGGTGTCTGTGAACGCACGCTCTCTCAGTTTAACTTCGTTCAATAGGGTGCCAGATTTCTATAGAGCCTTCCAGGCGAAAACCCGGCTAAAACACACCGTAAACAGGCCTCAATATGTAGCGGGGAAAAACCCAATAATTAATTGGCTAATTCTGGCATATTTACATTGCTGAAAAGCTAAGATGTTCCTTTTAAATGAATAAAAAAAAAATTAAATAACATACTAGAACAGAAAGATGTTCACAATGATATTTGGTTTTTGTTAAAAGTTCTGTCATGACAACTCTCAGAGTTAATGGGTATGGCAATGTTGATATATTTGGTCTTGCAGGATCAAATACGGGATTTTCTACTGCCAATACACACACGACATGCTGCTGCTGTACAATATATCAGACAGACAGATCTATTCAGGTGGAGCTGGGGAGGGTGGAGGGCTCTCTGAAAGCGCACTGCACTGCTAACCCAAATGCTGACCAAGTACATGAAGGTTGAACATGCAAACTCATTGGCTACTGATTAGGCTTGCTACGATAGTCGGTGTGGACGGCGTTCAGAACCAACACCGGTATCATCACTTGCCCACCGCGGCAACTCACCCCACCGTCGATTAGATTTTTTTTAACAATTTTTATAATTTAGCTCAGTTAGAGAACAGACACTACAATTAAAACCTGAACGTATCTGCTTGATAAGCCGTGAGCTGAACGAGAGTCGCAGCACAGATCAGCAGCAGGAGTCAGATCTCATTAATCACGAGAGTGAGGAACTGACTGACAAGACGATGGCGGAGTATTTGGTGAAAAAGCACCTATTTAAGCGAATTTGTCATTGTACTGTTTTGTTGTTGTAGCCTGACTTCATCATACTCATATTCTAGACAGAATGTGAGTCTGATACTGCTCCATAGGGCTTTGATTATGAGGCGTGTCTTAACCGAACCAGGGAAAAAAAAAAAACTCTGCACTCAATTGGATAGACCTACAACCAATCAGAGCAGCGCAGTAAGTGACGTATGTTGAGCTACGCATAGTTGTCAACAGAACTCAACTACACGCACACTGGAAGAAGTAGTAAAATAATGCGTGTTGCTTCTTGTACTTGGTTCTCCATGAGTGTCCACGTTCATTCCTATGAAAAAACGCTCGCTCTGCTCCGCACCATAATGAATGCACATGCGGAGATGCGCGCATTTTACTTTCGCCTTTAAATTAGCGATTTAAAAGCCTCCACCGGTGATACCGGTATTATCGATGTTAATAATAATAATAATTCATTACATTTATATAGCGCTTTTCTTGGCACTCAAAGCGCTTCACATGGAAGGGGGAATATCCTCAACCACCACCAATGTGCAGCTCCACCTGGTTGATGCGACGGCAGCCATATTGCACCAGAGCGCCCACCACACACCAGCTTACTGGAGGAGACAGTGATGAAACCAATCAGTATATAGGGATGGTTAGGAGGCCATGATGGACAGAGGCCACTGGGCAAATTTGGCCAGGACACCGGGGTTACACCCCTACTCTTTCCAAAGACATCCTGGGATTTGTAATGACCACAGAGAGTCAGGACCTCGGTTTAACGTCTCATCCGAAGGACAGTGCTCTTTGACAGTATAGTGTCCCCGTCACTACACTGGGGCGTTAGGACCCACACAGAGCACAGGGTGAGCGCCCCCTGCTGGCCTCACTAACACCTCTTCCAGCAGCAACCTGGTTTTCCCAGGAGTCTCCCATCCAGACACTGACCAGCTCAGCCCTGCTTAGCTTCAGTGTCGGACCAGTCTCGGGCTACAGGGTGATATGGCTGCTGGCAGTGTTGTCACGCGTCGATTACCCGGTGGGAAAAACAAATCCTCACCGCCACATCCCTACTACTGATACAACAGGAACCAATCAGCTGTGCCCTATAGATAACGATGCGACTGCAAACAGATTGAGTTAAGGACCTGTTATCCTGAGCCATGACAGAACTCTTCTCTTAAATGTCTGCATTGTACATATGTGTACATTAGTCTTACTGAAGTGTCTGTGTAACCCTCCTGGATGAGGATGTTCCTGGCACAGTTGTTGATGTGTTTAAAGCGGTCGGGTCCCAGCAGAATCCCACCGTACCATCGAGAGACCACCACCAGCACGTTACGCACATCCAGGATCTGTGGGACAGAATGGACAGCAAATGTGAGCGGTGTTTGGCACAGTAAAAAAACTCAATTTAATGACGCATCACTGGCTACGTTTACATGCGACCAAATAATCCGTTAGTAATGGGATTGACGGCTCAATCGGACTGAAAAGCCTTCATGTAAGCTCCTTAATCGATCCGATTGACCTCGACCCGAATGACATTTCGGATTGATTATTCCTTTTCTAATCCGACCGAGAGAACATGTAAACACTTGATCGGATTGAAAACCGACACTGAAAGGACTGCGCATGTGCACTGATGTAGAAATAGCATAATGACAAACAAATAAAGAAGCGATGCAGGAGAATGGTTATTATGCGCGAACAGCAGAAACTCTGCATATTCGTGCAGTGAGCGCATGTCAAAACATCTATATTTGAAGCTTGTGACATATAAACACACACATCAACCCGATCACATGTTCAGCGCTCATGTAAACACTATTCGGATTCATCAACCGGAATCAATTCAGTCCGATCGAAACAAAAGTTGTGCATGTAAACGTAGCCAGTGTTAGACTTAATATTTATCCATTTCTGGTCATAATTTGGAGATGATGAGCATATGAACCATTTATACGACACTATTCAACAGGAGGATCAGCTCGTTCAGCGCGTCACACGTCATTACTCTATTTCTACATCAGCGCACATGCGCAGTCCTTTCAGTTTCGGTTTTCAATCCGATCAGGTGTTTACATGTTGTCTCGATCGGATTAGAAAAGGAATAAAGCTTCCCTTTCAATCCAAAGGAAATGTCATTGGGATCGAGCTCAATCGGATCGATTAAGCAGTTTACTAGAAGGCTTTTCAGTCCGATTGAGCCGTCAATCCCATTACTAACGGATTATTTGGTTGCATGTAAACGTAGCCAGTGGATATTCGTGCAGTGTGTGCATATAAAAAATATATTCTGATTTGAAGCTTGTGACATATAAACGCGGACATCAACCCGATCCCGTTTAGCGTTCATTTAAGCACTATTCAGATTCATCAATTGGAATGAATCTAGTCCGATTGAAACACAAGTCGTGCATGAAAAGATTCACAAATGTTTCCTTCATGCCACATTTTCCCCAAGACGGCACGTAGCCTGTCAGTTCCTGTGTGGGAAAGGAGTTGCTTAAAGGCGCAGAATAGACTAAATATGGCCTTTGAAAAGAATGACAGCTCTCAAGTGCCTTTACAGTCCTCGCCTGTTGTGTTTTTCCCAGCGCCGCAGGGGTGAAGCTTGGTGAACGCCGGAGAGAAGGGGAAAATCACTGCCATCTGCACACACTATTAGTAGTATTTTCTTTTTCAAACATGCCGTCACATTCAGAAAACAGGAAATAGTGGGATGAACTCCAAGAGGCTGAATGATCGCATGTGAACGGCTGTTAGTTTTCATTAATGCACCAAGACAGAGGTCAATAAAGCTCTCCAACAGGCCATGTTTTATATTTGCATAGCATTTTTTCCATCGAATCCTTTCGAAATTTTGACGAGGCCGGTTCATGAGTTATTTCACATACAGACAAATCTACATGTATTCAGACAGCTTCAACATTTCTCACATTATCACAGTTTATTCGCTATAGTTTAGAAAATGGTAATAAAATATGTCAAGAACTCAGCGTTCTCAGATCAGTGGATATTTGACTGGTTTTGTCCGTCCTTCTGTTAGACTCTCACACATGAATTATGTTGAATATCTGTCAGCTGTTAAATTTAACTACACAATTAGATAATACCAGTTTAGCTCAACCAGTGACCAAGCAATGCTTCATGTTGTTCAGTGTGTGTGTAAAAAGAGCATTAGCAATTACAGAAAACACACTTCAGCGAAACATGATCAGCTCAAAGTGGAGGAATCATTATTGTTTCTACATTTGTATGTCACTGGTAGTCACTGAATGCAGAATATTTGGGGTATAATACGTCACAGTTTACTTTATTTTGCTCTCCTCACTTACATAAATAAACTATAGTGTCCTGCACACACTAGTAATAAAAAAATATCAAAATTTATATCCGCTGTCTGAAAAGTTTTTGGTTTGACTGTAGAAAGCATAAAACAACAAATAAAGCCGTTTCACTCGGATGCGAAAATTGAAGTCGCTGGAGTACCTGTGTATCAAAGTTATAAATGAGGTGTCCGTCAACTGAAGGCACATCGAAACTCATAATACATGTTCAAATCAAAACCACCCGCGACAAACTAAACCACACTTCATTGAAGATCATTTGAAAAACACCAGCACAGATGCGCCGTCTCCTGAGTCTAACGAACATCACGACTTGTTTCTCGCAGAGGTTATTGACGGGAAAGCTGTATCGAGATTACAGTGTCGTATTTCACACTGGAGGCTTCTGATGCCTTTAATCAGAGAAGGGGAGATCAGAGGAAAGATTATGGATGAATGACAGATCCGTGTGCAAATATCTGACATCGCAAGAATGGAATTGGGATCAAGACAGGAGGAGCGCATGGATAATCCCACAGCATATCAACAAGCCTGCTAAAATGATCCATTGACTTTGAATACGTGCACAGCTTGAGGAACGCTTCAGGATCCGGGGCTGTAAAGCACTGTTACTAACCCTTTACCGAGTCCTGCAGGCACAGGCTTTAGTAAATACATGAATTGGGGATATACACTACTGGTCAAAAGTTTAGAATAATTATGATTGTTTTTAATACTCTTGAGAGAAGTCTTTTGTGTTCACCAAGGCTGCGTTTATTGGATGAAAAATACAGTAAAAACGGTGAAATAATACTAAATTTTGAGATAACTGTTTTCTATTTGAATATATTGAAAAATGTCATTTATTATATCACAGGAATAAATTACATTTCACAATATATTAAAATAGAAAACTACTCTTTTAAATTGTAAATGTATTCCACAATATTACTGTTTTTACTGTTTTTTTCATCAAATAAATACAGCCTGTGAAGCAAAAATCATTGCAGTAAATCGAGCTGATTAAATCTAACGATCGCTTATCATATCACGTCAAACCGTGCAAATTATACGTTGTTCTCAAATTGTTAATGTTCAACATCAGCATTGCGTGACTGCATTAAAAGCCCTTCAGATATGAGCCTTGTTTTCGCATGCCATTGCAGTCTCTTTTCCCAAACTCTCAGTCCGAAGTCTTCTGCATGTTACAGCGGGTGAATCTGTTGTCACTGGTGATCGTCGTTTGAACCTTTCTGGATCCGCCATCAAATTGATAAGTTTAATTATATCCAGTTCTGTGAGAAAAGGCTATAAATCTCCAACATCCTCACACGCAATATAGCTTATACTAGCCGAGACTCTTCTTTATGTGGACAGATGTGTGTGTGCAGATGTGTGTGTGCAGATGTGTGTGTACAGGTGTGTGTGTACAGGTGTGTGTGTGCAGATGTGTGTGGGCAGATGTGTGTGTACAGGTGTGTGTGTACAGGTGTGTGTGGGCAGATGTGTGTGTTGAGGTGTGTGTGTACAGATGTGACGTAATGACGCAAAGACATGCTCGAATCTCCCGCTGAAATCCACCAGTCCCACTGGAGTTAAAAACATTATTACAATCTTACCGCTGTGAGTCGAGCTACGGCAAGCAGAGAGCGCTGAACACTGGCTGGATATGTACTTGCTCAAATTTATTTTTTGATAATTTTGAACCCAAAAAAGTTACGGACTGGAGCTTTAAATATTGTGAAAATTTAAAATAACTGTTTTCTATTTTAATATATTTTAAAGTGTAATTTATTCCTGTGATCAAAGCTGTATTTTCAGCATCATTACTCCAGTCTTCAGTGTCACATGATCCTTCAGAAATCACTCTAATATGATGCTTCATTCCTGTCACAGGAATTCATTTAATTTCCCAATATATTTAAATAGAAAACCACTCTTTTAAATAGTAAAAATATTTCACGATATTACCATTTTTACTGCATTTTTCATTAAATAAATGCAGCCTTGGTAAGCATTTTACATGATATATTTGACCTGGGCATTTCATGTTCTTTGGTTGTATATCGGTTCGTATGGTTTGGCTGTATGGAAAAGACGGCTTAAGCAACGTTTGAAAACTCTCCTTTTGAAAGACATGTACGTTTTTGGGTGAAACCTTTAAAAGAACTGAGCAAAGTAGAACTCATAATGTCTTGAATAACATCCGCTAGCCAATATGTCAGCTGACACAAACACACATTTACCTGCAAAAGATGCAGCAATCGCCCCCCCGCAGCAGTTTCTCCATCATCCTCACAGTCCTGCAGGAAAGAGTCTTTATCCTCCAAGTAGATCCTGATGAAAACATGAGGGGATTTGGAAATAAATGTGGGAAAAACTTGGCCTCAGTGGCCACTTTCCTCAAAACAGCCTGCAGGGACTCTCCCTCGCATTATGCCGTGTTTGCGAGGCGTCTGGGAGTATTTCAGAGCGAAATTGGAAGAGGATTTGGATGAGGTATAATATCAGGCACAGGGAGGAGTGTGGGAAATTAGGACGCCCCGCTGAGGGTTTTTGGCTCGACGCTGAGGGTTTTGAGACCACACGGTCCATCATTTGGGGAATAGCAGTGTTGACAGTCAGTTCACTAACAGAGACATCGCTGCCCGGAGAGACCTTTCACTACGGCTCATCATATGTGTCGTAGACGCGAATGGAGAATCTCATGTGAATGATCGGTGTTAAGTCACAGTTGAAATCAAGTTTCCTATTAACCCTCTGGTGCTCTTCGTGTGTCGGGCAAAAATGACCGATTTTTTTTTCTTCAATGAAATGAATGTACTATATTTTAGTTTGATAATGTTTTTTATTTATTTTTTTTGCACTTTTAGGGGATTTTAGGATACTAAATTATATTTACGCTGTATTAATAATCCATTTATTCACTTTTTGAGTATAGCAACAGACTGAAGTTTGATCTCTTTTCAAGGACGACACTTGCCGACGTGAAAAAAGTTTAAAAAAGTGAACTTAAAAAAACTTACAGAATTGTACATTTATTGTTATGAAAAATGCACAAAAATACTACTTTCAATTTTAATATGAAATATATATTTTCAAAAACACGTTTTTGTAGAGCACCAGATTTATGAAAGTATGTTTTAACAAAGCAAGAAGACCTTTCATGAGATAAAAGTTGCTAAGCTCTTTTAAGTATTGGTGTTATCATTCACGTCCATGGCACAAACAATGCAGTCTCACTGTACGTACTTAATGTGGTGGTTCTAAACTTTCATTTTCAAGGGGCCGATAGAGCGATAGAGAGACATTTTAAAGTCCCCTGTGGTGAAAATCCAGCGTTTAATGTTGTTTATGTGTCTATGTGGTGTTTTTAATACGCTTTAAGACACACCGTGTGTGAGTTCATAAGTCGACAGCATTGCTGAGTATTTCCTGCTTAAAACTGCAGTGAACCAAAGACAGTCTCAAACACACGGTTTGAAATCGCTGGTGTTTCTGACGTCACAAACGACCTTGTAACCAATCAGATCAACGTGTGATCGTCAACCAGTGGATCTCTGAGCTGAGTGAGTGAGTGGAGGCGGGGCTCATTTGCATATTCATAGAACCACGCATACTAAATGAGGCGAGGGTGTCGAGTTACATTCAATGCACTTTTATGATGGATAGATGCACTTTTATGATGGACAGATGCACTTTTATGATGGATAGATGCACTTTTATGATGGATGGATGCACTTTTATGATGGATAGATGCACTTTTATGATGGATAGATGCTCTTTTATGATGAATAGATGCAGTTTTATGATGGACAGATGCACTTTTATGATGGACAGATGCACTTTTATGATGAATATATGCACTTTTATGATGGATATATACACTTTTATGATGGATATATGCACTTTTATGATGGATAGATGCACTTTTATGATGGATAGATGCACTTTTATGATGGACAGATGCACTTTTATGATGGATAGATGCACTTTTATGATGGATAGATGCTCTTTTATGATGGATGGATGCACTTTTATGATGGATAGATGCACTTTTATGATGGATAGATGCACTTTTATGATGGATGGATGCACTTTTATGATGGATAGATGCACTTTTATGATGGACAGATGCACTTTTATGATGGATATATGCACTTTTATGATGGATGGATGCACTTTTATGATGGACAGATGCACTTTTTTTGGACTTCAAAATCAGATGTGCCATTCACTGCCATTATAAAGCCAGGATTTCTTAATATAACTGCGATTGTATTCGTCTGAAAGAAGAATGTCATATACACCTAGGATGGCTTGAGGGTGAAGAAATCATGGGCTAATTTTCATTTTTGGGTGAACTAACCAGTGATCCGCGGGTCAATGTATAGAGAACCCGCACCCGACCGACGTTTTCAACTAACCCGCCCGCAACTCGGGCCGCAAAAAAAAGTATGAAAATATTGTACCCGACCCGCTTCCTGACCGCATTTTTTAAAAGTAGTAAATGCTCATCGTAGCGTCATTGGGCCATAGACGTGTAACAACACAGCATCGCAAGAAGACATACACATAACAAAGCCAGGATCTTTCATTATTTCGGAGCTTCCACTCCCCAGTCTTCACCCTTTCTCTTGCTGCCTCCATCTCTCTGCAGTGATCATGGACATGGCCGGTTCGTGAACGAATCGTTCTTTTGAACCGGTTCTTTTTAGTGAACCGGTCGAACCAGTACACTAAATCGAACTGAATCGTTCGAAACAGTTCGCGTCTTGCGTCAGTGCTGATCCACAAGTTACTAAAGTTACTCACTTTCAGACATGCCTGACAGTCCCTCCGAATCGAAATAAACCAATATCCGAAGTATATTTTACTCCAGGAACAGTTCACTGAACTGAGACATGTTGGTGCCACTGCTGAGAGAAGTGATGAGCACGAGCAGCTGATACTGCGCATCCGCGTACTACCGAACGCACAGGTACAGTGGTTCTCGGATCACCAGTACAGAACCGAGAACTGTTGACTGAGCTTGTGTGTCATCTTCGTGCCAGTTATTCAGCCAATAAAGTGTAGGCCTATATATTTCATAGAAAATTATGTCTAGTACTATATAAATACAAAGGTTTAATTTGCATCTTTTTTCAAACGACCCGACCGACCGCGACCCGAATATCATTAAAAATATTTTTGGATGACTCGTGCACCCGCTCATTTTGGAGCAACCCGCGCATCACTGGAACTAACCCTTTAATTGTGCAGCTCTAATATCTTTATAGTTATAGTTATCGTCTTTAGTGTGAACAACCTAGAGTGAAAGGCTTCACAGAAGGGATTTTGGATTAGTCTTTGTATAGCACTCTATAAAACAGAAAATACTGTCAACAGCCAAAAAAAGGGAATAAAATGTTGTATAAAATCATGCTAATGAAATATGAACAAACCCTTCAGAATACAGACAGGAATAAAACTGTAAAGTTTGGTGTATTTAAGAGCTGCTGAAATGGAGAACAAAACTCATTTGAAGAAAACGGCCTTTAAATATATTAATGGAAACCTACAGAGGCAAATAGATAAAGTGCAATAAAATAAATACTTAAATGTGTTTTTGGATCTTTCCACTACATTATTAAAAGCCAAACAGCCCAAAAACTCAAAATTGACTAGTGCATAAAAAAAAAAATCATGTTTTTGCCTTAAATTCAACACTAGCCATGTAATTTAAAAAAGCAACAAAAACAAAAAAACAAAACAATATTACTTACAACTGTGTTTTACAATCTGCATTTGAACACTTATTTTACCCTTTTTGTGAGTCTCCTGTTTTAGCAAATTTAGCTAAAGAATATCTGACTTATTCTGTGATTGGTTGGAACACTATTTATTTTGGTTTTGAGTGGTTGGTGAACCCATTGTTGTTGTGTGCAGATCTCAGAGCCGAGGCTGCCCACAGAGACGCGGTGTTTACGGCCTGCTTATGGGGCGGGCAGCGGATCGCTAGGAAAGATTAGATGAATGTCATCATTTATGTTTGGGCCTGAAATCGCTGATACAACCTTTAAAGTCTCAAGCTGTTAATAAAAGCCAATCCAATCTTTCTGAAGTTAATGACAGACAGCAGTCAAAATTTAATCACCAATGATCTTGTAACTTGTAATTAAAACATCAGCTTTACTTTGAGGTTTTGGGCGGCTCCAGGCTTCACCTTCCCAAACAGGGTTGAGAACGGAAAACCCTTGCGTCCTCATACGGGCTTCGGGAACATGCTGAATGTCAATATCACCTGTGGTTTAATCTCACACACACACACTCCTCCCCCACTGTATGTCACTGATCATGTCCTGAGGAACCACCCGGGGCGACGCTCGCATAACAACACACACGTCACGCACAAACATTACATTTCTTATCTCGTCAATGCATAACTCGAAATGCATAAATAATTGAAATACTGCCTGCAATTGAATAACAAACTAAGGAAAAAAATGTTCTAAAAGAATCTGCTGTAAATCTGTTGTTCTAAGGAGGTTTTTGAAGCAAAAACATCTCAACTTCCTTAAAGTCTCCGTGTAGTCAATCATTTTATCCCTTAAAACTCATCTTTGATCACCAAAATGACATATTTTTCCTTGAAAAAATGCCTTAAAATATCTTGAGTGTTCTGTGAATATGCAAATGAGCCCCGCCTCCACTCACTCACTCAGCTCAGAGATCCACTGGTTGACGATCACACGTTGATCTGATTGGTTACAAGGTCGTTCGTGACGTCAGAAACACCAGCGATTTCAAACCGTGTGTTTGAGACTGTCTTTGGTTCACTGCAGTTTTAAGGAGAAAATACTCAGCAATGCTGTCGACTTATGAACTCACACACGGTGTGTCTTAAAGCATATTAAAAACACCACATAGACACATAAACAACATTAAACGCTGGATTTTCACCACAGGGGGACTTTAAAACAAGATAAATGTACTTGACAAGCACAATTGCTTTGAAATGTATTAAAATATTTCAATAATTTATCTTGAATTACATTTATTTTTCTTACGACATTGGATTTTTTAAAGTGTAAACGTAAAAATTTACAACATACAAAAACGAGCTAGGCCACGTCTATTAGATGCACATATTACAATGATTTCTTTAAATATCTTAAAAAGTAGCTATAAAATTTCATGGATAAAAATATGAAACGTGCACATTTACGGCAGAAATTATGTACATGAAACAAACTGCACAAATGACTACTTGGAGTATGTAAAGTAAGTTAGGGTTGAACTAATTTGTCTAAAAGAAAAAAATATTTGCTTAGCAACGGCAAAGGATTTTTTTAATGAACTAAAAACAGAAATACCTGTATGCATAGATATTGTGTGTGGCGCTTGCAATCTTCTTGTTTTCATATAAATTATTCAGAACCCGCTGAACCTGTAGGAAAATAAATAAATAAATAAATATAAAAACATGTCCAACAACATATGTGCACTCCAAACCAGACACTATTCCAACATAACTGGAGTCAGAATATAAGTATATTCACACAATGACTGAAAGAGGAAAGAGGCTGCAAGCAACAGAACATTTCACAGTGATGCAACACCGACCGCCGATACACACACACACACACACACACACAGGCTTATTTTCCAGTCTCTGCTCATCTTTAATGGACTGCAGGATTGTTTCATAAACAGGAGATGACATTATGACGAGAATGTATGTGTTAGATGAGTGTGTGCATAACATATTGACGCTCATAAAACACTATTTCAAAAAACACGAGTGGACTTGAAGCGCAACTTATTACTGCGCCGTTGACCAATTCCTGCCGCAACAGGTCTGAGCATATGGTACGACTACAAAACATTCAACTAAATATAGCAGCGTAAAACAAGAACACAACCTAAAGTTATATTAAATACAAGAGCGTTTCAACAAGCCAGATAACCAATACATTTATTCACGTATGGATACAACTGAAAGCAGGTTTAATTTGAAAGCAAAATGCAGAACTGTTTATGTTTGACAGTGTTGGGGGCAACGCCATGTAATCAGATTACCTTTCAAAGTAATGAAAACATTAACATAAAAATGTGTCCGATATATTAAAGACAATAAATTATGGATTATTTCCTTCAGCTGAGACGATTCAGATTCACACTGTTCACCATAATGGTTTTAAATTGCTTGAAATATGAAAGAAAAATACAGTAAAGTGCAACATGTGCAAGTCTGCCATATCAGCTACATAAAATTATAATGAGAACATCATTATTAATGTGTCTGGGACATGGCTTTTCATGGTGAGACTTTTGTTTTTATAATCAGGCTCTCAAAATTATATAAAACTTTGTATTTAGATTTATCGCCCAATATATCGGTTATCGGATTTCAAATATAAGGAATTATTGGTTATCGGTATCGGAGGAAATTTTCATATCGGTCCTATTCATATCTCAAAATTATATAAAACTTTGGATTTATTTGATTTGATTTTATTTGATTTTATTTTATTTGTCCTCGAGAGGAAATTTGTTTCCACCATCGATGCGTATAATACAAAACACACATAGCATACTGAAAAACATAACATATAACCTCTACAAAACAAAAACAAAAAGAGAGCATACCTGACGTATCACTGATTCCCTATGTATTTAGGGCTCGTATGGATACAGGAATAAAACTTTTACTGAACTTGGCTTTTCTACACATCGGTAGCCTATACCTACGGCCAGAAGGCAGGAGAATAAAATATTTATACAGAGGATGTTCTGGGTCATTTATGATTTTTTGTGCCTTGCGCAACGTTAATGTCGAAATGCTCTCCGATAGATTAGGGGTAGGGATACCAATAATTTTACTTGCTAATTTAGTTATCTTTAAAAATTTGTTCTTATTGGTAACTGTAAGCATATAAAAAAAACAAATGGCCCCATACGTAAGGACTGGCTCAATAATACTGCGATACAGAATCAGAAGAAGTCGTGGCTGAACAGACAAATGCCTAAGTTTACGAATAGCTGTCAGTCTTTGTTGACAGCGTTTGTAAACTCCTAGAGTGTGCTGATTAAAATTGAGATTTCGGTCCAAAATAATGCCAAGATATTTGAAATGATCTACTCTCTCAACTATCTCTCCATCAATGAAAATGCTGGAAGAATGGATCTGTGCTTTTGAGGTGCTAAAGACCAATTCCTTAGTCTTTAAAATATTGAGGTGCAGAAAGTTATCCTCACACCACGTTCTAAAATGTGCTGTAGAACGTTGATAGTCCAAGAAAGAGTCATTGTCCTCATTAAGCAGAGCAAGAATGGCTGTATCATCTGCATATTTAAAATAATGAGTTGTTGTAAATGAACTCTGACAGTCATTTGTATAAAGACTAAAGAGGAATGGACTAAGTACGCACCCCTGGGGGGCGCCGGTATTGAGGACAATGGGTGGTGATAGTGCATTGCCCACCTTAACCACTTGAGGTCTATTTGAAAGAAAATTATGGATCCAATATATTAGAGATGATGGAACTTGCATTCTCTGTAGTTTCCGTATCACCTGGTGACGCTGAATCGAATTAAAGGCGGAACTAAAATCAATAAAAAGAAGTCTGGCATAATTCCCAGAAGTGTCCAGATGTTGAAGTAGACAATGCAAGAGACAGGCCACTGCATCATCTGTCCCTCTCTTCTCCTTGTATGCAAATTGTAGACAATCCAAAGATGATGTCACATATGGAAGCATAATGTTTTTAATGATTTTCTCAAAACATTTAATTATAATAGAGGTTAATGATACAGGCCTGTAGTGATTCAACTCCGATGGATGCATATCTTTTGGAACAGGAATGACCATTGATGATTTCCATTTGACAGGTATTGTTGAAGTGCTGAGTGAACAAAGAAAGAGTGAATGAAGAATAGGGGTTAGTTCCAGGGCACAGCTTTTCAAGACCCGGCCCGGAATACCATCTGGCCCAAGGGCCTTATTTGGTTTGCACTTAATGAGCTGGGAATAGACATCCTGCCTGGTTAGAAGGGACTCATAGTTCAACTCTTGGATGGGCAAAGAATCCAAAAGGCTATTGCACTCTGCTGAAAAGTCAGATGTATCAAAACGGGCATAAAACTTATTAAGACTACTTGCAAACGTGGTGGGATCTGGTACACAAGTAGTCTGTTTAGAAGCTTGTCCAGTAAGAGTCCTAACGCGCTGGAATGCCTGCTTGGTGTTCATATTTGCAAAATCCTGCTCCAGTTTGTTTTTATAATTATTTTTCGCTTTAAAGATTTCATTTTTGATATCCTGATTTATTTTTTTGAGATCAGCAAAATCCTTTTGCCTAAAGGCAAGTTTCTTCTTCTTGAAAAGATATTTTATCTGTGAATTAATCCATGGTTTTGAGTTGGAATATGTTCTGATAGTCTTTACTGGTATCACAAGATCCATACAGAATTTAATGTAATCTGTAATAACCAAAACCTGCACATCCAGGTCTCCCTCAAAGACTTCCCAGTCTGTGCATGCAAAACAGCCTTGAAGGCATGCAATAGCATCTTCCGACCACTGGGGGATGCTACGTATTATCGGTTTGCATTGTTTCAGCCGTTGTTTGTAAACAGGAAGTAAATGAATAACATTGTGATCCGCTAACCCTAGCGGTGGGAGAGCTCTAGCTTTAAATGCTTCCGAAATGTTACTGTAACACAAATCTATAGTTTTATTTAATCTCGTTGGGACATCCACATGTTGATTGAAGGCTGGTAATGAGTAGTCAAGCCGACAGCTGTTAAAATCACCAAGAAGTAGCACTGGAGCATCCGGGTATTTGCTGAGCATAGCCTGTGTATTTTGGGCTATCTGCTCAGCCGCTGCCTTGACATTGGCACTTGGTGGAACATATACACAGCTAAGCACAACAGTCGGGAATTCCCTAGGGAGATAGAAAGCACGGGCGGAAAGGGTGAGCAGCTCCAGGTTTGGATTACAGATCTTCTCATGTACTTTGATGTTAGTGCACCAGCGCGAGTTGATGTACATGCACACCCCACCTCCACGCTCTTTCCCAGAGTTACTGTTCCTGTCTGCCCGGAAAATCTCAAAGCCATCCAGGCTAACCTCGGTGTCAGGGACAGACTCATCTAGCCAAGACTCAGTCAAAGCAAAAACACATGCCTCCCTGAACGATGCATCCGTGAGACATTTAGCATGCAACAAATCCATTTTATTTCTCAATGAACGAACATTTGAGAGAATCAATGAAGGTAACGGAGGTTTAAAAGGACGTCTTCTAAGTCTGCATCGCACCCCTCCTCGCCTTCCTCTTTTCCTCTTTAAGCTTGGTGTTGGAATTAGCTCAGGAGGAATGATCATAGATGGAATCAGTTGGCAGTGGATAGAGTTGCGCAGAGATAGAAGGTCCTCCCGGGAATAGGTGAGTCCATGCCATGCTCCAACATCCTCCAATTGAATAGTCCATACCACGGAGTCAGATACAATCCATGTAATTAGAAGAAAAGTCCAAAACCACTTTGTCCAATTTCCCATGATGTTTTGTCGTAATACACTCTCGAAATTAACAAAAAATAAACTCAAACAATCCATACAGACAAACGCACCGACAGTGCCGTCGCAGCTAACGCATGCGCCAGGATATCAGGATTAAGGCTTTATATTAAGGCTAAATATTTAGATCGGCCAATATATCGGTTATTGGATTTCAAATATAAAGAATTATCGGTTATCGGTATCGGTTAAAATTTTCATATCGGTCCTATTCCTATTCATATCGCAAAATCATATAAAACTTTGTATTTAGATTTATCGGCCAATATATCGGTTATTGGATTTCAAATATAAAGAATTGTCAGTTATCGGTATCGGTTAAAATTTAAATTATTTAGGAATAATTTTATCCCTAAAATAAATGTATTTCGGTATAGGTTTTTTTTACTAGGGCAGTGTGAAACTGGAACATTGTCACGTCTGAATAGAACAAATCTTCTACAAAATGCCTCTTAAATCGAACACAACGAAGCGATGAGCTGAACAAGTAAAGAGGAATAAATTAATTGTACAGTATGTCAGGTGCGTGTACAACAACGTTGCGTATGAATCTGGGAGCTTATGAAAGAAGAAACACATCCCTGACACGAATTCAGTGAACTTTACAAGGACTTACAGGCAATATCTGGCTTTGTTATGAACATTTTGTCCGATAACAGATAAATCTTTATTTTCTAAGCCGATAACCGATATATATATATTAGCCGATAAATCTAAATCCAAAGTTTTATATAATTTTAAGAGCCTGATTACATCTCACCAGTAAAAGCCATGTCTCAAGCTTTGCTAAAAGAAGCAGCCGGGCGAGAGTGACCAGATGTTGAGTGTAAATCTATTTTGTCCACAACACCAAGGACTTCAGATATCGCCGTAAGAACCCTGAGAAGGACTTTCTGTCCATCAAAATGGGTTTCAGCCTATTTGTGCTGAGTGTCCCTCCATTATTGACCAAGAAAGAGAGTAAAAAATGATCCAGAGTGCTTTTCCGTACAGCCGGTCTGAAGCCACAGAGCAACAAAACCACAGCACCATGACAGCAGTTTCATTCACAAATCAAGAACACACCAAGCCTAATGCTAATGAATATTTCAGACGGCGCACTTCCCCAAAGATCGAAGCCTCTATCAGCACGATTCATCTGTTTTCTCTCTGGCTGATACTCTCTCAGTGAGCACCTGTGTCAGGCGGAGGATAATGAGATATCTTTTGAATTCAAATGTTGCCTTTTTATCAGCGTCGATCTAAACCAAATCGCAGAAAACACATCCTTTAAAAAGTAAAAACCCCATTGATAGTTCCTCTGAGGTTGTGCTCGTCTATTGTGGAGACGTCTTTGTGTGGAACGGAAATCTAATTAAATGTTTTGAGATCTGCAGCTTGTGAAGATGCTTGAGGTTTTTTCCCTGAACAAACAGGTGTGTGTTGTTCCCTGGCGTCTTCGGTTCATAGACAAACTCATTTACAAAACTTCTGTCAACAATAACCTTTTATGAAAATTAGAGCCCAGCCAAACTTTGAAGTTCCTGCTGATAACACAATATCAAGCAAGCAAAGATCAAAAAGGCCTCTGAAATCCTAACAGAACTACAAAGTGAATAAGAGAAATGCCTTGCGAATGCTTTCCCGTGGCCTTGTTTGTGTGGAACGAGTGCGTCTGAAGCACTCAGACAAACCCTCTCAGCTGCTCGACTCAACTCAACATATACATTGATTTTATATCAAGCTTGTCTGGCTAATTTCAGTGTGATAAGGTTGTTCGGTTTGCTTCAGGGCGTCTGTATGGTACTGCACCATAACACCGATGATTGTCCAACAAGAATCCAGACGACTCATTCAGGAAAAAAAATAGCAATTACTATACTTTTACATGTTCTCTCATGCGAAAACAGATATTCTGCTCATCAGAAGTGCTTCTAACATGGATAAAATCACCTTTAACCCGTTTAATCCCAAAGTTTTTCCCAGATGTGAAAATATCCAAGTGAGGTTTCATTAGTTGCCCCTTGAAATAAGCAATAATTATTTGTTTTAATTTTTATGAAAAAGTGTGTTCGGTCACATTTGTGATATTGTGTATGCTGAAAATTCTCATATAGCCTATACCAGCCCGGTTATTTAACACATTTTAAACTCTTTTATGTCATTTTAGGGTTACTAATAAACATAAAAACACTTGTAGGTGTATACTGTGTTGAAGTATGGGGTAACACCTACAAAACCACCCTACAAACATTAAATACAATACAAAAAAAAGCAATTGGAATAGTAAATAAAGTTAAGTAGGATATCATGAGCATACCAATTTACTGTTTTTAAAATTACATACTTTAAAATGTAAAGATCTGGTGGAATTCAAGACTGCACAAATAATACATAAAGCATAAAAAATACATTAAAAAAATAAACAGCAGCCTGGAAATACAACAACTTTTCACAGATAGAGAGGGGCTTTTAATCTGAGTGCCTGGACAAAGCTCAAAAGTATGTGTGTTTCGATCTGTGGGGTGCGTTTGTGGAAGGGTCTGAACAAATCCATTAACAAAGTTGCAATTTTTAAAAAATAAAAGGTACAAAAAAATGTATTTTGGAAAAGTACAGAAGTGGGGAGTGTGAGTGAAAATTCAACACTTGTAAAAGCTGATTTATTTATTTTTATTCTTATCTTAATAGCTAGATAGAGTAGGATGTAAATTGGTTTAGTATTTTTGTATTATTTAAAATGGTATGCCTGATTTTTCTTCATATTTTCTTGGTTTGATTGTGACTTGGTTTTGGTCAGTACTGGGGGATTCGAACACGTTGAATATTATGTTGAAATATTGTTTTGTTTATTTTGTTATATTTTTTTAGTCGTTTGCATATTTCATTGATGTGTTTCTTTCTTTTTAATAGTTTGAAATAAATAATTTCAATTCAAGAATGAAACTGCTGTGGTCATGTGACATTTTGCACTCACCGTGTGAAACAACACAACTGTAACTGAGAGCCTTTTATTCTCTCAATATTGCCAGAAATGCACTAAAACAGCTGTCAATAACACCATTATATCTTCATAAATGAACACTTTCTTTACGGTCACTATTGTGTCCGGTGGCATTAAATGGGTTTTAAAGCTCCCAGAATAACATCACATCTCAAATCCAATCATAAAAACACAATGAGGAACTAAAAGACTGAATAAAAGGAAAGATAATAGGGAACACTAATGGTCTTCTATCGGAGCAGATTATAAAGAGTAATACATATATATATTAATATGAACACATCTAGAGCATATGACGTTAATCAAGCACTCCGTCTGTCTGAAACATCATCTACCGTCTCATTTCACAGAAAGAGCTGTAATTTAATTCCTCACTTGTCTGGGGGATTTCAAGCCAGTTTTTATATAAAGCTCCTCATTTGCATTTAGCCGTATTATAGTGAAAATGATCTCGGAACTGCAAATGCTTTAAACACACCTGTGCATAAAAACACAGCATTAAAGAAGAGAACAAGATCAGCGCTCGGCACACTTACAATGTGAACAAAACACACAGTGACAGATTAACTTGATATCGAGACATGATTATTTATGCCACTCCATTCACCAAATGATACGTTTCATCTCTATCTCAACTCTTTCCACACCAGCGCTTTTGATTATTTTCACAAAAATGTAATGGCCACCAGATTTAGTTTGTATCTGAACATGCAATTTATCAAAAGAAAGAACAGAGCCTCTGCTTTAAACAAAAACTTCATACATTTTTTTTTTATCAACACTTGAATGTGGGTGAGTTTCATAAAACAACAAAATTTTGAACAAAAAGATGAGAAAATATTGTTTTTTCAAAGACTAATGTGCATAAGCAATGCTTTAATCGCTTGTTTCTGCTTCTTCTGTGTTTTGATCAGGAGATTCAGTGCTCTTTCTGAAGAGGTGTAACAGCGCCCCCTACCGTATAACTACGGAGCCCGTATAAAGGGACGCTATATCTTTGAGCTAAACGTTGTTAAAACACAAACGACACCTATTTACAATCACAGTAACCTAGACAACGAGCTACAACCCAATTCTCCTCAAAACGAGCTTGAGTCGTTAGGCCAAGGGCCGCCCCCTTCTCTGCATTCTGGGGTGACAAGAGTAATGCAGCGTGGTGCAGAGGCATGGTTTATAAAGATCCTGGGTTAGGCCTTAAATAGGCCTCCCCGGTACAATGTGTCTTTATTGAGTAGGGTTAGGCCGTCTTTCGCCTCAAACGAAGAGACTGGGTCTGTCTGCCCGACCCTGCCGTGCAGAACTAGCATACGGATCTGGGCCGCCAGTATAGGTTTCACTTACCTCTCGTTGGGTTGTAGGTGTTTTGGTTCACAAACAAGCCCCACTCCCCTAGGTTGGGCACAGAAAAATGTTCTGTCAGCCCTAGAGCCGCTGGCAGGCCCGCACCCTGGTAAACCTCAGGGTGAGGTGGGAGTATTCCCTTGCGATACGGGGTAGGTCGGAGTACTTCACTTTCAGTTCTGTATTATCCTACCTCGCACCACTATAGCTCGGGTCGAGCGGAAAGTTCTAGCCTTCACTTCTTTTTTGGTCGAAGTACGCTCCCATGAAGCCAGAGCATTGCCATGAGCTGACGCCCATGCGTAGAGATGGTAAGCCCCTGATTCTGGGGCCTCCGTTGAAGAAGACTGGAGTATGTTGTTGTACTCCCCTTGTTTTAAGGGTAAATGCTCTCTTGCTGAGTACACTGCCATGGGCAATGTGATTAGGCACCAGGATACTGTAGGCGCCGAGTAAACAGCTTATCTGCCAACGAAGGCTGGGCCGTTAGGTAGTAGGCCTCAGCAGGCCTCCTTGAATGGGAAGCCCCCAAGAGAGCGCTGTAGGCCAGCTTACATCACGTGGTTGGCCTTGGTGATTCTGGCAGTTGACTCACTTAGACAGGCCTCCTCGGAGTTGAGTCCCGACATTGTGGGGCATACTTTATAGCCGATACCAGGTAGCTAGCCGTATTAGGCCTCCTGTGGCTGGACCCAATAGTTATGTTGGTGTAGTATGGTTCCCAACAGTGTAACTTTGTAGCAGAATTGACTTGCTATCAGCTAGTAGGCCCAACCAGGCCTCCCTGATAGGCGAGTCCCCAGCTGGCTGGCCTTATGCCGAGTTCAGACTGCACGATTTTCAAAATAATCGTGTCACTGTTGTTTTCACACTGCATGACTATCTGGGGTAACATTCAGTTGCTGCTATGTTCACACTGCACGATGGATCGGCGACAGGAGGTTTCACACTGCATGACTTTACAAAAGAAAGAATCGCCGACAACTTCTGCCTGGTCCGCAAACTACGTTTCACAACCAATTAAACGCGAGAAGTGATACGGAAATAACGCAAGATCACGTGTGCGTCAGACCGGAGTTCTCGCTCGACACTGAATTTGTTATTAAAAATTATAGCCTACAAGAAGATTGCGATCCAAATTGTCTGTGCGCTGATTTGTTGCGAAAATTAGAAAAATAAACAGTTTATGCAGGAGGAAATGGTTGGGAAGACGAGGGGAGCAACTGTGTTTTGCAAAGAGAGTTGGGGATAAATAAATAATTTTGTTGTTGCTGCTGGTCATGCAAATGTTTGTGCTTTGTTTCTGTTTGATATAATTGTAAATATAGGCCTATCTATTAAAATACTGATATTCTTGTCTATAACTCCTCCCCGAACATCCTGCTGTCCTGTATCTTGCTCTCTCATTGGCTGTCGGTCATCGCCGATGTAGTTTTCAGTCAGAACACTTTCACACAGCAGGATTGTGAATCGCCGACAGGTCCAGATATTTAGCATGCCAAATATCTCACGGGCGTCGGCAACTCGTCTATGATTCTCTCAGATCGCGTCTTTGCTCATTCACACTGCGTGATTGTCACTCGCGTGAACGAGCACCGATTTGCCTGTGATTTCGGGCATTTGTCGGCGATTTCTCGAAACCTGTCGGCGAGCCAAAATCGGGGCTAAAATCGTGCAGTCTGAACTCGGCATTAGCAGGGCGCCTTGGAACTATCACCCAGACTCAGGGCTTATAGTTACCAGTTGCTATCAGGTAGTAGGCTCCTCAGGCCTCCCTGAAGGTGAATTCACACTAACGTTGGCTATCAGGTAGTAGGCCTCACCAGACCTCCCTGGAGGCAAGCCCCAAGGACAGGCAATTGGACAGCTAGCCTGACTTACTATCGGGTAGTAGGCCTCACCGGGCCTCCCTGAAGGTGAATTCACACTTAAGATGGTAGTAGGCCTCACCCGGCCTCCCTGAAGGCGAATTTCCACTTACGTTGGCTATCAGGTAGTAGGCCTCACCAGACCTCCCTGGAGGCAAGCCCCAAGGACAGGCAACTGGACAGCTAGCCTGACTTACTATTGGGTAGTAGGCCTCACCGGACCTCCCTGAAGGTGAGTTCCCGCATGCTGTGACTCTCAGGTAGTAGGCCTCACCAGGCCTCCCTGAAGGTGAGTTCCCCACATACTGTGGTTATCAGGTAGTAGGCCTCACCAGGCCTCCCTGAAGGTGAGTTCCCACATGCTGTGGTTATCAGGTAGTAGGCCTCACCAGGCCTCCCTGAAGGTGAGTTCCCCACATACTGTGGTTATCAGGTAGTAGGCCTCACCAGGCCTCCCTGAAGGTGAGTTCCCACATGCTGTGGTTATCAGGTAGTAGGCCTCACCAGGCCTCCCTGTGAGTGGTTTCCTAGCGGTGCTGGATTCAGGAAGCTAGTGGCCTCTTGCTATCAGTTCAGCTGGCCTTAGCAGGCAGCTGCTGAAGGCGAGCTTGTGCCCTCGCTCGACTAAAGTGTTCATTCTCTGCTACTGGTTCCCTCCGTCCTGGTGGACGGCATCAGTGTCTATGTAACTGAGGCCGTCCTGGTGGCATTTCGGGGTGAGTACGTTCCCCTGAATAGTGATTGGCTGGGGTTCCTTCGGGTTCCCTAGCCACATTCCCTATAAGGGACCCCTTCTAATTGGAAGCTGTGGTTCCAGGCCCTGAGCAGGCCCAGGTAGGCCTTTCATTTAACCATGTTTATGGAGCTTTTCCTGCGAGGCTTATAGCTTGGGCTATGACCGTAGGGAATGCTGTCACTGACAGCCCAGTGTGACCTGAGGGTGAGTGGTTCTAGCATTTCATTGAATTGCTGACAGTTGTCACTGCCAATGGGCATGGACTCCCCTTAGCATGGCGGCGTGGGTATATCGTTCCCCAAAGCGTCATTCGACGCAGTGCGAGTTCCCAGTATAACAGTAACCTATGTTCCCTGAGAACAGGGAACGAGACACTGCGTCTCCTTGCCATGCCTCGGGGCCTGCCTACCAAACAGTCCCTTCAGTCGAAAGGATATTGTCACGTTTGCAAGGTGCCCTTTTATTTATGATTCACGGGCTTTCATCAGTGCAGTTCATTTTATGTCTGAGAAATGTGTATGTCTTGTTCGTAATTTCACGACCCGACGTAAATTACGTGATATTAGTTTGAACTGCTACCGCTGATCTAACTATGGAGAATAGAGATATTGAATATTTGATCACAAACAAATTTAAAAAGACATTTAAAAGGACAGATGAATGGACAGAAAGATGGATTTTTGATAGTGATAGGCTAGGACTAGATGAGTGAACTTATATTTATATTGTCTTGATTTATGTGTCGTTTTCTATCAATATTTTGTCAATAAGTGACCAAAAAAAGACATTTTAAAGCAGTTTAAAAATCCGAAAGCCAAAATTGTTTGTGCTTCATCTATTTTAAAGATATTATAAAACCGATTTTGTGTGCCTCATCTAATTTAAAAGCCACTGCTCCACATTAACATGTTATATGAATACATTTTGATTAGACATCACTATTACTATTGCTTATGATAAGTAAACATCAGATAGGAAGTTATTAATGCATCATCATTTGTGCTATGATCATGAATAAAAGCTGAAACACTGCACTACAGCATCTTCAAATCAGCAGCTGGAAGAGTTTATAAGCCCATTGTGTGTTTCACCAATGCACTTCCACTCTTGTTTTCATATTATGCTGGCGGAGCGAATGAAGGACCCGGGCTGAAAATGTAAATAACAGTCAGCGTTTGGCTTCAAGCTGTCAATCACGTGAAGGAGAGTGGAACATGTGTCGGAAATGTCACTGTCTTGCTGGAGGGCAGGGTGTCATTCATCTACTCGATATCAAGCTCACTGTAACGTCCCCAGGCTCTCACATACACACACACACACACACACGCAAGCTCACACACACAATGCCAACACCTGTGCAGTCAGTTTCTGAAAAGCAACTGTCAAGATCTCACACGAGGTGGACTGAAGACGTAGAACACAATACAGCTTACAGGGGGTTTTATACAGGCTGTAATAATGAGACAAGAGCCGTCAGAAGCAGGTGTGTGTGTGTGTGTGTGTCATCCCTCCATAAACCCATCCCTCCATCCATCCATAAACCCATCCATCCCTCCATAAACCCATCCATCCATCCATCCATCCATCCATATACCCATCCCTCCATCCATCCATCCATCCATTGATCCATCAGTCTATCCATCCATCAGTCCATCCATTGATCCATCAGTCTATCCATCCATCAGTCCATCCATTGATCCATCAGTCTATCCATCCATCCATTCATCAGTCCCTCCATCCATCATCCATTCTGCTGGTGTGTTTCCCCTGACACAGGCAGGGATTTGACAGTGAGTCCCAGAAGAGCTGAGAGCGAGCTAGTAGGACTCTAGAGGCCGCACTGATATCCAGACGGCTGTTATCAAACACAGATTCTACGGGCCTGATATCTTTGGCAAGAAAAACGTTTATTTGGAAGGTATAGTGTGATAAAGCGGGTAATGAGTCGCACCTGTTTAGGAGTCACCACTGGGGCCAAATGAGGCTGGAACGTGCTCCGTCTATCTGTGATTGTCTCTCCGTGTTTAATCAGCAGCAGCTCTTCATCTACAACAAAAACAAACAACAAAACCAAGTAAAATCAGTCCTTTGAATGACTGGTCAGCCGCTAATTACTAATTAACTGGGATTGCTTTACACAAGACAAGCGGTGCTTTGAAGGGACTTTGAAAGTCAAAAATACCCTATTTACTTCTCAAAACGCACAGTTTCCCACTTTTCACTCGCAAAATTGACCAATAACGTACTAAGATTCATTCCATATTCATGAAAAAACGTAGGAACTAATGAAACCATACGTCAGAGCTGCGTGATTAATTGTTAAAAGATCACGAACTTGATTCAAACACCCATGCGATCTTATTCCTAAATGACAACGATTTACAAGTCTATTACACCTTTGACAAAATCACAGCGGACATTCAGATCTGTGTTTGATCCAGAGAGAGCAGTTGTCATGCATGAAACAGCTAAACGGTCTTTTCAACCACACAGTATCATTATTCCTGTCTTACAATTATTCAGATTATCACAGAAGTACTGGGAGAAAAGTTTATAGTTTATAGTAAACACTGATGTCTACAGTAGCGCTTAAACTAGAGTAAATCACCTTTTGAAAGTAACTTGATGCTTCAGATAAAGATTGTATTACAATCTACATTACATTACATCATTACACAGGGCTCGAAATTAACTTTTTTACTTGGTAGCACTGGTGCTCCCAACTTCAAAAAGTTAGGAGCACCAGCAAAAATTTAGGAGCACCACAACTACAAATTATGTATTAACAGATTTCATTTCACTGGGGCTTTACACATCATGTGGCCAAGATGTTAAATTTGGTCTTCTGGCTCCATCTCACCCCGATAATATTGGCACATGATTTGTCATTCATGTTAATCGCAACTTCGACATGTTAAATCGTTCTTTTCCCATGAGCTGCAACATAGGTTTAATATAGTGAAGGCAAGCTCTTCTATGGCGATGGTGTAGCCTATGCGGTGTTATATTTGACGTATTAGCTCTGCCAATAGAGAGGAACGACCAGCAGCATCCTGCCGATTAAAAGCCTTAATAATCGAACCTGATGAACCTGATTTGTTTGCCACACACCTGTCCCCACATTTTTTGCTTGGCACTCTATTGCTATTAATATGCTGTATTAATCTTTGTTAATCTTAGTTAATAAAATTACAGCTGTTCATTGTTTGTTCATGTTACTTCACAGTGCATATGTTAACAAATAAAAAACAATTATTTGTAGGCTATTAGTAGGCTAGCCTAAATGTTGAAATGAACATTAACAATGGTTAACAAATTAACAAAGTGCAGTTTATTAATAGTACATGTTAACTAATATAGTTAACTAGAATTTAATAAATGCAACATTATTGTAAAGTGTTAGGCTACCGATTTGTTATACACCGATTCAGACGTCTCGTGAGTTCAGTGTTGGACAGATCAGTTGTTTTAACCATTCATTAAAGTGAATCGGTTCAAATGAGTCATTAGTTCGCGAATCGGACGTGTCATTAGTGGACGTGTGATGAGCATGGTGATGAGGCACATGTTGTGTGATTATCCCGCCAGTTTATTTTTTAGCACAATTCACACTCCGCGGTAATTCAGGAGAAAAAAAACTCCGAATACTCCACGTGAAACTTTGGTCTTCCGCCCTTTTTCTATCGTGTCAAATGATTTTGATTAATGCGCGAGGGAGAGATAAAGACAGCGCTCGTATTGTTTGAAGACGTGAGAGTGCGCGCGCGCGGCCGGGACTCTCTCTCTTACATAGACGCGCCCTGTCAAGCGCGGCAGTCATTCTATTCTACATCACTCACCGATCAAATAAGGCTTTGGCGGCCGCCAAAAAAATTTAATGCAGGAAACCCCCTGGATTGGTTATATAAGTTGGATAGAATGATGGTCCGGCCATCGCGTATCAGCACACAAGGTACACACTGTGAAGTAATTTGCAAACGTTTTTTTAGAGAAATGAAAACAGGTCGCACCACAACCATTATTTGCACTCGCACAAATGCTCCCAAATATATTTTTAGGTCGCACAGATTAAATTTCAGGACCATATGCGACCAAAATGGTCGCAATTTCGAGCCTTGATTACACCAGTAGGTGGCGACGAGTGACTGTTAAAAAATGTATTTGTCTTTGAATCATTCATTCAAGAGATTCGTTCAAAAACGCTGATTCATCCAGTAATGAAACGAGTGAAGTATTTATGAGTGAGTCATTGAATCATTCATTCAAGAGATTTGTTCAAAAACGCTGATTCATCCAGTAATGAAACGAGTGAAGTATTTATGAGTGAGTCATTGAATCATGTTCAAGTTATTTTTTTATTTTTTTAATTCAGATTAATGAAACTTTTTAAATAGACTGCAGCAATTGAGATTTTGTCAGAACCTCTAATAAAATCACACGTTAGTTTGTTTAGTTGTCTATTCAGAATCGTGGGAGAATCATGATCTCGGTTTGAAATTAAAAAATCGTGATTCATAATTTATCCAAAATCGTGCAGCTCTACCACACATAGACAAGAATCACTGTGAGTGGCCTAATAAACGTGCCAACATTAAACTTAACACAGAGATATTTCATCTTACATATATTACATCATTGACAGTGAAAGACTAAGACGAGCTGCATTAGAGGCTTCTCTGTACAAGAGGTCTGTAACTGTGCTTGAACAGGTTTTGAGAATGGCACGCTTGGCATTGATCCAGGATTTTGATGAATGTCTTTAGAGAGATTCATATGTTTGCTGAGACTGATGAAAGGCTGTAATCAGAGCCGATCAGCCCAATACGCACACACTACGCAAGTTGCGTCGGGCCCCGCACATTACTCAAGGCCCCGCTCCCCCTCGTGTCAAAGCGCGTCGATCAAAGTTTACAACTTCAATTAGAAAATGAAGCGGAACTATCCTTCTGGTCTAGCCTGACTCGTCATATACTCAGATGCTAGTCAAAATATGAGTCTGATACGACTCCATTGGGGTGTGATTATGGGCCGTGTTTCAACCGAACCAGGAAAGAAAATGCCTCTGCACTCAATTGAATAGACCAAATCCCGTAGGAAGGACGGCAAAAACATCTTTCCGATCAGCAAATGCCTTGATCGCGGTTCTCTGTTCCTCTTTTAAAATTAATGCGCTGTCTAGTGTCTACATCTTCTATAACAGGTTTATAGATGGCTGAATCTACACATCTCAGTTCTCCAGTGGCGGCCATCTTTGTTGTAAACGAACTCAACCCAAGTGCTCTTTGGTGACGTTGATGATTACGCTACTGTTGTTCATCTGTTCATCATCGTATAAAGCCCGCCCTGACAATTTGATTGGTCCGAACAGCTCTGGTTCGGGCATACTCGCTTCACAACGGACCAAGTCCAGACCGAACTTCCCATTCTCAAATGTTGTGGGCGGGGCAAAGCTCGGCTGGCATCCAGGCTATGTCTGGTCATGGAAAGAGAGGAAAAACACCATGAGAGTGAATTTCGGGAACAGCGATCTGGCAGACTTGTGTTCTCTCCTCTCCACGTTTGATGACAGCAGAGAACAGTAAAGTTAAGATGATGTGCATCTTATATCAATAATTAAATTGGTAGGTCCCCTTAACACAATTTTGCTTAGGGCCCCAGGGAGGTCAGGATCGGCTCTGGCTGTAAAGGATTTATGCAGATGACTAACCTTGGGCAAACGGTCTCTCATTTACAATACTCATATTCATTAAAATCAGAACAAGGTTAAGAACAAATTCAAGCGCATATGCACATGTTGTAAATTAGGTGGACAATTATAAGTGAACAAAAACCAGTGTTTAATGGCAAATTCTCGTTAGGAATGGTGAATGAACAGTGGGACGCACCATCGGAAGCGTCGGAGAAGAGCTGAGCCGACTGATTGGCCAATTTTAAAACGCTGTAGTCTGGAAGATCGTCCTCGTCGTAGTCGTGCTCTTCTTCCTCCGTCATCATCGTCTTCCCCGTTTCTGGTCCTTCTGAAAACAGAAAGATGAAGAACGGCGTAACCTAATCATTTAACAAACCATTGCACATTCCAATCAATTACACAAGGACACGCTGCGGCATGCGAGACATTTGAGTCTAAGAAAACTATGATTAGAGATGAGTGTAAATAATGAAAGGTCAGTGACATCCCTCCACAAGTTTCCTTTATTAATCAGCAAACATGCTTAAATGCAATTAATCCTCAACGTCTCTTTTGATACGGCACGCACTTAAAAGAATCGTAAGGGTCAAAGGGCACATTAAAGCACTTCCATCAAGAGCAGAATATCTAATAACATAAAAATGGAAACATCCCAATGAGCCACATTTATGAAACATGAGCAGAATTTCTGTGTAAGTTTAACAAAAATATATTAATGTGTAAAATGTTGAATGCAACAATCTAGACTCTCAAAAAAAAAAAAAAAAAGGTTCTTTATTGGTATATATGTGGTTTTATGAAGAACATGCATGGAACCTTTCCATTGGTTCTTTAGATTGTTAAAATGTTCTTCACATTAAGAAAAATTGTTATTTTAATGTCAGTGTCAATGCCACAGGTAAAACAACACATGTTGACCAATGTGCTTTACATCATTTGTAACATACATCACATCAAATAACATACATCACACCACAATAAGACATAATATGATGGTGCGAGACCATTCAAGGATTTTTACACTAATAAAAGGAGTTTAAAATCAACTCTGTAACGTACCAGAAGCCAGTGTAATGAAACCAAGGTTCTCGTTTTTTAATACCTTTGAACCTTTTGGAGAAATGGATGATTGACTTGACTAATTCCCCTTGTAAAGTGTGCATTGCAATAATCAAATCTTGAGGAGATCAAAGCATGGACCGCAATTTCAAGACTTTTAAGCATCAAACATGATTTCTAAATTATGTAAGACTTGATTTTTAGCATGGAATTAATCAGTTTATCCAACTTGAGGGAGCTGTCAATATGCACGCATGACATGGGGCCAAAGTCTATATCCGATATACTTCACTAAGGCCAAAAACAATAATATCCGTCTTACTTTCATTTAGGTGTAAAAAATTTGAAGCCTTCCAGGTTCCATGCCATTTTTATGGGTCAGCAGCAAATAAAGCTCTATATTGTCCACAAAACAGTGAAACACAATGTTGTTCTGCATAAAAATAGAGCCCAGTGGGAGCATATAAAGTGAGAACAAACCAGGGCCGAGGACCGAGCCTTGAGGCACACCACAAGCAAGAGGTGCTGATCTAGAGGAACAGGCACTGATATTCACCAATATCAGTCAGATAAAACTTTAACCACTTCAGGGTTACAGCACAGTGTGATCTACACAAACCAAAATTTATTCAGACACCTTCAACATTTCTCACATTATCAGAGTTCTCAGATCAGTGGATATTTGACTGGTTTTGTCCGTCCTTCTGTTAGACTCTCACACATGAATTATGTTGAATATCTGTCAGCTGTTAAATTTAACTACACAATTAGATAATACCAGTTTAGCTCAACCAGTGACCAAGCAATGCTTCATGTTGTTCAGTCTGTGTGTAAAAAGAGCATTAGCAATTACAGAAAACACACTTCAGCAAAACATGATCAGCTCAAAGTGGAGGAATCATTTTTGGTCCCAAACTTTTATAAAGTTTACTGGTAGTCACTGAATGAAGAGTTTTTGGGTATAATATGTCACAGTTTACTTTATTTTGCTCTCCTCACTTACATAAATTAACTATAGTGTCCTGCACACACTAGTAAAAAAATATAAAATAATATATCTGGTGTCTAAATAATTTTTGGTTTGACTGTATTGTGTCAAAAGCAGGAGTTAAATTGAATAAAATGAACACTGCAGAATTTCCGGCATCTACGGTCAATAGCAAGTCAATAAAAACTTTCAAGCGAGCTATCACAGTCAAATGGTGTAAATCCAGACTGGTAAGTTTTGTTAAAATCTTACTTCATTCTAAAGAAATTGTGTAATTGATAGAAAACTACCGCCAAAAAAATTTACATAAATAATGAAAGATAGGAAATCGGTCTGAAATTAGCCAGGACTGTTAGCCAGGAAATTAGATTTTATGTATAATCTAAAGTACACTAGGCCCACATCACAGAGGACATCTGTGAACAACAGAAAAGTTAGTCTTCTGCAAAATAACACACATTCTATGACATGATTTTTGGAACTTTTGTTTTTAAAAGTGTAGAAAGAACAGTTTTGCATTCACCCGCAAATCACCCGCAGCCATTTTCCACGTGTCATTTGGCAACTTGAAACGAGAAACTTAATGAAGTCGCAATCAGCCGTTCCAGCTGTTCTGAAGTACAGCATTAAGATTCAGTGACAAAAACAGCTTTCCCACACATTTCGTCCAAGGAATTCATTTCTATTACATAGGCTTATACTGGATAAAGATGTTTCAAAATCCCTTAGTATTTTCATTTGTATGCCGTCAGGTGTCAGCTCTTGGCATCTGGGGCATTGGAACAAGAGGGAGGAAGGCATTATAAATCTCTCCAGCCTCTCTTCAGAAGCACGGCATGGTTTTAAACGCCTAGTTGACATTTACCAGACACTATTTTAAAGCTTAAACACTAAATAAGTTCATTGATCAGGTCTAAAGCTTTATGAATATAAAAATGCATAATTTGCGGAAGACTTTTCTTCACATCTGTCGTTCACATTCTCTGTCCTCGGGAAGTTTGTTCAGCGCACAAACTCTGTGCCAGATGTGGCTCGGGTAATGAATATTAATCGCATTCTGTGATGGTTTTGGCAGAGGTTTTTGCTTGATCATAAAGTTGACGTTTTGCATCAAGCCAAGCCAACCTCTTTAAAATATCATTGCAATATCCCAAAAAGTGTGAGGGAGACCACTTTCCAAGCGAGTGCGATTAAATGCCAACGTGCAAATTTCAAAGATATCCTGAGATCTGAATTAACCAATTGAATTGAATTGAATGAATTTACACATTCAAATGATTTTAAATGCGTAAGAAGAGGCGAAAATTGGGATTTGAGAGAGAGAGAGAGAGAGAGAGAGAGAGAGAGAGAGAGAGAGAGAGGGGCGTGTTTCAGATAGTGCTCACCGAATTGATTCCTCTTTCGGGTTTCCGGACATGATGTTTTATAAACAAAGTTCGGGAGGAGCACGTTCAAATAATTTATCCAAATATCACATCATTCTAACCAGCTGTCGACAATCAGTAATCAACATGTCTATCCAATCAGCTTGAGTTGGAGACCTATATATATATATATATATATACTCATTTGACTCACCAATGTTCCTCGACAGTTTTTCAGCATCCCTCCACCACCCCGTCTCCTCACACTCGCCTGGTTACTTCTTAACCAGCAATACGGGGGGCGTACTCTGGGTTCGGGCCGCATACCGAGCCCGGAGCCCTCTCCGAAGTGTGAACTCGTGAAACATACACACAACATTATGTCCAAATACTCGTCTCGGCAAGTATTCTCTCAGATGTTTAATCAGTCTTAAAGTGACAGTGGCCTAATATTCCTACTGTTATCTGTGTCATTAATGTTAATTAAACAACAAAATACAAAACAAAGATGAACCTATATTTAATTTCTACAGTGAACAAATAGTGTTATTTTACATTTAGGCTTAATTATTCATTTCTGTACCTGAACTACTGTTAAATATTGTAACTTTGTTATTCAGTATTCATCTCTGCTTGTAATTTGTGTATTTGTTCGTATTTTATTACTGACTGTTCACTTGTTTTTAATAATGTTTGATCTTTATCAGTTAGGCTAGTAGTTTTTGATGTGGTATCAAAGAACTTCAAGTGAGCTTTAAGTAATAAATGAAAAGCAAAGTCACACCCCAACATAGGGGTGTGCGATATATGTCGTAATTGTTGTTTTAACGATTTAGCGATTTGACATTATGGAGTATAGCCAATCCCTCACACACAGCCAGAGAGTGCATGCGTACTCTACGTGATGTAGTCTTGTAGACGAGACTAGTGCGGGTGCGCATTTAGTGTTTATTATCATTTAGTAATCGTGTAGTTTTTCTCCAAATATCAGCATGATAACAAATGTGATATTGATTTTATACAAGTTTAATAAACAAGTTAATATTAAGTGACTTACATTTTAGACACCATATTGCCTGTTTTTGCTCTATTTCGCCAACGAAAATAGTTCAAAAAGCCATGAATGAATCGGTTGAATGAATGATTCAATGACTCATTCATTAAGAGAGTCAAATGCTTCGTTCCTGGATGAATCAGCTGTTTGAATGAATCAGTTGAATAAATGATTCGCTCATTAACAGTGACTCGCTGGCACCTGGCGGTTTCAATTTTACATTTAAAGTATCTTTTCTGGTTTTAAATCATTTGAAATGTCAATATAAACATTCAGAAACGGGCCGAGTACGCGGTGCGTGTTTGTGCTGCCGCTTCGCACCTGGATTGTCTGTATGTTTTGGCCGTATATATATATATATATATATATATCGGAACTCTGTGTGGATTACTCCGTTTCTCACTATTGATCCCTGACCTGGACTGTTGTCACTGGCTACCTGTTGAAAACGCTGTGCGCGTCTGAGCAGCCGCTTCGCACCTGGGTGGATTTCTCCATGTTTTCACTGTTGAACTCTGTACTGAACTGTTGATAAGTTTGCCATCGGGCTGCTGCGAGCTCTCTACCGTTACATCTCTACCACGTTCGGCTCGAGATGGGTGAGTTACCGCTCTCTCTGTCGGTTGCGCTGTCTGTTTACTGCTTACTGTTTGGGTGCGTTGCCTCCTATTTAGTCTGCTGTTTTTGGTGAAGTGACGTTCAGGGTTTGGCTAATGTGGTTTTTGCTTGTGATTGGCTCTCACTTCATCAGTATCAACATGCCTTGGGCAAAAACATTTTTTTCTTTTTTCCTCTGCCTCATTTCTTGTCTGGCATCCACGATGGATATTGAATATTTACCATCACACAACTGAGGGCCTTTAACTGCCGCCCGCGTCTTGATCCGATGACGTATGAATACTGTCAGCGACTAGGGATTCTCCGTCGCCCACGATACATACACCGCTCGCGGCGTTCACTCATGAGTACTTTTTGCTCCAAGCCTGATGCTCCTCCATGCATCTGGACCAACAATAGACTATCGTCTATTCCTAGACAATTGTCTGCCGGTCCCACCATTCATAACCCTCTGATCTATCTCACTGATAGTGATCAGCAACATACATCTAATTTGAATCTCTTGGATCATCACTTTGCACTTCTGAACTGTCGATCAATTTCAGACAAAGCCCCTTATCTCAATGAAATGATCACGGACAATAAGCTTGACAGTTTTCTTCTCACTGAAACTTGGCAAGTTCCTGAAGATTATCTACTAGTTAAATCTACTTACGCCAGATGGATATAAGCATCTGTCGAGACCGCGACTCCATGGTAAAGGGGGTGGTCTCGCTATCATCCATCGTGATAACCTCCGACTCAAGCAACTTGACTTTCACGACACCAATACATTTGAATACATGGTATTGAAGGCTGACTCTGTTATAATTATCTTGATCTATCGTCCTCCTAAGGTCCCGTCCAATTTCTTCTCTGAACTCCGTGAACTGTTGACCCTTGCCTGCTCATTGTCATTTCCCATTCTACTGCTCGGGGACTTTAATATTCATGTTGATGCTGTTTGCTCTAACACCAATCAGTTACTTTCTATCTTTGAATGTTTCACCTGAGGAGGCTGCAGCTGTACTGTCCACTAGTGTGTCTGACATCCAACAGTGGCTCATACAAAATCAGTTAGTTCTAATGGCTCGTTTCCACTGAGCGGTACGGTACGGTACGGTGCGCAATTATTTGCATTTCCACTGTCAAAAGTTGTGAACGGTACCAAAAAGCCGAACCGTACCGTACCACTTTTTGGGTACCCGTCCGTTGGGGTTCCTAGCACAGCGCTGGTACTAAAAGGTGGAGCTAGACTCACTGCAGAACCTTGATTGGTTGACAGAGTATCGTCACTTGCGCGTGCTACAAGGACAATAGAAGCGCCATTTTTTAATATACAGTTGAAATATAATCCTGTTATCGTGTCACAAAATGTAGTTTTAAGAGTTTTTCAGGCGAGAATGTAGTTTTTTAAAGCTCAAATCTGTGGTTTATTTATAGATTTATGATAATTTGACTGAGATCCATTCCAAGCAATCACCGGGCGTTCGGCGCTCGAGTACCTCGCCTGGAACAACCTTTCCTCGGCTAGTCGTTCTGATGTTTGCCGCTGACTCTGACGTCTCTGTAGTGGTTAAACATATAATTCGTCTTGTATAGACCTAACAGGCGATCTTTGGTCTCGTGAATCTATAATTCGCTCCCTGGCCAATAGTTTTGGCAGAAGGCTAAGTGAAGTTTCATATATTTGAGCGCTGAATTTGTATTTGACTGAATTGTTTGCTTTATTACAAGACCATCTGTAATGTTGTTTATTGCAACATTTGTACCAATGCACATATTGCCTGGAATATGTTTAATATGTTTAAATAAACGAAAAGAGGCAGAGTTGTGTTTTATATTTAGTTTTGTTATAAATATAGGCTACATATGCAGTGAATAAAATCAATAGGCTATGCGTTGCCTGAACCACATGTGTGTGCTTATAATGTTTAAAATGTATTTAAATGAAATCGAAAAGAAGCAGAGTGGTGTTTTATAACATATTTTGTTTTATTGTTGCCTAAAATGTACATACCGAGATAACCGGAGTAGCAGAGCGAGCTGAGTGGCGCTTTCAAGAACGCGCTGTTCCATTAGCAGAATTACTGGACTCGCGTCCTCGGGAGTCATTCTCCTGAGTCGGACTTTGCGTTGGCTACTTGGTATTGAGAAACGCCTAATGCCAGCGCTTGTTTCTTGTGACAAACATGCCGAGAAGCAAGAACAAGATCTGCAGTATGTCATCCATTGTTGTTTACTATGTCGCTTTCTTCTTCGCGCGAAAATGACGTCGATTGCTTCTTTCCGGCAAACACTACGCCTATTTAAGTAAAGGGTAGCCTACTGTTGGCGGTGGAAACGCTAGCCGGATCATGGTTTACCGACCCGAACCGTACTGTACCGTACCGTACCGCTCAGTGGAAACGAGCCATTTAAATCTCTCAAAAACAGTCTCCATGTGCTTTTCCATTAAAAAACTTGATTTAAAAGGAAGATTTAATATTAATTTACAAAATAAAGAAATTCATCTAGTTACAGAATTTAAATATCTAGGATTGGTTTTAGACCCTGAACTTAAGATGCATAAATACACTTTGTTTTTGTTTACTCCATGTAGTTCTGAGAGCTGAGGTGCATATTTTGATATTCTCAGACGCATCAAGGTGAGTTCTCACACTCTCTCTCTCACACTCACACACACACACACACACACACACACACACACACACTTTAATATGCCATTATACTCCATACAACTCCATGTAAAAGCCAGAAACTAAGCTTTTTTTTTAACAGGCCTATCTAAAGGGTTAATGGTGCCACCTGGTTATCAACAGTAAAAATTACAAATTTTACCTCTTCCCAACAGGGAAAACCACCAACAATCAAAAATGCATGATTATATGGCGTCATGGCTTTGCAATCAAAAAATGTGGTTATAATGGAAGTCAATGGGGCAAAAACAGCCACGAACAGTAAATGAGGGAGAAAAAGTTCAAATCTGATGCTGCACAAAAACTAACAATGCATCAAAACCAATGTTGTTTCTAATCTATGTCCAAGACTGCGATAAAAGGTAAAAAAAAATCCAGTCCACAATCACATTTTATATTGAAAATAAGTCATTTTGTTTGTTTTTTCCCCCAAATCTGTGACATGATTTATGAATTTGGCAATTAAAGAGTTAAAATCTTGATTTTTTTTAAAACATTTAGTAGTTTTGAACAGGACTGAGGTTGATTAATAGATTTATGCAAAAAAAAAAAAAAAAAAAAAATTTATCTGATACATTTTTACAGCAGTTTAAAGTAGTGGCTGTTTTCAGCCACGAACATAACGAAAGGGTAGTGAGTTTGAACAATGCACAAGGGTTAAATTTGACAAGCATATAAAGAAAATCTTAAAAACAATACAAAGTAATCTCAACTGTTTCAAACTAATCAGAAGCTACATCCCAAACCAGGCAGCCCTGCTGTACATGCATGCTATGATTTTTTCTCACATATATCACACTGCATGACAGCATGGGCACAAGCCAAGAAAACGCATGGTTCTCTATACAAACAAGCAATACAAATTATGGATAAAAAAACAATACACCATCATCACTGTACCATCCTTAAGAAATATAATTGAATGAATTTTGAGAGCTTTAGCTATTTTTGTTTTCTTAAATTAATTTACAAGTGCATTAATCATTTAGCACCTGAGCCACTAAGTTCATTTGTTGAGAGACAAAAAACAGCATTCGAGTCACTAGGAGCTCATTACCATCTGACATCGAGACTGTACCTGACTTTAAAGTGTTTACTTCCAGGCTTAAAAACTGGTTAAAAACAAACCAAATGTGTACTCATTTTTAATTATTGTTAAGTAGGTAAGAGTTGTATATGATATGCATGTTTATATTTTTTAAATTGAGTAGTGATGTAAATTGTATTGTGTATAAAAGCCCAACCAGGACAGGAGTTGAAACTAAGCATTTTCTATAAACTTTATATGCAGCACTTCATTGACGAGCTTTGTTTTGACACTGTTTGTTTGCATTGTCCCTGTCAAATAAAAAATATTAGATATCTGCTGAACCGATCTGGTCAGTCCCTACCTCTCGTTTCTCCGACTACTCCTCCTTCTGTCTCTGAGTTAATCTTGAAATCCAACACCTCATCTTGTCGTCTTGACCCTGCTCCTACTCCTCTTCTGAAACTCTGCCATTCAGTCATCTCTGCACCTATCTCTCACTTCATTAATGCATCTCTTACCTCTGCTTCATTCCCTCTGCCACTCAAAACTGCTGCTGTTACCCCTGTTCTCAAGAAACCCAACCTTGATACCTCAGTTTTATCTAATTATCGTCCCATTTCAAATCTACCCTTCATAGCTAAATTACTAGAAAGTACTGTTGCCTCCCAGCTTCAGTCTTTTGAAAAATAATCTTTTTAATCTTCAATCTGGTTTCCGCCCTCTTCATAGCACTGGTCAAGGTACTGAATGATCTGCTTCTCTCTGGTTCTCTGTCTATACTCCTGCTGCTCGACCTCAGCTCTGCCTTCGATACGGTCTCCATACAAATACTCATTTCTCGCCTTTCGAATGTGGGTATTTCTGGTGCTGCTCTTTCTTGGTTTTCTTCCTATCTCTCTGACAGACAGTTCTACATTTCAGTAGATTTCCGCTCATCTACTGTCCCCCTAAAGCAAGGTGTCCCCCAGGGATCCGTTCTAGGGCCATTATTATTCATAATTGATATATAATACCACTTGGTCAGATCCTCCATGGTTTTAATTATCATTTTTACGCCGACGACATTCAATTATACACTACCTGTACATCGACTCTATCCATCACAACCGACAAAATCTCTGCTTGTGTGCATGAAATAAAAGATTGGCTTCATTCAAATTTTCTAAAACTGAGATTATTTTTACCGGACCTCCGTCACTCACCAACAAAATTCCTACTAACTTCACCTGTGAGTTCGCTGGCTCTCACATCAAACCTTCTAGTACTGTTAAAAATCTTGGTGTAATCTTTGACTCCTCTCTATCTTTAGCCTGGATGCCAGCCCGAACCCCGCCCACAACATTTTTTGGTCGGTAAGTTCGGTCTGGACTCGATCCATTGAGGAGTAATTATGATCAGTCAGAAAATGTTCGGGCCAATCAAATTGCCAGGGCGGGCTTTATACGATGATGGACAGATGATCTGCAGTTACATAATCACGTCATCAAAGAGCGCTTGGTTTGAACTGGTTTTTCAACAAAGATGACTGCAGCTGGAGAATAGAGATAGATTCCGCTATCGCGTCTGTTTTAGAAGAAATCGACAGCGCATTCATTTTAAAAGACAAACAGAGAACTGCAATATTATTTGTCGATCGTCAAGATGTGTTTGCCGTCCTTCCTACAGGATTCGGCAAAAGTTTAATTTATCAGCTGGCGCCGATGGTCGTTAAGAAGATGGGACGCAATGAAAACCCAGTTGTCATTGTGATTTCTCTTTTGGTCGCATTAATGGAAGACCAAGTAAAAGAAGCAGCCGAACTGGGCATCACGGCGATGCAACTCATGTCAAAGCCATCGCTGCATCAAACAATGGTGACGCTTTGTTATACTACTCGCACACCATACCCATACTGGTAGTCACTGTACCCCTTATAAGCGGTGTATTTCTTTTAATTATAAATTATTAGATGCTACTCATCATTTTGTATTTAAATCATCATTAAATACATCATTAAAACATCATTTTGGCTCCCGGTCTCTTTTCTCTTAAGACTCAAATGAACACGCTTCTTCAGCCTGGTGTCTTTCGTCGTCTCTCCATTTATTAAAATCAGTCAAGAGACGCGCTCCAACCGTGTTATAAAGTTGAGTCAGGTCAGACAAATGCGAGCAGATTTGTTGGCTTTATTGTCGAGATCTAATCCTAAACGGAGAACTTGTTCGTATATACATTCACATTTTCTATTTCGTTCAAACATGTTTTTGCAGTACTCCGCGAATCCTTAAATTCTTTTTGCAACACCGGCAAAGATCGTTAACACTCATTTTTCTTTTAAATACTTTTTCCAGAGTGGGGGCAGACGTGCAGTTGAGTTCTGTTGACAACTCGCTCAACATGCGTCACTTACTGCGTTGCTCTGATTGGTTGTGGGTCTATCCAATTGAGTGCAGAGTTTGTTTTTTTCCTGGTTCGATTAAAACACGCCTCATAATCAAAGCCCTATGGAGCAGACTCACATTCTGAATAGAATATGAGTATGACGAAGTCAGGCTACTCTATCTTTCCACTCTCACATTAATTCTATCACTAAATCAGCATTTTTTCATCTATACGTCGCATCTCCGAGCTCTTCATCAGTATCTCAGACACTGAAACTGTCATCCATGCATTTGTCACATCACGTCTTGATTACTGCAATGCACCTTTTATTGGCCTATCCGCTAGCTCCATTTCCAAATTGCAATACATTCAAAACTCTGCCGCTAGATTACTCACCCACACCAAGTGTTCTGCACATATCACCCCAATTGTGCATGATCTTCACTGGCTTCCTGTGGCTTACCGTATTAAATTCAAAATTCTCCTTCTCACTTTTAAATCTCTGCACGGCTTGGCTCCCCCTATCTCTGTAACCGGCTCCACCCCTACACCCCGACCCGCTCTCTACGATCCTCCGACTCTAGCCTTCTCGTCGTCCCTCGGCATCGCCTAGCTTCGATGGGGGGCAGAGCATTCAGTGTCGTTGCACCCAAAATGTGGAACTCTCTCCCCCGATCACTCTGTTCTGTTAATACTATTTCTGAATTCAAATCCATGCTCAAAACTCACTTATTTTCTGAATGTCATAATTCTTCAGTTGTACTGCATTTTAAAAATTTTTTTTTTTTCTGTTGGGTGCCGCCCCATCTACCTAATTTAACTACCTAATAATAAATAAAACATATTATTATTATTAATATTCAATATTGCAAAGATGAATTTTGTTGATACTGATTTCATTTGATTGGTAATAGCCCTATTGTGTCTTATTTTTATAATTTAGTTTGATTGCATTTATGAAATTGACACAAAAGATGATGCATGCATATAATTAGGTTTAAAAATGGCTTTGTAAAGGTAAAAATGCCCATATAAGGTAAAAATCTAATGAAACATATTGGAAAAAATCATTTCTGTCACTGCTGTGAACTGACGGCCAGAGTAGAATATCAAAAACTTTAGGAGTCGGTGTCCACGACAGTCCTAAACCTGCCAAAGTACCAACACAATAAACACACTCAGCAAAATATCGTCTAATAATCATTATCGAGATATCATTTTTTGTCAATATCGCAAACCCCTACCCCGACATATATGTTTTTTTTGGTGATCCGAAAAACGATCCGATCCGTGCACCACTAGTTAGGAAGTACTGGGGTGAATTCGAGCCAAACGAAGCACTTAATGAATCAAAGCATGTGCACTTGAGTTGACAAGTCCTAGTCAACATGGTTAAGCACATATTACCGCCTCTGCCCTGTTGACCACTAAACTAACCATATTTAAATTTAAGTAAGGGAGTTCATCAGAAAATACCTCTGAAACCGGTGAGGCGCGCTTGGCTTTTCTTCCCCGGTTTAGTTTAGCAAAACTGAGGCAAATGAATTTGGGAATTTAATTATAGCTTGTCTAAAAATTAAACTGGTTTCAAAGCTTTAACGACCTTCGACTGCTTTCCATTTCTCCCCGACGCCCCCACCTCTCAGTGTCAGACGTGAATATTCATGCCCAACGGAAATATATACAAAAAAACAACCTTTTGATCTCTCTGAGGGGCCTTCACCACACAACCTGCTGTAACTAGCATCTCATCTGCATAATTACTGTAAAAACAGAGCTGATGTTTGCCGAGGATGAAGGGAGGCGGCACTTTTCATGACACCGTCAAGTATTAGGCCTGTAATCATTTCGTTGATGAGGGAAGACGCTAATTACATTCCCTCTGAAGTTTGATATTAGATTAAGTTACTTCTTCCGAAGTGACGTCACCGACAAGCACGGGAGCCGTGTGTGTTTTGGCCTGTTTGTTTACCAAAACGTGTGGGGGGAACAAATTAGCATCGCTAATGTAATAGTCGCAGTACAAAAAAGAAACCACTGAGCACATCCCCGTGAAACAATGGGGGTTTCGGAAACACACGCAGAGTCGTCGAATCCAAAACGTTCATTTAAAAAACAAAGGAAATCAAGTTGGAACGAAACAGATGTTCAAAACAGGTAATCAAGGGCGTTCGTGTCTTCAAAACACTAATGAATCATTCAAAGGACTGATTCTCTGTTGGGCAAGAGCAACCTGTCGAAGTCATGATCTCGAGATTGAGAGTTAAACAACCGATGTAGTAAAACAACACAAGGGTCGCTGGCGTCAATTGCTTTCAATTAACTCGACTAACTGGATGCAGGTTCTTTGCCAAACCTTTTTAATCCGCACACACTGGTTTCAGCAGAACTTGAGTTCATGGGACTTGATATCCTGCATAAAATCCCTTCCAAAGACCAGTTTAAACCGTAGATTTCTATGGTTTTAGAGGGGTTTTAGGCGCTTGTCAGCTGGTTACTGTGGAAGACCAGCTAACCTCACTTAAAGTCTCCGTGTAGTCAATCATTTCAACCCCTAAAATTCGTCTTTGATCGCCAAAATGACATATTTTAAAGTTTTTTCGTTGAAAAAAAATTCTTCGTGCCTTGAAATATCTTGTGTAACTCGACACCCTTGCCTCATTTAGTATATGTGGTTCTATGAATATGCAAATGAGCCCCGCCTCCACTCACTCACTCACTCAGCTCAGAGATCCACTGGTTGACGATCACACGTTGATCTGATTGGTTACAAGGTCGTTTGTGACGTCAGAAACACCAGCGATTTCAAACCGTGTGTTTGAGACTGTCTTTGGTTCACTGCAGTTTTAAGCAGAAAATACTCAGCAATGCTGTCGACTTATGAACTTACACATGGTGTGTCTTAAAGCGTATTAAAAACACCACATAGACACATAAACAACATTAAATTTTCACCACAGGGGGACTTAAAGCCTGGTTCATACTATGAATTGGGAAACGATTTTGCTGCCTGAGAACAACTAAGCCAATATATGAGTCTTTGATCAATTAGTTTGACCTTTGCAACGAATCTTACAACAAAGTTTAGTGTCGTGAAATTGTGCCCTGCGGCGGCCTAATAAAGACTCAAAATGAGCATAGCAAATAATGATAAGTGTGAGAAACGGAAAGAATCTCATTATTTAGCAACATTACATCCCTTTATTTAATGTTTCTCTTCAAATTTAAAGGGATCATTCACAATGGGCTCTTAATAAAAACTGGCTCTCTATGCAAACAATTTCTGAAATATATGCAAAAAAAACTGCAAACAGTGTGTGAAATTGGTGTTACATGACTAGAAAAAATTGAGAAAAAGAGATGTGTCGTTCCCTTTTGCCAAAAAATGTCAACACCCACAATGCACTTTGGATCCAACCCCCCCCCCCCCCCCCCCCCCCCTCCCACCCCCAAATACGGGAAATATGCTAATGTGGGTCAGTCCGTCAGCGGTCGGGGGCGGAGCATGAGCAATATGACATCATAGTGCTCAGAAAATCCAAACTCTTGATTATTGAGAGTGTTTAGGCTTTTTGAGGATTAAAAAAAAAAAGGAGTGAATGGATATTTTTCATTGTATGGTGGTTGCGTCCACACACTGTAAAGACACATTTATTTGCAAACACCATATAAAAGTGAGTTTTGCATCCGATGACCCCTTTAAAGGGTAAAATGATTGACTAAAGGGGACTTTAAACCAAAACAATCAAATTGCAAGGAAAAAAGTGTCTTTAGTCCAGCAAACCTCCATACACTGCTGTCAGCCACGCTGCCTGTTCAGTGCTGATCTCAACGGTGGACTACCGTCTGCTCCGCACCTTCAGATTGATTCTGCCAGCAGGGAAGTGTCCTGTAGGTGTAGGTGTCCTGATACGGTGTCGAGACTCGGTTACAGACGGGTGAAGGTCAAATCAGGTGGTCCCATTATCACTGTGATTACGTCCTGATTACCGTCCTCTAAAGCTGTCACCTTGAACAGTTGACACTGACAGTACAGCTTAGAAAGACTCATCAATCGAACTTCAGTGTGTAATTTAGTTTCTATTAAAAGGTTGTGATGAAGAGTGGTCGGACACGTTCGTCAACCCACACGCCTGTGATTGAGTGTCCTTCTGCAACCACATCCGAGTTTATGGAGTGTCGCACCATACGAAAGACTCGTGCGAGAGTAATAATTAATGGGACTTTGCTAATGAACAGGACGGCTAGTCACGCGCCCATTTCCATTTTTTTCCCCTGCATTCAGTTGGAGATCCATTTCCCTCTCAAGCGCGCCATTCATGGAAAGGCATTTGCATATTAAAACCGTTGACATACATACATAATTCAAATTGCAATTATCACATTCAGCAAAAGGCGTGGGAGAGCTGTCCTTCAAAAACAATAGCTTTTAAAGGATTTATATACGGCCGCGTTTGGTCTGGCGGTCTGTGATAACAGTATACTAGAATGGAACAAGTACTAATTAAAATTGATAACCAATTGACGTTATTTGTAGATTGCAAGAATTGTTTTGCATATTGTTTTACACATCACCGATGTGTCATTTCTATCGTAGCATGTTACTGGGAGACAGAACTACAAATCAAAGAATTAAACTTTGCAATTATGGGCTGATTATGAGATGCTAACGGGAATTTACCTGTCGGTAAGCCCCGCCCCCCTTAGTTCCTGTTGCTTACTCGGGCAAACAAACGGAGTTGCGGAAAGCCTCGTCCCGAGATGTTTTTGATCAATTTTGGACAAGTGGGACTTACATATGCCATGGAGAGATAATATAAAAGATTTTTAAATAAATATGGTAGGTTACAAGATTAATTTGGAAGCTCAGGTTTACAGATCAGAATATTAGCAGGAAAAGCCTCGATCTCAGATGAACGACATCCAGGATCAACACTGTTTATGTAACGCAGGGTACGATTCAATTAATGTACATTTAACCAGTTTAATATGGAGAGGCACTGAAGTGTAGAGCTTCGTTTATGTGTTTTTGACCTACACTGTTCATGACGTGAGAACAGTTAGCTATTTAGGTTTGTGCGTTAGCATTAAAGGGATACTTCACCTCTGGAAAGATGAATGTGTATTTAAAATGGGTCATTTATGTAGAAGAAATGTGAAATTATTTTTAAAGGGTTAGTTCACCCAAAAATGAAAATTAAGTCATTAATTACTCACCCCCATGCTGTACCAACCCCGTAAGACCTTCGTTCGTCTTCGGAACACAAATGAAGATATTTTTGATTAAATGTGACAGCTGGATCACTCCTCCATAGGCTCCCTAAGGGAATGAATCCTGACGGCCCAGAAAGTCAATGAAGAAAATGTTTAAATATTCCATGTCACAACAGTGGCTCAACTATAAGTTTATCAAGCGACGAGAATACTTTTTGTGCGAAAAAACAAACAAAAATAACGACTTTATTCGACTATTCCTTTTCTTCCTTGTAGGCCTGAAACGAGACTTCAAGACATTTCCACGACGCATGCGCGAGAACTGAACTGAAGTAGTTGAAGGAGATCGCAATTCTCGCGCATGCGTCGTGGAAATCTCTTGAAGTCTCGGGGTGAACTAACCCTTTAAATTTGGAGCTTTCTAGACTGAGAAAAGCCAGAAAATGTATTTTTGGCTTATGTGGATGAAAGACAACAACTCCCAGAATGCACTTGCTTCGCTGCCCTAGGAGGCCACGCCTACCGGTAACAGAGCGCAGTAGTTAAACAACAAGTCTAGGCTACTAGTGAGTCTCCGTGATGAGTCTGCCCGGGATTTCGAGATCGCCCAAAATGTCCGGGATTCGGCTTTTGTGTTCTACAGTCGTCATTTATTATATTTACTGTGGCGAGCAGGACGAGTGAGGGCCGCGGGAGAACGCCGTGAGTCATGTTTACTGTGGCGAGCAGGACGAGTGAGGGCCGCGGGAGAACGGCGCGAGTCATGTTTACTGTGGCGAGCAGGACGAGGCTAGGGCCGCGGGAGAACGGCGCGAGTCATGTTTACTGTGGCGAGCAGAACGAGTGAGGGCCGCGGGAGAACGCCGTGAGTCATGTTTACTGTGGCGAGCAGGACGAGTGAGGGCCGCGGGAGAACGGCGCGAGTCATGTTTACTGTGGCGAGCAGGACGAGTGAGGGCTGTGGGAGAACGCCGTGAGTCATGTTTACTGTGGCGAGCAGGACGAGGCTAGGGCCGCGGGAGAACGGCGCGAGTCATGTTTACTGTGGCGAGCAGGACGAGTGAGGGCCGCGGGAGAACGGCGCGAGTCATGTTTACTGTGGCGAGCAGGACGAGTGAGGGCCGCGGGAGAACGCCGTGAGTCATGTTTACTGTGGCGAGCAGGACGAGGCTAGGGCCGCGGGAGAACGGCGCGAGTCATGTTTACTGTGGCGAGCAGGACGAGTGAGGGCTGTGGGAGAACGCCGTGAGTCATGTTTACTGTGGCGAGCAGGACGAGGCTAGGGCCGCGGGAGAACGGCGCGAGTCATGTTTACTGTGGCGAGCAGGACGAGTGAGGGCTGTGGGAGAACGCCGTGAGTCATGTTTACTGTGGCGAGCAGGACGAGGCTAGGGCCGCGGGAGAACGGCGCGAGTCATGTTTACTGTGGCGAGCAGGACGAGTGAGGGCTGTGGGAGAACGCCGTGAGTCATGTTTACTGTGGCGAGCAGGACGAGGCTAGGGCCGCGGGAGAACGGCGCGAGTCATGTTTACTGTGGCGAGCAGGACGAGTGAGGGCCGCGGGAGAACGGCGCGAGTCATGTTTACTGTGGCGAGCAGGACGAGTGAGGGCTGTGGGAGAACGCCGTGAGTCATGTTTACTGTGGCGAGCAGGACGAGGCTAGGGCCGCGGGAGAACGGCGCGAGTCATGTTTACTGTGGCGAGCAGGACGAGTGAGGGCCGCGGGAGAACGGCGTGAGTCATGTTTACTGTGGCGAGCAGGACGAGTGAGGGCCGCGGGAGAACGGCGCGAGTCATGTTTACTGTGGCGAGCAGGACGAGTGAGGGCCGCGGGAGAACGGCGCGAGTCATGTTTACTGTGGCGAGCAGAACGAGTGAGGGCCGCGGGAGAACGACACGAATCATGTTTACTGTGGCGAGCAGGACGAGTGAGGGCCGCGGGAGAACGGCACGAGTCATGTTTACTGTGGCGAGCAGGACGAGTGAGGGCCGCGGGAGAACGGCACGAGTCATGTTTACTGTGGCGAGCAGGACGAGTGAGGGCCGCGGGAGAACGGCACGAGTCATGTTTACTGTGGCGAGCAGGACGAGTGAGGGCCGCGGGAGAACGACACGAGTCATGTTTACTGTGGCGAGCAGGACGAGTGAGGGCCGCGGGAGAACGACGCGAGTCATGTTTACTGTGGCGAGCAGGACGAGTGAGGGCCGCGGGAGAACGGCACGAGTCATGTTTACTGTGGCGAGCAGGACGAGTGAGGGCCGCGGGAGAACGACGCGAGTCATGTTTACTGTGGCGAGCAGGACGAGTGAGGGCCGCGGGAGAACGACACGAGTCATGTTTACTGTGGCGAGCAGGACGAGTGAGGGCCGCGGGAGAACGACACGAGTCATGTTTACTGTGGCGAGCAGGACGAGTGAGGGCCGCGGGAGAACGGCGCGAGTCATGTTTACTGTGGCGAGCAGGACGAGTGAGGGCCGCGGGAGAACGGCGCGAGTCATGTTTACTGTGGCGAGCAGGACGAGTGAGGGCCGCGGGAGAACGGCGCGAGTCATGTTTACTGTGGCGAGCAGGACGAGTGAGGGCCGCGGGAGAACGACACGAGTCATGTTTACTGTGGCGAGCAGGACGAGTGAGGGCCGCGGGAGAACGGCACGAGTCATGTTTACTGTGGCGAGCAGGACGAGTGAGGGCCGCGGGAGAACGGCGCGAGTCATGTTTACTGTGGCGAGCAGTACGAGTGAGGGCCGCGGGAGAACGGCGCGAGTCATGTTTACTGTGGCGAGCAGGACGAGTGAGGGCCGCGGGAGAACGGCGCGAGTCATGTTTACTGTGGCGAGCAGGACGAGTGAGGGCCGCGGGAGAACGGCGCGAGTCATGTTTACTGTGGCGAGCAGGACGAGTGAGGGCCGCGGGAGAACGGCGCGAGTCATGTTTACTGTGGCGAGCAGGACGAGTGAGGGCCGCGGGAGAACGGCGCGAGTCATGTTTACTGTGGCGAGCAGGACGAGGCTAGGGCCGCGGGAGAACGGCACGAGTCATGTTTACTGTGGCGAGCAGGACGAGTGAGGGCCGCGGGAGAACGGCGCGAGTCATGTTTACTGTGGCGAGCAGGACGAGTGAGGGCCGCGGGAGAACGCCGTGAGTCATGTTTACTGTGGCGAGCAGGACGAGTGAGGGCCGCGGGAGAACGGCGCGAGTCATGTTTACTGTGGCGAGCAGGACGAGTGAGGGCCGCGGGAGAACGGCGCGAGTCATGTTTACTGTGGCGAGCAGGACGAGTGAGGGCCGCGGGAGAACGACACGAGTCATGTTTACTGTGGCGAGCAGGACGAGTGAGGGCCGCGGGAGAACGACACGAGTCATGTTTACTGTGGCGAGCAGGACGAGTGAGGGCTGTGGGAGAACGCCGTGAGTCATGTTTACTGTGGCGAGCAGGATGAGTGAGGGCTGTGGGAGAACGCCGTGAGTCATGTTTACTGTGGCGAGCAGGACGAGTGAGGGCCGCGGGAGAACGGCGCGAGTCATGTTTACTGTGGCGAGCAGGACGAGTGAGGGCCGCGGGAGAACGGCGCGAGTCATGTTTACTGTGGCGAGCAGGACGAGTGAGGGCCGCGGGAGAACGGCGCGAGTCATGTTTACTGTGGCGAGCAGGACGAGTGAGGGCCGCGGGAGAACGGCGCGAGTCATGTTTACTGTGGCGAGCAGGACGAGTGAGGGCCGCGGGAGAACGGCGCGAGTCATGTTTACTGTGGCGAGCAGGACGAGTGAGGGCTGTGGGAGAACGCCGTGAGTCATGTTTACTGTGGCGAGCAGGACGAGTGAGGGCCGCGGGAGAACGGCGCGAGTCATGTTTACTGTGGCGAGCAGGACGAGTGAGGGCCGTGGGAGAACGCCGTGAGTCATGTTTACTGTGGCGAGCAGGACGAGTGAGGGCCGCGGGAGAACGGCGCGAGTCATGTTTACTGTGGCGAGCAGGACGAGTGAGGGCCGCGGGAGAACGGCGCGAGTCATGTTTACTGTGGCGAGCAGGACGAGTGAGGGCCGCGGGAGAACGGCGCGAGTCATGTTTACTGTGGTGAGCAGGACGAGTGAGGGCCGCGGGAGAACGGCGCGAGTCATGTTTACTGTGGCGAGCAGGACGAGTGAGGGCCGCGGGAGAACGGTGCGAGGCCGGTGGCGTGATTACTGATGAGCGACACCTGTGAGACGCACCTGTCTCGTATCTCTCACGGAGTAGCGGGAATTTTCTTAGCATTGTTAAAACGCACATCAACCGATCACTTGTTTAGCGTTCATGTAAACACTACATTCAGATTCACCAATCGGAATGAATTCAGTTAGATTGAAACAAAAGGTGTGCATGTAAACAATGAATGGCGACTGCAGAAAGCAAAAGCTGAATGCCGGACATTTTGTACGATCTCGACGGCCGGACATGTCCGGGAAAAAGAGGATGAATGGTAACCCCTACTACTCAGCTTTCTCCTACTAACTTACTCAGCTTTCTCCACAGAACAAGAGCCTGCTAGCTTAGCGTAGCTTCCAAAAAAGATGTCTGACACTGTGTGTGCATTCTGTGAGTGAGATCCCAGCCTCTATGGGCGGGTTGAGAAGATGCGGGACAGCTCCTACGACTGACTGTAGTCTTTAGCCTCTGGCCAAAAAATCCTCTGATGACGCAAAATGACGATTTTTGCGTCATCGGAGGATTTTTTCCAGACAAAAAATACATAAATCTCTCGTCTCAGGGGGATATGAGGGTGGAAAGCACGGTAATTTGAAAATACTACAGGTTTTCTACAAATATGACAACCAGAAAATGAATAAACCACTACATCACAGCTTATATAAACAGGCCAATATATATATAAAAGCTGTGACGTCATTAATCTGGTTTATTTATTTTTCCCCTTTTTTCTTATATATATTTAGTTTCTCCCTATGTATATATATATATATTATAAAATTTGGATTTCATAGCCTACATTAATTTCTGCAAACAAAATCCTGTCATCCAGCATCTCCTCTTCCTCTTTCATCCTCATCACCAGACATATGTTTTAGGAGGACAGATCAATACAGGACACAGAACATGTAGGATGCTGGAAAATAACAATGTCTTTTCTGTTCATCAAATGCTTTTTAATCTTCACTATTGCTTCAGTGCAAATGAACACGCGCGCCGTTATTAGTCGTGTAGTGACGTGTGTGTTCAAGTGTGCCAGATATGAGCAGATTCTGTGCAATACACTGTATTTAATATATCATGATGTTCAGTAATTTGCTTTAAATCTCTGCAGATTTGTCTGACACGAACTTCCCCAGCAAAGTGAGTAAACATAATAAGTAACAGCCAAATTGGCTCGTGATTCGACAGCGTTTCCCGCCACAGTTGATTTCTACACGCATTTAGTGGGTGTTACTTTCAAACCCTGTATGTCAGACATGCACTGAGAAACAACAGAAAAGTACCACAAAAAAAAAGATCCACTTGTCTACTTTTTGGTCTATCCTCCTTCCAGAACACGACAGCCAATCCAAACATGCAAAAATGATTGACAGGCCGACACCGCCTCTACAATTTTTGATTGATCCAAAAATAAAACCAGCACACTCAGAGTCTTCTCTTTCCAGAGCCGAGGGCTATCATGGACATGAGTGTGATAGCAGGTAATAGGGACATTTTAAGTGTCAAAAAACGCCACAGATAAACAACCTTAGAGTGCAAAAAAACGTTATCGATGCAAGACGAACCAAGTCCTTCCTTTTAAAATAAGATTTTCTCCACCTTCTGAAAAGAGGCGAGAGAAACGGGCTGTCAAACCCCATCAGGGTCGACTCTGGACTCGGCACTGATCTCACGGGCCCTTTAGAGCCGCGGCGGGAAAGATTAACAGGTTCTGTCAGGCCAGCGCCAGTCTTTCCATCGATTACGATTAGATCTCTGTGACAGCGAGAGAGAAGGAGCGCTCTTAAAAACACATCTTGCTTTGCCTGCGATAGTTCATTTTAGCCAAACAATTCGACTTTATCCAGACGCCAGATCAAAGGCATGGATCCAATATCCGGCGTGCAATAATTTTGGCAAACATTATGTTCAAAGGCAAGAGAGATTTGAGGCGGATAATCAGCAGAAATGACTCTGAGAATGAGCAACTCGTGTGAAAAGCATCCCAACATTTTACCAGCATGCGACGATTCGCAAGATTTTCAGTTGTCCAGAGAGGATAGAGATCGGACTCGTGGATATTATTAATATTATTATTATTAGGAGTGGAGGTCCTGTCAAAGCGTCACTCGGTATCTCCAGGGTTATTTCTATTGTGACTTTAGTGAACATTCTTCTGCTGAACACGAAAGAAGATATTTTGTAGAGCGTTGGGAACAGAGCAATTTTTGGACCCCATTGACTTTCATTGAATGGACGAAATAAACACAAACACATTTTTCAAGATAAATTGCTTGGGATGTTCCTATTTTGAAGCTGGTTTTAATAAAATAAATAAGCGTCGCTCCAAACCTGTATGACGTTCTGCTCCAGAACACGAAAGAAGATATTTTGTAGAACGTTGGGAACAGAGCAACTTTGGACCCCATTGACATTCATTGTATCGAAATAAACACAAACACATTGTTCAAGATATCTTCTTTTGGGGTATATGATAAATGAATTGGGATGTTCCTATTTTGAAGCTGCTTTTGATAAAGGCATCAGCAAAATGAAAAAACGCCACTCCTTCTCCAGAACACGAAAGAAGATATTTTATAGAACGCTGCAAACCGAACGACTTTGGACCCCATTGACTTGACTGTATGGATGAAATATGAACATTTTTCTAAAATATTTTCCTTTGTGATATATATATATATGATAAATGGCTTGGGGTGTTCCAATTCGGAAGCCACTCTCGATAAAAGCGCCAGCTAAATGAATCATTGTAAATGTGTGAATATTTTTGAAATCCTTTTTTTTTTTTCTCAGAGCGCAGCGGCGACGCACCACAATCTCTTGACTCCGCCAGCATTTACAGTGTGATTATCCAATTGTTTTTACATCTTCCAGGTTATTGAGATGTTTCTTCCAGCTTTGAACAATCAAAAGAGGAAGCTGAAGGGTCTATTGCGTGTAGGTTAATGACAGGCCGTGTACCTGATTGCCGGCAGGCCTCGTGCACCTGTTTCAATTGTGCCTCTTTCTGTATATTTCCGCAGAGAACGCAGGGTGCCTGCTATTCTTTTCAAAGGGCGGATGAAACCACAGACCTGAACGTTTGCTTGAATCCTCGACTTGAACGGGGCATGTGTAATTTCCGTCTGCCGGTGGAACGCCGTGTTCCTTAAAAGCCGGAGGGAATAAAGGACAGCGTGAAACTCTCATTTCATACACAAATTATCATGTTTACGGGACAAAATGTTTCTTCATGTTTCACAAAACAAAAAAACACAACAAAACTCAAGTGGGTCTTTAACAAAAAGGGCGATTAGTCCAGAGAAGCAGCGTCGGGTGCTGAGACAAAATCCAAAAGCTCATTAACCGTGCGTTGGTAAATGGTAAATGGACTGCATTTATATAGCACTTTCACAGACACAATGGCCACCAAAGCACTTTACATATTGCCTCACATTCACCCATTCATTCACTCATTCATACACCGACGAATGAGTGCGTTCACACCGCCGCCGGCGAGAGAGGCAAAGTGGCCGGAAGCCATTCATTTTCAATGAGAGCCGGTGGCGAGGGCGGCGAGGAGAAGTTGAAGTCAGGTCAACTTTATGGTAATGAGCGATGACGCGGTTCGGCGGCAACCAATGAGAATGTAGAAGTGCTCCGTTTGAGAGGATTCCAGGGAACGCAGTCCTGTATACTTTGGTTCCGAATTTGCCGCTCTCGCTGGCGGCGGTGTGAACGTACAGTAAAGGTTGTATCAGCGATTTCAGGCCCAAACATAAATGATGACATTCATCTAATCTTTCCTAGCGATCCGCTGCCCGCCCCATAAGCAGGCCGTAAACACCGCGTCTCTGTGGGCAGCCTCAGAATCTACATTAGATAAATGTGATCATTTATGTTTGGGCCTGAAATCGCTGATACAACCTTTAATGGACAGACGGGTCTGGAAAAAAGACAGAAAAATGAGCTTTCTAGCCAATGCACTCACACCAAAGTGCTTACTTACAACCTATTCATTTAAATCAACACTTGGTTTACGAGACATGCAAGAACAAATGCAAATGCATTGACATAGGCCTACCACATTAAAAATGAAAAGCGTAGAGGAAGATTAACGAATAATGACTAACACTACCAGTCAAAAGCTTTGGATCGGTAAGATTTTTAATCTTGGCTCACCAAGGCTGCATTTATTTGATTCAAAATACAGAAAAACATTATATATATACCGGTATATACACTCACCTAAAGGATTATTAGGAACACCATACTAATACTGTGTTTGACCCCCTTTCGCCTTCAGAACTGCTTTAATTCTACGTGGCATTGATTCAACAAGGTGCTGAAAGCATTCTTTAGAAATGTTGGCCCATATTGATAGGATAGCATCTTGCAGTTGATGGAGATTTGTGGGATGCACATCCAGGGCACGAAGCTCCCGTTCCACCACATCCCAAAGATGCTCTATTGGGTTGAGATCTGGTGACTGTGGGGGCCATTTTAGTACAGTGAACTCATTGTCATGTTCAAGAAACCAGTTTGAAATGATTCGAGCTTTGTGACATGGTGCATTATCCTGCTGGAAGTAGCCATCAGAGGATGGGGACATGGTGGCCATAAAGGGATGGACATGGTCAGAAACAATGCTCAGGTAGTCCGTGGCATTTAAACGATGCCAAGAGCCTGAAGTGTGCCAAGAAAACATCCCCCACACCATTACACCACCACCACCAGCCTGCACAGTGGTAACAAGGCATGATGGATCCATGTTCTCATTCTGTTTACGCCAAATTCTGACTCTACCATCTGAATGTCTCAACAGAAATCGAGACTCATCAGACCAGGCAACATTTTTCCAGTCTTCAACTGTCCAATTTTGGTGAGCTCTTGCAAATTGCAGCCTCTTTTTCCTATTTGTAGTGGAGATGAGTGGTACCCGGTGGGGTCTTCTGCTGTTGTAGCCCATCCGCCTCAAGGTTGTGCGTGTTGTGGCTTCACAAATGCTTTGCTGCATACCTCGGTTGTAACGAGTGGTTATTTCAGTCAAAGTTGCTCTTCTATCAGCTTAAATCAGTCGGCCCATTCTCCTCTGACCTCTAGCATCAACAAGGCATTTTCGCCCACAGGACTGCCGCATACTGGATGTTTTTCCCTTTTCACACCATTCTTTGTAAACCCTAGAAATGGTTGTGCGTGAAAATCCCAGTAACTGAGCAGATTGTGAAATACTCAGACCGGCCCGTCTGGCACCAACAACTCATGCCACGCTCAAAATTGCTTAAATCACCTTTCTTTCCCATTCTGACATTCAGTTTGGAGTTCAGGAGATTGTCTTGACCAGGACCACACCCCTAAATGCATTGAAGCAACTGCCATGTGATTGGTTGATTAGATAAGTGCATTAATGAGGAATTGAACAGGTGTTCCTAATAATCCTTTAGGTGAGTGTATATATTATGACAATTTAAAATAAATGTTTTCTCTATTTTAAAGTGTATTTTATTCCTGTGATCCAAGCTGAATTTTCAGCATCATTACTCCAGTTTGAACTGTTCTTTTGAACTTTCTATTCATCAAAGAATTCTGAAATAAAAATGTAAAAAACTGTTTTCAACATTGATAATAATCATAAATGTTTCTTGAGCATCAGATCCTCATATTAGAGTGATTTCTGAAGGATCATGTGACACTGAAGACTGGAGTAATGATGCTGAAAATACAGCTTTAAATCACAGGAATAAATTACACTTTAATATATATTTACAGAGAAAACAGCCGTTTTAAATTGTCATAATATTTCACAATATTACTGTTTTTTTGTATTTTTAAACAGCCTTGGTGAGCAGAAGAGACTTCTTTTAAAAACATTAAAATATTACCGTTCTAAAACTTTGGACTGGTAGTGTATATTCCTGACTTCACGGCCTGATTTCTAGACATAGACATAGACGTATTTGTACAGACTTTAGATATGCATCGATTTTGCATAATAAAGACTGATTTTGAACATCCTCATAAAACATTTCAGATGAGACCAATGGTGTGTCCATTTACTGCCCCCTACTGTAAAAGCACATGATCACAGACATGAATCAGTCGGCTCCTTCAGCTCACAATTATGCCAATTGTGTATATAAAGTGTGTATATAAAACAGCTAGATAGGTAAAAAATGGTTTATGTGTCAAACATCAATCCCACACTTCAGAACAGACACTTTGGATGCTGAATGATCATTATTAAAAATACAATAAACAACAAATAAACGTTATTTGTCCAGGCAAATTAATATCACAGCATTGAGGTCTTACTATCGTCACTATACTCTGGAAAAGCAGTTTCTACAAACAAAACGTTTATGTTAAAATATAATGTTAACACTTTAGTTTAGGGTCCAATTCCCACATTAACTAGTTGCTTATTATCCTGCATATTACTAGGATATTGGCTGTTTATTAGTACTTATAAAGCACATATTAATGTCTTATGATCATATTCTACATCCTTTAATGCCTAAACTTAACCATTAACTATTAATAAGCAGTAATTAGGAGTTTATTGAGTCAAAAGTCATAGTTATTAGTGAGAATTGGACCCTAATCTAAAGTGTGACCAATATAATTTATGAAATACGTTAAATAAAATGTAATAAATACATTTTTTAGGGCGCAAGTCATTATTAATAATAATAATAATGCCGTTTATTTCTAATGCGCTTTTCTTAGACTCAAAGTCACAAAAAGAGAATAACAACAATAAGATACAATAAAACAAACACATTCAGTTGCAATAAGCAGCTCTAAAGATGTGTCTTAAAACAGTCGCATGTTGGAGAGTCTGTAATTCCCGATGGTAGAGCGTTCTAGACGTGGTGCTGAGACCGGAAATGCTCCGGCACCCATAGACTTTAAAGGGTTAGTTCACCCAAAAATGAAAATGATGTCATTAATGACTCTCCCTCATGTCGCTCCAAGCCCGTAAGACACTGAACGCGGATCCACAACAGAACCGGAAGACAATACAATGCTGAATAAAGTCGTAGTTTTTATTATTTTTAGACCTAAACGTATTTTCGATGCTTCAACACACTCTAACTAACCCACTGATGTCACATGGACTACTTTGATGATGTCTTTATTTCCTTTCTGGACAAGGACAGTATACCGTACACACATTTACAATGGAGGGACAGAAAGCTCTCGGACTAAATCTAAAATATCTTAAACTGTGTCCCGAAGATGAACGGAGGTCTTACGGGCTTGGAGCGACATGAGGGAGAGTCATTAATGACATCATTTTCATTTTTGGGTGAACTAACCCTTTAATCTGGAGGCTGCTAAAGGATGCATGGGCTAGAAGAGCGCAGAGAGCTGGAGTGAGGCGTAACTGCACTGCAGAGATAGGCAGAAAGTCCCATGAATAGCTTCACATGTTAAACCAGTGTTTTGAGTTCGATACGTGCTTGTATAGGCAGCCAAAGCACGTCATAGAGTACCGGGGAAATATGTTGTCGAGCAGTTGTGTGTGTCAATAAACGGGCGGCTGAATTTTTTATATATTTTGGATTTGGGAGACCAATATAGAGTGCATTGCAATAATCAAGCCTTGACGTAATAAAGGCGTTAATAAGCCTTTCTGCATCTGGCATTTACATGTATTCATTTAGCAGTTGCTTTTATTCAAAGCGACTTACAAATGAGAGCAATAGAAGCAGTGAAACTAACAGTAGGACAACAAAATGCAAGTGCTTTGACCCCTCTCAGTTCAATCTAACGCAGTACATTTTAATGAGCATCGAACATCAGTTCTGGGTCAAAGATAACGCCAAGATTGCGCACTTGAGAGGACGGAGTAACAAAGTCATGGCCAGTTATCAAATTTGAACTGTTAAGTTTAAGTAAAACTGTTGTATCTGTTTTTGATTCGTTGAGCTTATTGTCATGCATCCAGGCTTTTGTATCATCCTGCAAGGTTTGGATTAGGGTGCATGCTGATATAAATCTGCGCATCGTCAGCATAACAATGAAACCCTAACCCAAACTTACGAATGATGTAAAAGCAGCGTATAAATGCTAAATAAGACGGGACCAAGCACAGACCCTTGTGGGACACCCTGCTGCTTTTCCCCAGAGACACAAACTGGAATCGATTAGTGAGATAAGATGTAAACCATTCAAACGCAGTGCCAGAGATCCCCAGCCAAACACGCTTAAGAAGATCTTTTAAGCATGAGATGTTGTGTCAAAAGCAGCAGTGATGTCTAACAATACTAATTTATTCATCAGGGATGCATTACTTGATCAAAGGTGACAGTAAAGACATTTATAATTTTACAAAGGGGTTTCGGTTTCAAATAAATGCTGTGATTTTTAACTCTCTATGCATCAAAGAATCCTGAAAACATTCACATGAAGCAGCACGGCCGTTTTCAACCCTGATAATAATCATAAATGTTTCCTGAGCATCAGATCATCATATTAGAGTGATTTCTGAAGGATCATGTGACACTGAAGACTGGAGTAATGATGCTGAAAATACAGCTTTGATCACAGGAATAAATTACACTTTACTATATATTCACATAGAAAACAGTAATAATATTTCACAATTTTTACTGTGTTTTCGATCAAATAAATGGTAAGCAAAAGAGAAACAATCTCACCAACCCAAACTTTTGAATGTTAATATATATATATATATATATATATATATATATATATATATATATATATGTATATCTATATATATACACACTGCCGTTCAAAAGTTTAGGCGGTACGTTTTTTAATGTTTTTGATAGAGACTCTTCGGCTCACCGAGGCTGCATTTATTTGATTAAAAATACAAAACAAACAGTGAAATATTATAACAATTTAAAAAGCTGAATTTTCAGCATCATTACTCCAGTCTTCAGTGTCACATGATCCTTCAGAAATTACTCTAATATGATGATTTGATGCTCAAGGTAGTATATATATATATAGTTATAGTTAATATCTAGACAGATTCTCCAATCTTACCTGCGCTTTGGGATTTTTCTGCAAGGAATTCCCTTATTTTCTCCACCCAGAGGTACAGAATATTCTCCCCAGTATTCTCCCTAAACAAGACAATCACATTTCATAATTCATATCCACATAGATACACTGATCTGATAGTGAAATGACACACACTCACACATACAGCTCCTCTAAACTGTTGGACAGGGCCCTTCTGTCGGGTCCCCGGAGCCAAGCCGCGCTGTCCGGAGAAATACACACCGATCACTGGACATTTACTTCACATTTCTTTATTATCTGCACTGAAAGGAATATACATACTTGATTTGGTATATTGGAGGCGCTGAGCTCGGGTAATCTGGAGGAAGTATGATCTTCAAACAAACATTAACATACATTTAATATTTGTGCTGGGCAACGATTAATCGCATCCAAAATAAAAGTTTGTGTTTACATAATATATGTGTGTGTACTGTGTATAATTATTTTGTATATATAAATACACACACACACATGCATACATATTTTAGAAATATTTGCATGTATATATTGTATATTATATATAAATATTTTATATAACACATATTCTTAAATATACACATGCATGTGTGTGTATTTATATATACAAAATAATTATACACAGTACACACACGTATATTATGTGAACACAAACTTGTATTTTGGACGCGATTAATCGCTGCAAAGCCCTATTTAATATTCATGAACGCGTTTTGCATATTCAGAAGTTCGATGTATGTTTCGTATACCTGTAAACAGACCGTCCATGTGGGCTTCTGGGTGTCATCTGATATTCTGATGCAGAAAACTCTTGAAGCTTCATCAATCACACACCATTCTTCACCATAGATGGAGGAAAGTGCCTCGATCTCCTCGATCTGTGTCATAAACATCACTTCATCACGTCATCATAAGACAGATTAAAGGAGAACTCCGGCGCAAAATGAACCTTTGGTCTAATAAAACATTGGTACCTAGTCAACCGTTCTCTGAGATTTGTTTTCATGATAATCGAATGTAAAGAGTTTTATCGTTTGGCGTATAACGCTAGTAATGGGGGCATTTAATAAATAAAAATAAATCGCTAGTTTATACCACTAACAAGGCTCAAAATAGCCCCACACGCAGTAACATAATGAGGGTCCCTACATGCAAAACGAAGCATTGAGAATTTTGTAAGTGTACAGACCGTTTAATAAGAAGATATTTTATAAAGACAGTCCACTTCGTGTATACAGACAGGAGCCATCTTTGCTTATTAAATGCCCCCATTACTAGATAAAACTCTTTACATTCGATTATCATGAAAACAAATCTCAGAGAACGGTTGACTAGGTAGCTACCAATGTTTTATTAGACCAAAGGTTCATTTTGCGCCAGAGTTCTCCTTTAATAACACGGGTCATGCCAACTCTCACTCATTCAGCGTGAGAAGAGGAAAATCGCGAAGAGGACACTGACACCGACAGACGAAGGTTACTTTATATATGAAACAAATTCTCAGCTCTCAGATTCTTTCAATTTTATTTTCCAATTCAAACGATAAATACCGTTTTGGCGCTTGTAAATGTGACGTGACAGATCGCGGTAGCGCCTCAGTTCACGCGGCGCGCGAACCGATCATCCCGTAAAATAAATAAACACGAATGAACAATGTGTGTTGAAAGACAGTCAAACTTATCGAAATGTATCCCTCATACATAATATCGATAAATCGGTGTTTTACATTTACCTCAGGAAAGCCATTCAATGACCATAGGACGTTAGTTGGCTAGAATAATTTGCTATAGAGAGGAGTATTTTGCTAAATGTGCACTATATTACATATTTATTGTATTTCATTCAAATATTATAACGTTGTTATTATAATAAAAAACGCATTATATTTAATTGAGTTGCAATTTTTAACCTTTAATGATGAGTGAGATTTCCCCCCACCACACACCACACACACACACACACCTCCACGATTCTCACTCCAAGCTAAACTCAGTTGGCAGCTGATATACCTGAGACTGCAGGTCAGCATCATTGTTCTCTCCTGACGACTCCATCGAATTCAACACATGACTAAAAAAATTTAAAATAATAATTCAACACATGACTAAAATAAATAAATAATAATAATTCAACACATGACTGCTAAGGAAAAGTTCCTTTTGCGCACAGATTTCACTGTTAAAGTCGGACTTGTTAATATGTATACGCCTTAATAATATGTATAGCCAATTAATATAATGTAACGATCGACTGAGACAGTGAGAAGTACATTTATAGAAGTGACAGATAAAACGCACGTGGTCTTGAAGTAGGAAAGTCTCAAAACAACACACGCGCACACAGTGCTTCCGGGTTAGAGCATAGTGGTTACGTGGGCATATGATCATTAATGTGTGTTTGCATAATGTGTTATTTTACATATATATATATTTACGTATTTGTATGTGAAACATACAGAATATAAGGTTCATATTATAATGAATAAATATTACGTTGATAGGGTATTCAAGTTATTAATATTCATGTTTTTTTATTTTAATTACTTGTATTTTAAATGTTTTAATTACTGATATGAATGTAATTTAAATGGATATATTAGATAAAATATTTTACTGCTACATAAAATTATTGACGTATTTTAAAAAATGAATAATTTAATAAAATATTAATTATACTTTTGATATTGTATTTCATTATGTATATGATCAAATAAAATGTCCATATTATATGGAATACGTATTATATTAACAATCATGTATTCGAATTATTTGTTAATATTAACATTTTTATTTTTATTAATTTTATTTTCCATTTAATTATTCATATCAATGTAGATTAAATTAATATATTAAATATAATATTTCACTGCTACATTAAATTATTGAAGTCCTGATATATATTTGTGTTTGATTATTAATATGATATTATTATTAATAATATTTATTTAAAAGCTCTTATATTACTAATACAAATGTTTTATCACCATTCCGTTATTATATATTGGATAGTATTATATTGCTTCTAAATCATTAAAATGTAAATAAATAAATACTATATTTGATTATTAATTGTATAGGATAAAATAGTTTTTTTTATTTTTATTGAATGTTATAACAATTAATTATATTAATGTTTTTATTGTTATCTCTCTATCTGCCAGTTTGTTTTTTCTAGAATTAAATGGAGTAAAAAAAGAAAAAGAAATAAGATCTAGATGGAGTGACGTCGAAAGAGCACTAATGAGCCAAGCCCCATCGCCAACCAATCAAACCCCGGCATTCAAAAACGTCACCTGTCAGCCAGTAGCAGAGGACGGCCTCATTAATTATTCATGACATGCCAATGTTGTTCCACCTCACGCGGGCTGGCGGAGGAGAAAAACATACTGGAAACGAGTGAAGATCGTCACCATGGCGACAGCTATTTATCTCGAACATTATCTCGATAGTGAGTATAATTAATTTCCGAGCAAATACGGCGGATTTAACGTTTTTTTTTACGCGGGATGAATCTGTTTTAAGAGGTCCAGTTTGAGGATGTTTTGATGGCTAATGTCAGATTAGCATTAGCGAGCTTCAGCTAACGTAGTAAGCCAACAGGTTGATTCGCTTCTTTTCTACTGTACAACACTGCGTAAATCTACGCGATTCTTTTATTTTGTTGTTTAAGTGGTTTTATATACATCTGTTGTGAAACCAAAGCAAGTTGTAAATGCATTACAGAAAGTAGTTAGCAAGCATGCTAACAACATGCTAAGTCAACAAATGAATGTTATCCGAGGTTGTATGTGTGTATATGTATTTGTGCTCAGGTATCTGTCTAGATAAGTAGAAGATGGTGGTCTAGAACGGTCCTCTTGTATGTAAACAGTACTTTTTATTTAAATTGAGATATTTATTATGACCCTAGGCATTGAAAACCTGCCCTGTGAGCTCCAGAGAAACTTCACACTTATGCGGGAACTGGACAACAGAGCGGAGGGTGAGATGACATCTTAAATCATACTGTGCCGTCAATCTAGGGAGCATCTTTGGATATTATAGGGTGTTGAGTATCGTGAGCCAGTCCCGGAGAAGTGGCATGAAAATGGATGAAATTGATGGATGTGTTTTTCCTCTTTTGCAGAAAAGAAATGCGAAATCGATAAGCTCACAGAAGAATACATCACTAACGTCAGAAATCTGGCCCCGGATCAGAGAGTGGAGCACCTGCAAAAGATTCAGAACGGATTCAGCAAATGCAGAGAGTACAGCGACGACAAAGTGCAGCTCGCCATGCAGACGTACGAGATGGTCAGTGCAAACCTGGCAATATCAGGGCATTTCAAATGTGTGATTTCTATTCTCAGTTTGCCAAAAAAATACAAGTTTGTTTTTATAACAAATATCATTTTCTGTTTTTTCGCAATTTGCAAACGCAATATTTATTCATCCGTTTAAATGTGTGGGAACCTCAATAATGTTTATTTTAATGTGTCTGTATTTATCTTTTGTGGTCAAAAATAGTACACTCTTTTTTTTTTTTTAGAATGTTCTATAATTTAGTTCAAATTTAGTAAATTAACAGAAATATTTTTTTTTTATAATTTTAGTTCGCAATAATAACCCTGTCCAGTCAATCACTGCGGTGTCATTTTTAATAGTTTGATTTACATATTGTTTTGTTTCTTTTTTAAGTATTATTATTTTTTAACATTATTTTTTTTTTGGTATTATGACTAAAAATAACCCTTCTTCTCACTAGGTGGACAAACACATCCGAAGGCTGGACGCAGACCTCGCTCGCTTCGAGAACGAGCTGAAGGAGAAGTTGGACGTCAGCGGCTACGAAAGTCCAGACAACAGGACGCCCAAGAGTAAGACCCAACGTGGCCAAATACTGTACAACGCATGTCATACTGTACATGATCAGATAGATATGAACTGTTGTCTTGTGTAGAGGTGAGTGGCAGAGGAAGCCTGAAGGAAAAGCGACGACCGAAAGGAAGAGGACGGAAATCTTCTGACGACGAATCGCCACGGAAAAAGAAAATGAAAAACAGGTACGAGTAAACTGTAGGAAAGCCTTCGCCCAAACTTGTCAATCATACGAGTAACAAGCAGCGTTAGCTTTGTTTCCATCCATTTTTATACTAATTTTGGGATACCTCATCAAACAACGCTGAATTAAAATCCAAGATGCATAATAAATGCGCATTAAAAAAACGTACGCGCTCAATTGGAAACACTGAATAAATCCCAGGACGAACAACATACAGGTGGATCTCGAAAAATTTGAATATCATGCATGTATTTTAGTAATTCAACTTAAAAGATGAAACTAATATATTATATAGACTCATTATATGCAAAGTGAGATATTTCAAGCCTTTATTTGTTATAATTGTGATGATTATGGCTTACAGCTTCTGAAAACCTTTTCACAATATTCTAATTTTGAATTTGGGGTTTTCATAATCTGTAAGCCATAATCATCACAATTATAACAAATAAAGGCTTGAAATATCTCACTTTGCATATAGTGAGTCTATATAATATATTAGTTTCATCTTTTAAGTTGAATTAATGAAATAAATGCACGATATTCTAATTTTTCGAGTTTCACCTGTCAACCTCACATGTCTTTGACTCAGCGGAGGCTGTGATTGGATAACTGGAGTAACCAGCGGACCAATCACATCGCAGCATCTCAAATGTTGGTTTAGTGGCTCTGAAGTCAAAGTCTGTCATCAAAATGATTTGGTTCTCTTGAACAAATGGGATGGAAACGCTGCTTTATTCGCAGATTTGAATGCAATATTAAATTTTTTTTGATGGACACGTAACTATTTCCACGTTGTTTTCCGCAGCCCTGAGTTCTCTGAATCCGTCTTACCAGTTCACCCATCAGACGTCTTAGACATGCCAGTGGATCCCAACGAACCCACGTACTGCCTGTGTCACCAGGTGTCATATGGGGAAATGATCGGATGCGACAACATGGATGTACGAGCGGATGTCCTGTCCATTCACTTTAAACTGTTTTTTTTTGCCTTTCTTTGTGTATTTCTTTAACAAACAAACAAAACTGTTTTTCTTGACAGTGTCCCATCGAGTGGTTTCACTTCGCCTGTGTTGATCTGACAACGAAACCCAAAGGGAAATGGTACGTCGATCTGTTCAGAGTCGCTCAACGAGGTACCGTCGATATCTTTGTTTTTGAAGATCAACAAACAGCTTTTCTTCTCTTTCTTCCAGGTTCTGTCCACGATGCACCCAGGATCGAAAGAAAAAATGAGATGTTGAGATTACATTTCTATATGAATATACATATGCATATATATGTATTTTGTCTAAGTGGTAAAATAGGATAATATATACTCCTTTATATGGCCATGATGAAATATATGAGGGTCACGAGAAAACAAAGTTTTTATTTTTCAGAGTACTTGAAATGTTTCCATTTGTTTGAGTTTCATTCTGTGTTGTCAAACTGTCTTTTTAGGCAATTTCGGATATATTATATATGATATAGGCTATATATATTTTTTCCTCTCTTTACTTACTGATTCTTTATATGAAGCTTCAAGCATCCAAACTATCACTCTTGTGCTTTGCTCATGAAATGTTTTTAGCGCGGCAACAAGTCGTTCGGCACGATTTCACTTTTAAGATGCTGAATTCGGCAGCCAACGTTCGATTGTATTTCCCGCTCTTGCACTTAAAGGCCAATGCGACTACTTTTCCTGCGACTACTTTTCCTACAACTACCAATTTGCTTTGAAACTCTCTGTTGTTAGAGAGAAGCGAAACTTTGAAGTGCTAGTAATGTTTAATGATAGAATAAAACCATTTAAAAGATAATTGCGAGATATAATGTCAGAATTGGGATGTATAAACTCGCAATTACGAGAAAAAGTCTAAATTGTGATATATAAACTCGCAATTACGAGAAAAAGTCTAAATTGTGATATATAAACTCGCAATTGCGAGAAAAAATGTAAATTGTGAGATATAAACCCGCAATTACGAGAAAAAGTCTAAATTGTGAGATATAAACCCGCAATTACGAGAAAAGGTCTAAATTGTGAGATATAAACTCGCAATTACGAGAAAAAGTCTAAATTGTGACATATAAACTCGCAATTACGAGAAAAAGTCTAAATTGTGATATATAAACTCGCAATTGCGAGAAAAAGTGTAAATTGTGAGATATAAACCCGCAATTACGAGAAAAAGTCTAAATTGTGAGATATAAACCCGCAATTATGAGAAAAAGTCTAAATTGTGAGATATAAACTCGCAATTACGAGAAAAAGTCTAAATTGTGACATATAAACTCGCAATTACGAGAAAGTCTAAATTGTGACATAAAATCGCAATTAAAAGGAAAAATCTAAATTGTGATATATAAACTCGCAATTGCGAGAAAAAGTGTAAATTGTGAGATATAAACTCGCAATTAAAAGGAAAAATCTAAATTGTGATATATAAACTCGCAATTGCGAGAAAAAGTGTAAATTGTGAGATATAAATTCGCAATTACGAGAAAAAGTCTAAATTGTGACTTTTAAACTCGCAATTACGAGAAAAAGTCTAAATTGTGACATAAAACCTCGCAATTATGAGAAAGTCTAAATTGTGACTTTTAAACTCGCAATTACGTGAAAAAGTCTAAATTGTGACATATAAACTCGCAATTATGAGAAAAACTCGCAATTACGAGAAAAACTCGCAATTACGAGAAAAAGTCTAAATTGTGACATATAAACTCTCAATTACAAGAAAAAAAGTCGCAATTATGACTTTTTTTCTCGCAATTATGACTTTTTCTTGCAATTGTGAGTTTAAATCTTGCAATTCTATCTTCTTTTCTCAGAATTGCGCGAGATATAAACTTTTGCACGATTAGGAACAATTCAAAATGGAAGCTTGTCTCCGTTACAGAATTAAAAAAAAAGACAAAAAAAAGTAATTGCGACTTTTTATCCCACATTTTTTACTTTTTTTCTCGCAATCGCGTGGGATAAAATTGTGGGATAAAAAGTCACAATTACCTTTTTTGTTTTTTTTATTCTTTAACGGAGACAAGCTTCCATTTTCAATCGTTCCTAATCGTGCAATTGCACATAACAACCCAAAATCTCGAGGTATAACTGCCGTCATCCGAGGCTTTTCCGCTCGAGTTGGACAATCAAGTTCCGCTTCATTCTTCGCTTTATTTCCGAGAATCTTTTGCCGAACTCAAAGCGATTAACTACTGCATTTCAAAGCAACAGTACACGTGCGACGTCTCGTTGTTGAATGTTTTAAACGCGTGATTTTGGCAGTATCTGCCGTCTCTTCTCCAGCAGCTTTGATGCACTTTTTAATTCGACGGGACTCGGCACTTGTGGCTTTCCGATTCAAAGACGTTTTTAATGCGCAAATAAAATGTCAAGAGGATCTACCAAAGTGAGATTAAGCGGTGTTAACGCTGCTCTTGTGTTATTTTACGATTCTATATGTGATCCAAATATAAAACATGAAATATTACTTTCATATTGACGTGAGACTACCTTATTGAACACATGTACCTGTACGTCTTTATATGGTGTCATCAGTAGTGGCTAGAGGATCCACAGGGTTGAAAGTGTGACAATCAAGTAGCGTTTTATTTTTTCATGTTTAACTATCCCTGGATATATGTTCCGTACAGCTTTTCGTAAAAACAAATAAATATTTACCATTAAAAGTCGTCTTGTCGTTTAAAATGTATGTCAAGTATTGAGATGTTTTAGTATCATTACCAGTGTTGGGGAAAGTTACTGTAAAAAAGTAATGCATTACAATATTGCGTTACTCCCTTAAAAAGTAACTAATCGCGTTACTAAAATCTATAGTCATTTTTGCTCATGGTTTAACTGAATCATCGAAGGTCAGAAGCAAGTACATCGGTCAATAAAGTGAGATTAAATGCATAAAATATTTAGTTATTGGAGGTTTGCATAGTATTCTGATTCTACATTTCACTGATTTTATTCATTTTGAGGAATGTTGAATCTTTTTTTATGTGCAAATGAGATGAGTAAATGCACACATTTAGTCTAGAACTACAATAACCATCATGTTTACACACACACACACACACACACACACATCTCTGGACAGGAGAATAAATGGGAAAACAAAGTAACTTGTGTTAGAAAAAGTAACTCAGATATTTTGTTGTAAATTTTAAAAGTAACGCGTTACTTTACTAGTTACTTGATAAAGTAATCTGATTACGTAACTCAAGTTACTTGTAATGAGTTACACTCAACACTGATCATTACTATACTATTTTAGAATTTATTTAGTTGAGGTAATCTGTTTTTTGTAGGCTGATAATAGATCATATTTTTTTTTAAATCATAGTTGTAAAAAAACTGAGGTTTAGACTTTATATGTCCTCCATTTTTTGTTTATTCATTGACTTAACTATTTAGATTTGTGTGATGTCAAAGAACCAAAAGAGTAAAACTATTACAGTGGCCTTAAAACGATTTGCACCATGGGAAATGCATAGACCGAACAGCATGTTCATCACCACACTTCAACAACATAAACCCCCATAATGCACCATGTCTGAATCACTTCCTCTAAAGTGTCCCTGTTGTTCTAAAACTCATCATCGGACGGCTCCCCGTCCCAGCTACACGTCTCTCGCACGCTGGTCTCGGGAAACTCCACTTCCAGGTCGTACACGAACTCCGGATCCTCTTTGCGTCTGCGGTTGCGCTCGAACAGCTCGTCCATCTGGGCCTTCCTGCGGTCGAGCTCTTCATCGCTCAGTTTGTTCAGGTCCTCGTCGTCGGGGTCGGGCCCCCGTTGGGCGGCGAGGCTCTGGTCCAGGCTGAGGCCCCGCAGATGATCCCGGAGGATGAGGTGAAGTCTCTCAAGCTGGACCAAAGACACGGACTCCAGATAGACGCTGTGACGGACATGATACTTCATCCGCTCTGCTGCTCGGCTGCAGTCTGGAATGAAGGAAGCAACACTTTATGACAGTACATTAAAGGGATAGTTCACCCAAAAATGAAAATTAGCCCATGATTTACTCACACTCAAACCATCCTAGGTGTATATGACATTCATCTTTCAGACGAATACAATTTGAGTTATATTAATAAATGTCCTGGCTCTTCCAAGCTTTATAATGGCAGTGAATGTTTCTGTCTTTGGAAGTCCATTAAAGTGCATCTGTCCATCATAAAAGAGCATCTATTCATCATAAAAGTGCAATTTTATGATGGATAGATGCACTTTTATGATGAATTGATGCACTTTTATGATAAATTGATGCACTTTTATGATGGATATATGCATCTGTCCATCATAAAAGTGCATCTGTCCATCATAAAAGTGCATCTATCCATCATAAAAGTGGATCAATTTATCATAAAAGTGCATCTATCCATCATAAAAGTGCATCTATCCATCATAAAAGTGCATCTATCCATCATAAAAGTGCATCTATCCATCATAAAAGTGCATCAATTCATCATAAAAGTGCATCCGTCCATCATAAAAGTGCATCTATCCATCATAAAAGTGCATCTATCCATCATAAAAGTGCATCCATCCATCATAAAAGTGCATCCATCCATCATAAGTGCATCCATCCATCATAAAAGTGCATCCGTCCATCATAAAAGTGCATCTGTCCATCATAAAAGTGTATCCATCCATCATAAAAGTGCATCTATCCATCATAAAAGTGCATCTATCCATTTACATTTACATTTACATTTAGTCATTTAGCAGACGCTTTTATCCAAAGCGACTTACAATTGAGGACTAAACCAAGCGAGTCATCGTGAAGAGGCAAAAACAACGCAAGAAGTGTTCAAAATACAAAGTTCAGACATTGCTCGGAGTAGCATAAGCCAGGCAAGCGAGGATTTAAAGGAAAGGATTTTTTTTTTTATTTTTTTTTTTATGTTAAGTGCTCCCGGAAGAGATGAGTTTTCAGTTGCCTTTTGAATGTTGTCAGGGATTCTGCATTCCGGATGACGGTGGGGAGATCATTCCACCAGCATGGAACTGTGAATGAGAATGTCCTGGAGAGTGATTTTGTGCCCCGCTGTGATGGTACCACGAGCCGTCGCTCATTGACCGATCGTAGGCTTCTGGTAGGGATGTACACTTGTAGTAGTGAGTGGAAGTAGGAGGGGGCTGAACCTGTGGTCAATCTGTAAGCAAGCGTCAAAGCCTTGAACTTGATGCGAGCAGAGAGTGGTAGCCAGTGCAGAGAGATGAACAGAGGAGTGACGTGGGCCCTTTTGGGCTCGTTGAAGACGAGACGAGCTGCAGCATTCTGGATCATTTGTAGAGGTTTAGTTGCACATGATGGAAGTCCAGCCAGAAGAGCATTGCAGTAATCAAGCCTAGAAATGACCAGGGCCTGGACGAGAAGTTGTGTTGCATGCTCAGTTAGGAAAGGTCTGATCTTCCTGATGTTGTGCATAGCAAACCTGCATGATCGAGTTGTCTTTGTAATGTGGTCAGTGAAGGTCAGCTGATCATCAAAGATTACTCCAAGATTTCTGACCGACCTTGATGGGGTGATTGAGGATGAATCTAGCTGGATAGTGAGGTATCCAGCTATTATCCATCATAAAAGTGCATCCATCCATCATAAAAGTGCATCCATCCATCATAAAAGTGCATCTATCCATCATAAAAGTGCATCTGTCCATCATAAAAGTGCATCTGTCCATCATAAAAGTGTATCCATCCATAATAAAAGTGCATCTATCCATCATAAAAGTGCATCTATCCATCATAAAAGTGCATCTATCCATCTCAGAAAACCCCTTGATAAAATCACTGGGTCATATTTCAAACTTCATTTCTTTGGGGCGTCCCTCAGGGTTATAGTTGAGGGCCACTTTTGTTCTTGTTTTAAGAGAAATATATGTGGGTGAATCGCTCAAAACTTATCAAGAACAAGTTTATGTCATATTTCAAACAGACTTACCTGAATACTGAGAGAAGTTCCTCACAGGTATGATTCTTTTCCGCATCTTGCTGGTGTTCTTGTTCTCATATACGAGGATGATTGAAGGTGGAATAAATTTCACTCCACATTGCTTTGCTACTATGGACATTTTCACTCACGCTGGCATGTCCAGCTGCAGAATCAAATGAGAAATATTGTCTATAAAGAGTCAACCAATAGTTATATTTCTCCATAAATAGTTAATAATAAAACATTACTTCACATAGTTGAAAAATATGTGAAAATCTTCAAACTGTATATGCACACAAATCTATCTTAAAGATAGTAGAATAGATGGTAAATATTATGTTAATATGTATGTGAAAGATGTTTTAAAATGATTAATGTTTTATTTACTTTTAAATCAATAAATTAAAACAATTGTTGCAGCTATATTAACTTATTGCTGTGCTAAATAAATACTTTATTTGCTCATTAATATTAGTGTGTGTGTGTGTTAGTAAAACATGTATCTATCTATCTATTTATCTATCTAAATATTAGTATTAGTAACCATAGTAACAGTGATTTGTGTTGCACAAAGACTATCGGAATACTATCGCTTTATTCACGCTGATTCTATCGAGACGGTTTCTTTCTTAAAGGCACAGGCTCACATTTAATACGCAATACATGAGCTTGTAAATAAACCAGTGATAAGGCAAAACCATAGGGCAAAACCATACTGTTGTTGTGGTTATTTGATTGCGGTTTCCATGCTTCCTCGTCGCCCCTGTGTCCTTTTCTTCTGACGAGGGAGTTTCTCGCACGAGACGCTCGTTAGCGCCACCTGTCGGACGGGTGTTATTAAACCCGGAAGTAAATACAGCTACAAATCGGAATTAAAGCATGAGCGCTGATCGAACATGCATATTTTTTATTTATTAGCAACTGTGTTGTATTTAATCCACAATGGAACCTCGCACGAAGGTATTTTTAATTCAAAACATGCTGATAAATAAGGATCAATAAGGAAAAAAAAACACCAATTTCTGACATAAACCTAAACTAAATGTCTGCATTTTCCTCATTCAGCAGATCATTGTTTTCCTTCTGAATTCCTCGAGTCATTGTCGATGTCTATGAAGATTACCAAAGCGGGATTTCACAGGTCTCCTCTCACTTTTAAGATTCATTTATTTATTCGTTCCTGTTCATGTGTTGTTTTGGTGTTGTAGGGATCTCCAATACAGTGTTGAATGGGGAGAAGTAAATCATGATGTGAAAGCTTTACTGGTCCAGAAGCTTCCCAGTGGAGTTTACATGGACGAATACCAGCTGGAAACCCTGAGACACGACACGGGTTTGGAGGTGAGCGCGTTCAATAGTGTTGAAATTATACATAAATGTACATTTTTAGGTCAGAAGCCACATTTTTATGCGTTGCTTGCTGAAGTACAACATTACTTTGGCACTATCTCTAACTCGTGTAACAAGAAGGCTTTAAAATCATTTGAAGTACGTCTTTTAATCCTTTCCTTTGATATGCAATCTTTTCTGAATATTTATAAATGTATTTTCCTTTTTTTCTCTCGTTTATTTGTTCTACATGGTGATTGTCTCCTTCTTTGTTTATATAATGTCCTCAATAAAAAATAAATAAAAATAAAACAAATGAATTTATGTACATTTTCAGGTCAGAAGCCACTTTTTTATGCTTTGTTTGCACAATCGTGTAACAAAAAGGCTTTAAAATCATTTGAAATTTGTACGTATTTTAATCCTTTCCTTTGATATGCAATCTTTTCTGATTGCATATCAAAGGAAAAATATTGGACCTATTTTTGTTTTTGTTTTGTTTTCCTCAAAACGTTTATTTGTTCCTCATGGTGACTGTTTCCTTCTTTGTTAGTACAAAGAATAAAATCGCAATAAATGTTCTCAACAATAATATAAATAATGTTATATTATGCGTGTGAATGTGTTATTGCCCATACACTTTAATTGAGACGAGCCTGAACATGTTTTGTAGGTTCTTCTGGATTCCAAGGTTGATCTGGAAGCTCCTGAATATCTGTCGACTGGTTTCACCGCGCTGGTTTTCCTCTCTGGAAAGCACGAGGCGACGGTCCCCGTTCACGGCCGGTACCACAGACCCTCAGACTCCGGCCAGGAGCGGGTGACGGTGGAGCTGGAGTGGCCCCGGCTGCTCGTCCGGTCAGACCAGTGTAGGTCAGCTGGAGAAGTGCAGATCCACACAGTGAGATGGCGAGCTCGAGCTCATGTGTTCCTCCGTTACAGGCGACACGCTGAGAGCCGCTTCTCCTCCTCATGAGGCGACTGAAGCGCCGTGTGCCGTCAGCAACCACAGCGTCTGCTCCTGGCTGGAGATCCGCCGTCTGCAGGTACACACCGTATGTGGATAATAGCATATAGTGTCTGAATACCAGGGGCGCAGAATTTAGTAGGGAGGCTAGGGGCGTGTCCATACCAATATCCAGTGACACTGATATGTCCCTAGCAACAATTTCGATCAAAACTTAAAATATATTTATACATTGATGTCCCCGTCCCCACCAATTTCAAAATCAAACCTACGCCACTGCTGAATACCATGTAATATCTATAATAATACTAAATAAACATTAAATATAATAATAATAGTAAATAATGTTTTATTATAATGTAATAATAACAATAGTATTTAATATATTGTGATATTTATAGTAATATATATGTAACCCCTCCACCCGGGTCCCACTCGACCCGCTCTGAGTAATATTTATACTAATATATCATAATATTAAAATATATTTTCATATTATGTAATACTTATTACATTTTAAATGTAATTTTAATAAAAGTAGTAAAAAATAAAGTTAACGTAATACGGTAATATATAATTATAAGAAAAATAATGGTAAATGTGATATTTATACAGTTATATTCATAATATAATCATATTTTATTTGGAGATGTTCCGAGACCCTTTTTCCCTTCCGGATACCGAGTACTGATCCGATACCTGGGTGTGTATCTATACAGCTGCAATCCTCCGTCTCGTGTTCTGCGGGGGTGACGCGTCTTCAAATGCTTTATTAAGTGTCGAAGCTGCTAATCTTGTGCCACCCCTCGAAATTGCAGTATGGCATATGAGACATTTCGCCGTTTTACTGGCTGGTTGGTCCAGTCTTCAATACTGCCAAACAGCGGACATTCTGCTAGGCTGATTATGTGATATTATAGTAATATCGCTGTATGATATTGAGATGCACGGGCTGATTATGTGATATTATAGTAATATTATTGTCTCCGTCAGGACACTGGGTCGGTGAGTCTGGAGATCCCAGTGGGAGATTCCTCCATGATCCTCAGTGTGTGTGTCGGGACGGTCCTGACCGCGGCGCTCAGCTGTGTGTTCCTGCTCCGCTCCATCTGGACACACGGCACCTTTTAACCCGTAACCTTTGACCCCTGCAGACGAGACTCAGGTCGTCATGTGACCCGCTGATGATGTCTGTGCGATATCTTAGGGGAATGTTCATGTCATCATAGTGGATTAATAATGTTTTGTTTCTGCAAAACGTGTTATTGCATTTGTGAATAAAACTGAATGTTACTTTTATTACTAAATTTGGTCTGTTGTCTGTTATTACATCAGTACTTTGTGAATAAATCTATAATTATTAGTATATAGATGTATAATATATATTAGTACATTGGTATATATAATATACATTTACATGTAATCATTTAGCAGAAGCATTTATCCAAAGCGACTCATTTATATATATATTTTTAAGTCCCCCTGTGGTGAAAATCCAGCTTTTAATGTTGTTTATGTGTCTATGTGGTGTTTTTAATACGCTTTAAGACACACCATGTGTAAGTTCATAAAGTATTTTCTCCTTAAAACTGCAGTGAACCAAAGACAGTTTGAAATCGCTGGTGTTTCTGACGTCACAAACGGCCTTGTAACCAATCAGATCAACGTGATCGTCAACCAGTGGATCTCTGAGCTGAGTGAGTGAGTGGAGGCGGGGCTCATTTGCATATTCATAGAACCGCGTACGAAATGAGGCGAGGGTGTCGAGTTACATTCAAGATATTTTAAGCTATGAAGCTTTTTTTTTCAAGGAAAACCAACGCTTAAATATATAATTTTGGTGATCAAAGATTAGTTTTAAAGCCTACAATTATTGACTACAGGGGGACTTTGACTATTTGAAATATAAAAATGTATAAACCTTTAAACGAATGTATTCATGTATTAAATACATTGTATTTTGATCGGATATAAATCAATTATTATAATACACATAATAGTTAACATCATAATATGTAATATTAAAAAGTAATTGATTTTAATTCGCCAGACTCTTATTTTGTCGTTCGTTCCCCCACAATGCACTCGCACCGGAAATGGTCTCTGGCTGTGTGCTGCAGGCGAGGGCAGAAAGAGACGCTGCTGGGCGCCTCCCCTTCCCCAAACCAACACAAAAAACTACAGAAAATAACCCCGTGGACAGCAGAAAACAGCCTAAAAAGCATCAGACGGGGCTTTGGCGTCACATCGGGCCTCTACGCGGACAAATCCGCTCCTGTTGAACCCGTTCGAGCGGTTTAAAGTGAAGTTTGACTTCAGTTTCACAGGTGAGTCGCGACAAAACCCGAGATTCTCTGGCCGCGTCCCCAAACCTAGTGTGCTGCCTATCTAGACCGCTTGTTTGAGCCTCGACATGAGCGTGTAGGTGATGTCCTTCAGTGCTGTCTAAGTAGGACGTTCAGTGGGGATTGAGGACGACTGTTATTATATTCTGCATATGTCTGTGTGTGTTTATATGCAGTTGCTGCTTCTGTATCAGGTTTCTCTCTGCCTGTGTGTTGTGCTTCAGCTTTACTGGGGAAATACTGACAACAAATAATAAAGACAAAAAAAAAGAAGAGGAATGTGTCTTTAAATATGACAATTAAACAGTGCTAATGAATAAAGCATGTAATGAGTTGAAGACTGAGTATGTAGAAGGGCAGGCTTCATGTCATGTCATTAGATTTTACTTAAGGATTTAAATAAAAATGTCAAAAAGAAATAGTTTAATTTTGAAAATTAATATCATTATTATTATTTAATGAAATAATTATTCAATTTAGACCGTTTATTAAGAATAAGAATGAATTTATTCTGACATTATTTTCATTATAATTAAGCAAACTGGTTAAAGGAAACACATATATATATTTAGCATGAATTACATTTTAAAGTTGGTTTTATGGTTTACATTGTGTTATTGTCATGATTTATTTGTACTAATTACTTTATTTGTCATTATTGTTCATTTTAAGGACAATAATTGGTAATTTTTTCTCACTTTTTTTTATAAATATCAAGCATTAAATAGTTCTGATTGGTCCTAAAAATCATCTTTGCATGCAAAATATTAATTAATTTGTTTTATTTTCCCCCCTATTTAATTATTATAATTATTATTATTTAATAGTAATGATTATTGTTAAGTTTAAGGACAATTGTTAATTTATTTTGGCATTATTTTCATAATAATAAGCATAAAATGGTTCTGATGGTCCTTGAAATAATCTGAAAATTCTTTATCCAAAATATATATATTTTTGTTCTTTTTCCTTTTAATATTTTTTGTTCTTTATTTTTATTATAATTAAGCAAACTGGTTAAAGAAACAATAAATTATATTTTGCATCAATTAAATGGTTTACATTTTATCATTATTTATTAGTACTAATTATTTATACAAAAAAAAAAAGTTAATTTTAAGGACAACAATTGTAAAATTTCTCTCACTTTTTTTTTTATAAATATCAAGCATAAAATTATTCTTATGGTCCTAAAAAATCCTAAAAGCAAAATATTAATTTATTTGTTTTATTTTCCCATTTATATTCATTTATACATTTTTAACAGTAATAATTATTGTTAATTTTTACTACAATTACTAATTTATTGTGACATTATTTTCATGATGTATATAAAAGGGATCTGATGGTCCTAAAAAAATAATCTGAAAATTCTTTATGCAAAATATAATTTCTTTTCTATTTTTTGTTATTATTTAATAGTAATTAAATATTGTTAATTGTATGACAATTATATTATTATTTTACTGTGACATTATTTTCATGATAAATAATAATTATAAAGTGGATCTGATGATCCTAAAAAATAATCAGAAAATTCTTTATGCAAAATATAATTTCTTTCCTATTTGTTACTATTATGTAATAGTACATAAATATTGTTAATTTTATGACTATTATTTTATTGTGATATTATTTTCATGATAAATAAGCATAAAACGAGTCTGATGGTCCTAAAATCAATCAGAATTTTTTCTTATGCAAAAAATATATTTAGGTGTTCAAGCACGAAGTGCTGAAAACCTTTTGTAATTGCTATTTGAAAAAAAAAAAACCCTAAAACGCATCGTGCAGCCCAAACCGTAAGGCCTAGAGACTTGAAACCTGGCCAGGTGCTAGGGCCTCAGTTTGGGGAGAACCATCAGAGTATGACCCCGATTGGCCCATAGGGGCGTGGCAAAATACAGTCAAAAGCCTATAAATCATAAATAAAAACTCAGAACTTCACAAAAATTGATGAGCATGTGTGTCATAACATGGTGAAGAAGCACCATGGAGATCATTTACCAATCCTGGTCAATCATACTAGAATGTGCTATATCATGTTAAATCATCATATAACATGGTAAATCAAGGTAAACTAAGATAAATCATGCTAGATTCATGGTAAACTATACTGGAACATTGTAAATAATGAAAAATCACACTGAAATGTGGTATATCATGGTAAATCATGCGAAAACATGGTCTATTCTATGATCTCACTGGTTAAATGCTTGCTACATAAAACTTAATGTCTTTTGATGCTTTTGTGCTTAACGGCCTTAAAGGCCTTAACTGCTTGAACACCGCTAAATGCTGCTTGCAGCTTTAATTATGTATTATTTCCGTGCAAGTATAGACCAGCCGCCGTGCAGAATGTGTTTGTGTGTGTTGTGTGTGCGCCGCTCATCTCTCCGTTGTGCTTCCCTCTGCTCTTCCAGCTCTAACTCCTCCTTTTCTTTATCTCCACCTGCAAACGTTCCCACTCTTCCTTTCTTTGCTCTTGTCCTCCTCTCGTCCTGGACCATGTGTGATAATGGGGATCTGGAGGACAAGCCGCCCGCTCCGCCCGTGAGGATGAGTAGCACGATCTTTAGCGGCGGCGGGAAGGATCACGCGCTCGCAGCCAATCACAGCTCCAAGCCTCTTCCCTCGGTGCCGGAGGAGCGCAAGCGCAACAAGATCATCTCCATCTTCTCCGGAGCCGAGAAGGGTGCGTATCAAAACGAGCTTTTCCACTCACCGGACAATTTCCGGCCATTCAGAACTTCTACTAGCCAAAAAGAAAAAAGAAATTAACCTGATTAATTGCATCACAGCTTATATATTTATAAAGTTTGCATTTCATGCATTGATTTCTTGCTCAAACAAAATCCTGTCATCCAGCATCTCCTCTTCCTCTTTCATCCTCATCACCAGACATGTGTTTTAGGAGGACAGATCAATACAGGACACAGAACATGTAGGATGCTGGAAAATAACAATGTCTTTTCTGTTCATCAAATGCTTTTTAATCTTCACTATTGCTTCAGTGCAAATGAACACGCGCGCCGTTATTAGTCGTGTAGTGATGTGTGTGTTCAAGTGCGCCAGATATGAGCAGATTCTGTGCAATACGCAGCGTTTAATATATCATGATGTTCAGTAATTTGCTTTAAATCTCTGCAGATTTGTTTTACACGAACTTCCCCAGCAAAGTGAGTAAACATAATAAGTAACAGCCAATTGGCTCGTGATTCGACAGCGTTTCCCGCCACTGGTGATTTTTACACGCATTTGGCGGGTGTTACTTTCAAAACCTGTTATCAAACACAGAAGTGACTTAAACTGCAGTTCATCGACTGGCCGCTAGAGACCGGCTCCAAAAGAGAGTCAATCCCGTAGACACGCATGTTAATATGCCCATATTTACAGCAGAAAAAAATGTGTTTACAGCCTGGTGCAAAAAGTGGTTTTGGTCTATATAGCTAATTTTGCCCTTCATGAATTCTGCAAGGGGGGTTAATTTTTTTATAACTCATCCGTTTAAATTATATTAAGCCTTTAAGTTCTGCATAATTAGTGCTGATGTCACTACTAGCCGTTTGTCTGCTAGCGTTAGCGTCACCTCAGCTAATCCGCCTCGCTGCCCATTTCGTTTATCCGGGAGTGACGCGCTGCCAAGATGGAGACGGCCCACTTTGGGCTTCAAAAATGCCCTTCAGTTCATATTTTATACAGTCTATGGTATCAAAGCATAAACACAAACACGTCCAGGTCATACCGCATATGATATGATGCACTGCGTATGTTTAAGTACAGTTGAATGTTAGAAACAGGCTTGTCGTGCTAGAGTAATATGAGGAATTTAACTTGTGCACAAAACTATGTTTTGTTTACATTATTATAAAAATTTTGTTCATATAGATTATATATATATATATATATATATATATATATATATATATATATATATATATATATATATATATATATATTAGTGCTGTCAATCAATTAAAAAAATTAACTAATTAATCACACATTTTCTGTAATTGATCGCATCTAACGGTAAAGTTTTTCATACATTTTTAAATAGCAATTTCACATTTAATCTCCAAATTAATGTCGAAACATCATAGATATTATATTTAAAATATTAGATATAACAGTTAGTACATATCCATAAGTTATCAAACACTTCAGAGTCTTCACTGCATAATTTATAAATTAAAGTTACAAAAGTTATTCAGTCAAGAGCATTGATTTTTTTTTTGTTTTTTTCTTTTGTTCCTTGATTAACATTAATATCATAGAGCAGCAGGTTTATTAGGCTGCTGTCACTTTAGGACATGACGCGCATTTTAATAATAATTAGCATTATTGTTTGTCATGATATTATACATGCAGTTTTTAGGAACTTTTAAACTTTTAAAAATGCAATTGTCACAACAAATATGATTGAAACCGTGACAATGCACCTAAATTTCAACTAAATCCTCTATATTTTAGCCTAAATGGATGTTGAAAAAAAGTTTAAGTGTTTATTTTTTAGTGTCTCCTCTTAAATAAACCATTTTACACAGCTGCATTAAAGGGATAGTTCACCCAAAAATGAAACTTCTGACATAATTTACTCATGTTGTTCCAAACCTGTATGAATTTCTTTCTTCTGCTGAACACACAAGAAGATATTTTGAGGAATATGTGTAAGCAGACAGGCCCAAGCACCCATTGAATCCCATAGTAGGGAAAAAAAATACAATGGAAGTCAATGGGGCCCATCAACTGTTTGGTTAGACATTCTTCTAAATATATTCTTTTGTGTTCAACAGAAAAAAAGAAATTCATACAGGTTTGAAACAACTTGAGGGTGAGTAAATTATGACAGAATTAAAATTTTTGGGTGAACTATCCCTTTAAGACATTTCTAAGTGCTTTTTACCCCCGTCATCATAATCTCAGGGCTCATCAAACCCACAGCCGAGCAGTAAAACACACTTTGGCTTTCGTGTCTTGCTGTACGTATCGTGGTCTCTGGAGATGCATCACCTCGAGTCACGCTTCGCTCGCATCTCAGAGACGTGTCATGTTTTCTGGGTCAGAGTGAATCTCTCAGTTCTGATGCTCACGAGGTGTGTGTGTGTGTGTGTGTGTGTGTGTGTGTGTGTGTGTGTGTGGTTTTCCAGGTGGCCGAAGGAAAGACCGAGATAAAGAGCGGCCGGAGATCTCGCCGCCCTCAGACTTCGAGCACACCATCCACGTGGGATTCGACGCGGTTACTGGCGAGTTTACGGTTAGTATACGTATTATATCAGCAAATATAGCCTAAATAATGAGTTATATTAATTGTTTTTTTTTAAATAATATATATGATTATATATTATTCCTGTTTTAATTTTTACTAGATAAGTTTCGATACGAAATTTCAATAATCAATGTTTTTAAAAAGGTTTCAATGTGGAAATTCTTGGGATTGCTTTTTAAACATGAATTTGAAGGATTTTATGTAGTTGTTATTGTAATGTTGTAAGATGCTTGGTTGTATGTGTTTTCTTTTTTTCTTTTTTTTTAGCTTAATAAAAAATCTCAAATAATGTACCCAGTATATAAAAACATAGTTTTTGTTAAAATTCCTATCAAATATTAAATGGAAAGGTTTTATGTAGTTGTTGTGGTGTTTTATTTCTATCAAATATAAACCTAAAGATTCGACATAGTTGTTATTGTAATGTTGTACAAAGTTTACGGACGTATTTTTTCAATTGTTTTCAATGAGAGTGCCGCATCACTGTCACTTTTTACCCAGCCGTCCAATCACAGTGGAGGAGGGGCGGGGCAAATACCACACCGACCAAACGCCACGTCCTGCTCGTACAAAATCATTTAAAACAAGAGCCAGAGAAAATACTTTACATGTATCAACATTTTTATAGGCCTATTCATTCCCCTGAAATATGGCTTATTCATGTTGCTAGGGTGCTGTAAATGGTTGCTAGGGTGTGGCTAGACCGTTTCCAGGCTGAAACTAATAGTCTGGGCGTGTATCTGGATATTTGAACACTACTTGCCAGTCTGAGTCAAAAGAGGTTCTGATCCAGAGATATCCCTCTCACCTTTTTTCAATGGAAGTCGTCTATAGGGTGGTTGCTAGGGTGCTGTAACTGGTTGCTAGGGTGTGGCTATGTCGTTGTTACATTACTACTTATTGGCTGCTTGCTGGGCGAGTTCAAATGAGCTCACCCACAAGTCTCTGACATTCTCATACGAAGATATGATCCCACAAAGTTTGTGTCAATGTTAATTGTCAGGAGAGATCCCGGACGAGCCCCCTTTTTTTTCTTTTTTTTTTTTTTTTTCTTTTTTTTGTCGCACTTTACGAACCGGCCGTGACCCAAATCTAAGGGACTTTTTCGCCCAACATTTACTTAGAAAATGTAAAACAATTGCTTAAAGGGACAGTTCACCCCAAAATTAAAACTCTGTCAGTAATGACTCTCC